>CM037853.1:160620246-160723635 GCA_021234595.1 Delia radicum | reverse complement strand
GGGTTTGGTGTCGACTGGTATTATTTGTTATTTGTATGTGGCAGCTAGCGAATGCATCCCGGGATTTCCTGTTCCGGGAAACTAAGCATTTTTCTGTTCCCACAATCACGAAAATTTGCTTCGTGAATGCCGGGATTTTTAATAATACAATTTCTATCAGAAAAGTTAAATATTCAAAGTTTTTAACGCAGAAATTAACACTTTAAACAACTTTTTAAAGGAAAAATATTTTAACTTTCCCTCAACACTTAACTTCAGCTTTTATCTTAGACTTCTACTTTAAATTAGGAATTTAAAGTCACCCTAGATCGCTCCTAAAAATTTTACCACTATAAACATTTGTCCAAAATACTTTCAGATACCAACGTACGGACTTTATTGATTTTGATAGTTTTCTAGTTTTTAAATTTATTTGAGCTTTTTTTATTATTTTAACCTTGCAATTTCTTATGTTGATTTTTTTTCTTAATTAAACTCTTAGACTAAGAGGAATTGCTATTAAGATATAAATTTCCAGACTTAAGAAAAACTAAAAATTGTGAGAAAACCACAAAAAGATAACGAAAACTTGTTTTTATAAAAAATCCTAAGGTCGTGAAAGACATTTTGTATCAAAAAAATATGGTTTAATATAAAAAAAATATATAAATTTATTTTTTCGAGCGGATACCGGAATCCCGGGAGTTTTGAAAAAAAAACTTCTCGATTTTCCGGGAAAAAGAAAAAGTGCGGATTTTGCATTCAATAGTGGTAGCAAAAACTTTGAAATATTGCAAAATTTTTTGGAAAAAAGTCAGAATTTCATGGGTGAACTTATAATTATTTTGCCTACTGTATAAATATTTTTAAAATACTTGATTGTTTAAATCTTTGTATTTTCAAATTTATAAAATAAAGTTATACTACACTACCACACACATTATTACCGATGTACAATCATGTAACACATACATACGCAATTAAGCTTTCAAATTCGAAATTGTTATCTCTAACTACAGTTACTAAGAAAATTGACTGAACACTAAAAAATAGTTAGAATTTTAAGTAGAAGTGCTGGAGAAACTGCTAAAATTAGTAAGTTGCAAAATATTAGTAACAACTATTTTTGTATTCTCCAAGCTGTCTATTAGTCACTAACGTTTTCAGTTTCTGCAACTTTTGTTAACTCGCGTTTTATGGAAGCTTTTCAGTTTATGAAAAGTCCAAAAAATGTTAAAAGTAGTGAACTTTAAAACGCCATATTTCCTAAAGTATATGGACTATTTCAAAGATTTAAAAAGTATATGTAAATTTCAATTGTCTACTTGATGACCGGTAAATGCGTTATAAATGCATTTTGCAATTTTTCCCCCTTTAATTTTCGAAACCTTTTTTTTTTATTTGAATTTTTGGAAATAAACAACAATTTTGTCTATTTGGAACCAGAATTCTAACTATTTTTAATAATTTTTTTCAAAAATAGCTTACTATATTCTTCCATATAAAAATATATATATATATATTTTTTTTTTTTTGGTTTTTCAGGATTTGAAAGTTTTTTTTTTTCTAATTAAAAAAAGGGATGCGCAAAATGCAATAAAAAATTGCTTTTGCATTATGAATGCATTTTTTAAAAACAGTGGTTGCTTTTTAATTGCAAATCGTGAAGTACATAATATCAACATTCATATGCCTTTTAAATCTTTGAAATATTCCATCTACTTTGGAAAATATGTCTCTCCAAAGTTCATTACTGAGCAATTCCATATGAAAGCGATCACCTTTTGGACGATCCCTCTCCGATTTTAAAATAAATAGTCTCAATCGATTGCCCAGCAAAAAATAATGTACCTACATATTTTTTTTTTTTTTATAGTGACTGGTTTAGTGGTGGTGTGCACCACTGTCATGTGACAAAATTGAAGAATTCTTCATAAGGGACCTCATTGAAAGTTGTTTTAATCGAAACATTTTGTTCAATTGTCATTTCACTCTCGGATTGTAGTTGCATTTGTTTCAATGCATTTGCTTGTTGAGACAAATCGAGTTTACACTTGGGGCAAATGAATTCTGCTTCTTCACCGTATTGTATATTTAATTCATTCATGTATCGCTTCGAAACACCAGTTAATTTTAATACTTTTATCTTTTTCGAACGATGTCCACTCTTGTTAAACGGATTGTAGCAAAATTTATTCATTTTACTTTAAATTGTCTTTACAGCTTCACTCTTTACTTTACAAAAAAAAACACTTTAACACTTTCACGTTTAGTATTCAACTGAAATTTGACTCAGAGTGTGTGAAGTATTTATATTTATTTTTTGGTAAAAAATAGGTAAAAAAAAATAAGCGATATTTGCTTTTCTTTAATAGGAAAATTTGCGTGAACTACTGGTCATAAAATGTTTTTTTAAAGAGGGACTTAATTGGTTACTGCCAATAAGCCGACCACAGCTCATAAAATGTTTAGTAAATTTTTTAAATTACCAGGTAATAAATATTTCGCCATATTTATGGAAAATCCGTGTTTTATGACTTGTTTCTGCACGTGTCATTTTAGGCGAAATATTTATTACCTGGTAATTTAAAAAATTTACAAAACATTTTATGACCTGTAGCCTCAGTCGGGTTTGGTGTGCCATTACATGCCACTGCTGCTATTATCCATGGATTTATGGCCGATCTTGTGAAGGCAGGCAGACCATATTCACTAGACACTCAACTTGGGGCTCTTAAAAAAAATAGATTTTTTCTTCATAAATGTATTTTTAACTGTAAAATAATTTTTAAAATGTATTTTTAATAATAAAATAAAATAATGTTAAATAATTAAAAATAATTCAATTATAAAAAATATAAAAACAATGAGAACAAGGTGGTCTCTTAAATGCTCTTCTCCTGTCCAAACAAGGAGTCGGGGCCCATTTTTTTTATTGCTGATTCTTAAAGCAAAAATTATGAGGAATCCAAAAAAAATAAAATTAGCCGGAAAATTTAGGAGCTTCTGTGGAAAATCGGAAAATTTAATTTTCATGGGAAAATTTAATTTTCATGGGAAAAAAGGTAAATTTCTGAGAAAAATTAGGAAAATTTTATTTTTCAATTAAAGCCTGATTCAATACCTTTCCAACGAGCTATCACTCGTTGCGATCGCTTTAGTAGTTGTTTAAAAACAACTTTCAATGAGGTCCCTTATGAAGAATTCTTCAATTTTGTCACATGACAGTGGTGCACACCACCACTAAACCAGTCACTATAAAAAAAAAAAAATATGTAGGTACATTATTTTTTGCTGGGCAATCGATTGAGACTATTTATTTTAAAATCGGAGAGGGGTCGCACAGTGGTTCCAAACACAAAAAACATGGTAATAAATATAGATGTTTTAAAGTACTGGTCCAATCGGGAAATGGTGTTCCCAAAAATTGAAAAGCGGGAGCTAACCTTTAAGGAAAATGTTTCTGTGGTCACCCTGTTTTAACACAGGGTGTGCTACAGGGTGTCAAAGTTGACCATCTCGAGTATGAAAGAGCTTTAAAGGGGTATAACTTCTATAACCATGCATCGATTTTAGTGTTTTTTGGACTTTTTTAAATCTAGGTTACGAGACAAAGCAAAAACATGCTTCATGTACCATAGTAACTCTTACAGTTAAAAAAATATTTCACTTTGAATTTCAAAATCTTCATTTTTCGCCTTGACTTTTTTAATAGTTTTGCCAATAGATTATTCATTTTTCAAAGAAAATGCTCAAAATTTTTTCAAGTCATTCTAATGACCTTTCTTAAACTCCTAAAGAAAACTTTTTTGAATTATCTTAAGCCGTTTCGCAGTGATACTATTTTAAACTCAAAAATTAAAAGTGTGTTCTGAAAAATGGGGTTTTTTTGGTCAGATAAGGGGTAACTTCACACACCTTTATATATATTTTGCTGATATTTTTTGGATTAGTTTTTTACATAGTTTGATAGAGTAGACTTCAAAAATGCTTAATGGTATAGTTTAAAGCATTTTTGGATATGCACCCTACGTCCAGCATTGGTCGAAAATGATGAATTTTTGAACGGAATTCTATGTTTATGACCGTGATAAAAAAAAGTCACGCCACTTAGACACGATTTGAAATTTTTATACTGTAAAGAGATTTATTCTAATGAGTTTGCCACTTCATTTGCCGCCGCCCGCTCAAAAACGTAGCCTGGAGAGCAAATTTTGTGGAAAAAGTCATTTTTTCAAAAGCCTTTTTTTGATTTATAAAAAAAGCGTACTTATATTATCAATTTCAGCAAGATTTTATTTTATTTTTAATAAAACGTAAATAATTGTCCTACATTCCAAAAATCTTTTCGATATTGCTTATGGTTATTTTTACATAAAACATCAAAGTTCAATGTAGTATATCTAACTATAATTAATTGTACATTTATTGGCTTTTGCTTTCGGTAATGTTAAAAAATTTAAATAATTTCAGAAATTTTTTTACATATTATTAAATTAGACTTAGTTATCAATTCAACGATGCATAAATCGTTTATCTAGTGTAATAAATGAATTCAAACTATTGCGCTTAAATCAGGCATTTCAGGTCAAATTGCAGTATTTAACAAATTTATATATTCAGGTATACAGAGCGTGTTGCATTATATTTCTCTAAAAGGGTTACGGGTTTTTTTATTTTTTTAATACTATTTCAAAAACCTAATAAGATATAAATGCAGGTAGAAAATGCGTTTTATGATGTAACATTTGCATAATATATTGTTCTAATTTTCCATATAAAACAGGTAAATAACTACCATATATTCATTTATTTGAAAGACAAAATAATGTTTTTTTTTTGTTCTAAAGATAAGGTTTTATTAAATTTAACTGGTACAGTAGTAATTGTGCTAAAAATATGAATATATTCCTAAGGACTACACATTTTCTACAAAGTAGTCTGAAGTATCAAAAGTTAAAAGGTCGTTTATATGCATAGATTCAGAATCTTCCTTTTCAATGTCTATGCTTATTTTTGGTAACCATTTTGTTCTTATGGAGTAAAGTACTGGATCCGATGATATTAATAAAAATTCCATCAAATCGGAATTTTGAGCTATTCTGGAGCACTTACGTGTGTTAAAAAGCCTAAAATGTTTGACGTCTCTATTTCTGGCCTCCTGGGCTTCTTCAGTCAGTTCGCCTAAAGGCAACATACTGTTTTCTATTATTTCTTTGGCATGAGCTAATACTTTATGTACTGTTGGTGTCATTGGCCTCCAAGAGTACATGGTGAGTATAATGTCTTTTGTTTCATTGGCAAAGAGTTTAAATTTAGCCACATTAATAGGTTTTTTACTGTTAATGACTGCTAATATAACTTTAAAACGTTTTAGTAGGTTTTTATCGAGACCCGTAATTGAGGAGGTAGTTTCTGGATCTTCGAAAAAACGCCTTGCTGTATTTCCGTCATTGGAACTTCCAAACCCCTGAAGGGGCGTATCAATGATTAATCCAAGTCTTAATTTAAATTCATCTTGAATTCTTTTCTTCTCTTCTTTTCTCATGTTGTGTAGATCAGTGTTTTTGTTTACGGAAAGGCTTAGGTTTCCTGGAATAAGGCGGTATTTGAGATCGTATGCGAGGTGTAAACAATATTCCATAAATCTTATTCTGGCATGAAGTGGCGATATCCCAAACCTCAGAGCGTTTTCGTTCATAGAAATTGTATCACTATCTTCATGAAACTGTGAACTTAATTTTCCACATATATTACATTTCCAAGTAGATGTTGTGTCTGTAATTGCATTTGCAACTTTTCCATCAATCATTGTAAGTTGTGGTTGAAATGAAACTTTAATAACTTGTCCAGATATTTCCACGTAAAGTGGAGACAAGCTCGAAATTTCCCTTTCTATTGAATCTACTAAACTTTGTGTTGAAATCATGTCTTCTTTTACATATTCAAATCGTATTGGACGACATAAAAATTTAGATCCAGGGGTTAAATTCGTCCATATATCATTTGCAGACGAGGTTGAAGGTAATTTATTATACAACCGCATTCTTAACGGCACAAAAGAAGCCATAAAAATTGATGAAAAACTTTTTTCTTTGCTGCTTCCAGATGGTTGTTTGTATTCGGAAAACCCAGATGTGCCATCACAGCCCCATTTGAACATTAACACGACATCAGATTGCTTGCATCTTTCAATATCTTTGCTGCTAAATGTGGACATAATTCTAGAAACAGTATTGTCAATTAACTGTGATAGTTCAACTTTTGCGCCTTCAATAGAGGCATGCACTGGGGATGTTATTGGTTTTAAAATATTTTCTTTTGTTTCTTTTATTGCTTTACTGCTAGGAAAAATATCATATCCTTTTTCAATGAGAGCTTTTCTTAAAATACCATATTTATTTCTCGTTAACCCCAAATTTAGAAAAAGAGCTAATGCATCTTCACTGGTAAAGGAAGTTGATGATTTTGGTGTTGGAATACTTTGTATCATGCGCTTCAAACGCTTAGGAGACGCAGTTGGTAGGACGTCGACAATTTTCCCTGTTTCTTTAGGCTGTATACGTGTCAAAGCTGCTTTAAAAGAATCCTTTATTTCATTAGCGGAGTGTGTGTTAATCATTTCTTCCTGTTTTACCTTCTTAGTCCTAATCTGGACCTCTTCATAATCTTTTTTAGGGCGGCCCCCTTTTTTTCTGTTCAATAACTACTGACATCTCCTTATTAAGCCAATCTTGACTCTTCTTCATAAATTTTTGTATAGAATAATCGGAATCTTTAATCCTTTTTTCATAAATTTTGTAAAAATTTTCAATTTCATCTGGCTTTATATTTAAGCCATACGAGTAGACAATGGTATCAATCAGTTTTCCTATTTTTTCCGATCGTATATCAGTATTGGCAAGAGTATCCCAAATTACTTTACAAAGGGAGCTATATTTTATTGTAACCTCCATGACTGCTTAACTCAAATAACCTCCTTTTAAAATTACTACGCTTATATATTACAAATATTTGTTTTTTTATAAACAAAAAATCGAGCAGGTACTGGATTTGTAAAAACAAAAAACTGAAATAGGTAAAATAAAAAAAAACGCATTATATTAGCCCATTAAAACAATATGTTATGCAAATGTTACATCATAAAACGCATTTTCTACCTGCATTTATATCTTATTAGGTTTTTGAAATAGTATTAAAAAAATAAAAAAACCCGTAACCCTTTTAGAGAAATATAATGCAACACGCTCTGTATACCTGAATATATAAATTTGTTAAATACTGCAATTTGACCTGAAATGCCTGATTTAAGCGCAATAGTTTGAATTCATTTATTACACTAGATAAACGATTTATGCATCGTTGAATTGATAACTAAGTCTAATTTAATAATATGTAAAAAAATTTTTGAAATTATTTAAATTTTTTAACATTACCGAAAGCAAAAGCCAATAAATGTACAATTAATTATAGTTAGATATACTACATTGAACTTTGATGTTTTATGTAAAAATAACCATAAGCAATATCGAAAAGATTTTTGGAATGTAGGACAATTATTTACGTTTTATTAAAAATAAAATAAAATCTTGCTGAAATTGATAATATAAGTACGCTTTTTTTATAAATCAAAAAAAGGCTTTTGAAAAAATGACTTTTTCCACAAAATTTGCTCTCCAGGCTACGTTTTTGAGCGGGCGGCGGCAAATGAAGTGGCAAACTCATTAGAATAAATCTCTTTACAGTATAAAAATTTCAAATCGTGTCTAAGTGGCGTGACTTTTTTTTATCACGGTCATAAACATAGAATTCCGTTCAAAAATTCATCATTTTCGACCAATGCTGGACGTAGGGTGCATATCCAAAAATGCTTTAAACTATACCATTAAGCATTTTTGAAGTCTACTCTATCAAACTATGTAAAAAACTAATCCAAAAAATATCAGCAAAATATATATAAAGGTGTGTGAAGTTACCCCTTATCTGACCAAAAAACCCCATTTTTCAGAACACACTTTTAATTTTTGAGTTTAAAATAGTATCACTGCGAAACGGCTTAAGATAATTCAAAAAAGTTTTCTTTAGGAGTTTAAGAAAGGTCATTAGAATGACTTGAAAAAATTTTGAGCATTTTCTTTGAAAAATGAATAATCTATTGGCAAAACTATTAAAAAAGACAAGGCGAAAAATGAAGATTTTGAAATTCAAAGTGAAATATTTTTTTAACTGTAAGAGTTACTATGGTACATGAAGCATGTTTTGCTTTGTCTCGTAACCTAGATTTAAAAAAGTCCAAAAAACACTAAAATCGATGCATGGTTATAGAAGTTATACCCCTTTAAAGCTCTTTCATACTCGAGATGGTCAACTTTGACACCCTGTAGCACACCCTGTGTTAAAACAGGGTGACCACAGAAACATTTTCCTTAAAGGTTAGCTCCCGCTTTTCAATTTTTGGAAACACCATTTCCCGATTGGACCAGTACTTTAAAACATCTATATTTATTACCATGTTTTTTGTGTTTGGAACCACTGTGGGTCGTCCAAAAATTTGCCAATTTTGATCGTTTTCATATGGAATTGCTCTACTTTTAAAATTTTTTTTGATTTTTTTAAAAAAATAAAAACGAGAATAAAAACGCGAGTTTAAACAATTTTAAAAGAAGTGAATTTTGAAAAGTCCTATTTCCTACAGTAGGTGCACTATTTCAAAGATTTAAAAAGCATAGAAAAACCTCAATTGTCTACACTACTTTAGAAAGGTTGAGGTTAAGAAGAAGAATAAACGTTTTTCTCTAAAAAATGTTGTAATTAAATAACAAGCATTTTTTTTGCGAAAATGCATTAATAATGCAAATGCAATTTTGGAATGCATTTGGCACTTTTTCCCTTCTTAAATTTTTGAAACGTTATAATTTTTGGAAAATTTATAATTTTTGAATAATTTATAATTTTTGAAAAATTTATAATTTTTGGAATAAATAACAACTTTGACTTTTTTGGAATGCATTTGACACTTTTTGACCCCTTCGAATAAATAACAACTTTGACACAATTCTAACTATTTTTAATAATTTTGTAAAAATATTTTTTTTTTGGTTTTTTTGGATTTCAAAGTTTTTTATTTATTATTTAAAAAAAAAAAATAAAACAGCACTGAATTTGAAGATCACTATCTCATAAAAGTAAATTGACTATTTCCATAATTTAAAAATCATTGGAAAGCCGTAGTTGTCTAGTTTACGATTTGCGGTTCAACAATCATGAGTTGTTTCTAAAATATTTTTTATATGCAAATGCGATTTTTACTGAAACCATGCATTTGAAATACATTTTTGAAAAAGGAACGATCTTTTTGTACTTCAAATCGTAAAGAGGACAAGTATAGGCTTCAGAGGCTTTTTAAGTTATATAAATACTCAATATACTTCAGAAGATAATGCTCATCAAAATTCAGTGATGTTAAGATTTTTATGATATAACTAAAAAAGTTTTAAAAAAAACTTTAAAATACTAAACAAAATTTTGTTTTTTATATGAAAAAATGTAGAAAGTTATTTTTTAAAAAATCGTTAAAAATATTTAGTTTTCTGGTAACAAAAATGTCAAAGATGTTATTTATTAAGAAAACTATCAATTTAGCACAAGTGATAACGTTTTAAAAATCGAAGGGGTAAAAAGTGCAAAATGCAATCAAAAATTGCATTTGCATTATGAATGCATTTTCGCAAGCTGTTGGTTATTTTTTTAATTACAAATTGTAAATTAGACAATTTCATCTTTTATAAGCTTTTTAAGTCTTTGAAATAGTCCATCTACTTTGGGAAATATGCCTCTTTAAAGTTTACTATTTACTGTTGATTTTGCCAGGATATACTGTTATTTGAATTCAACAAAATTTTTGGTACACTCAAATAAAAAACCTGTAAAAGTTACAAAAAAATCAGCAGTGATCAAGAAAAATTAACTGTTCTTAGACCAACACACCTTATAACTAAATTTAGCAAAAAGTGTCTGTAAATATTAGTAAAAAGAAAGTAGTAGGCAAAATTAGTAACGTATACTAAAATTTAGTAAAACTTTAATAAACACTGAATAGAAGAATATTTGCTAATATCAGCCAATATTTTGACTAAAAATTTCTATTTTTTTTTTTTCATTTTCTTTATATTTCAGATTCATATATTCAGATATGTTCAATTAAAAAAAAAAATTAAACAAAATAAAATAGTAAAAATATGTATGTTCAAGGTTCAAAAAAAAATTGTAGTTTAGTGTTATTTTAATGTCACATAGACAGACGCAATTAATACTTAATTAATACGTAATTTAGAAATTTAATTTAGAAATGTTGAGGTTAAGAAGAAGAATACAAATTGTTCTATAAAAATTATAAACACTATTAATTTTCAAATCAGACTACACTAGTTTCTGCCATTTAATGGACAGGCGTCAGCAGTGATTTTCAATTTAAATTTTACTATTATTTGTGTCTTATAATTTTCTGATTGTCTCTATGTGATAAATTTTCAAAAACCTAATAATTGTCAGATTATCTATATATGATAAATTTTTTCAACAACCTACCGGCTGTAAGAATTGAACATACGTATTTGTTTTTTAATTAAAACCGTAAGAATACCAAGTCGCAACCGCTTAACGATCACAGCCAAGTACGGCCTTGAATGCAATGGAGTTAACTTGCAGTTTTCTTTCCTATTCAGCTTTTTCTGTTAGTGTATATTACTCAGAAGTGAAAAACACTACTACACACAAACATTACATTTTTAGATTTTAATTTATCTTCTAATCTCCTGTCTCTATTTCACAACGTTACCAGATTGATGTATGGTTTTTACGTAGAGAGTAGTCAACTTGTGTTTATGTTGTGACATCGCTAGTAGTGTGTTTAAAGGGCATAGATAAACTGTTTAATAAAAAATTATTTTGTACTAAAAATTAGTACAAACACGGTAAATTGTTACATAAAATGATTTACTAATTTGTCTAATAACTTTTTCATTTTAGTTTAATACGAATTTAGGAACAAATTTTTAAATTTATTGCAGCTTTTTTTTCTCAAAATTCATTTATTTTCACAAACGATTTTGGAGGGCTACTATTCTAATCGGATTGCAATACAAATAATTCAAAATTTCTTTTCTTAAGACAGCTTTTCTAAAGCGTTATCTCTATTAATTTTGTTAATTTTCAATTGAAACTCATCAAAATCAACCTGAGTAAAAACTTTCATGTACAATCATATCTTGTTTAATATAATGTTATAAAATACACAAAGCTTTATATAGGTTAATATGGATATATGTGATGGCGCATATGATCATATAAAATTTTATCTTGGATTTGGTTTTTTCGAGCATATATGGTCCCATACATAATAATATCAACATATGTGCCATTTGATATTACCATAGACTTGGCATATGGCATATTACATATGGTATACGAGGGCCGTCGCAAAATTAGCCGACCTTACAAAGAAAACACAACAAATTTGGGAAATTTTTTCTTTATTTTTCAACATAAACTCCTTTTAGCTCAATACACTTTTCCCAGCGATATTCAATAGCTTGGATACTCTGTTTATGGTAAGATAAAATAGCCATCAACCGCAGACTCCACCTCTACATTGTTGTCAAATATTTTACCACAGAGCCATTTTTTTGGAGTTTAGAATAGAAAATAATCCGAGGGAGCTAAATCTGGCGAATAAGGTGCGTAATGAAGCAATTTGAACTGTAATTCATTGATTTTTGCCATCTCTGTTGAAACACAGTCACGGTGCTGTTTTTGTTCTATTAGGAGCAAAGGCGGCACCCATCATGCGCACAGCTTTCTCATCTCTATATAGAATCTAGCTCGACTTTAATATTGGTTGCAATGAGACCTTTTAAATGAAAGTATTGAATTACATAACGGTGACATATTTTTTTTAAGTTTACAAATTTACTGAGATCGTTATTTTTTGAGGGCTCCAAAAAAAATACTAAAACGCGGCGCCTTGAAACTTAAAACATATGTTTTATAAGGTTGCCACTTTACAGCAAAGTAATTTTTTCCAAACTACTTCCGTCATCTTTACATCAAGTCGGATAATTTTGGGACCGCACTTGTACCATCCTATTATACTAACTTCCCAGCAAAATTTTTTAGAACAGATTACCGTTGAACCTGTTCTAGAACAACTTCTTTTACCACCGGTTACATGGAACCGGTTCTGGAATAGGTTCCAGGGAGAATAGGTTCCAGTTCTATAACTGGTTCTAGAACCTATTGCAAATTGGACAAACTCCATATAAAAAGAACCAGTTGCAGAACCGAAATTAGAACCTGTTATGATACAGTATAAGCTGTTCTACAACCAGTTATATGGATTTTACTATTTTATTGGATGAGGAAAAAATTCAGATTAAATTGTAGCTAAAATAATCTCATATAATATAATTATATGTATTTTTTTACAATTTAATAATTAAGTATGGGCATATATTAAATTAGATAAAATTATATAAAGCTCCATATCAGTCTTTTTTAATCGGAAACTGGAACAAATAAAAACATTTCAAACAAAACTTCAATTTTAAAATGCTGATTTTTTATGTAAATAACTGTATTTGTATTAAAATGCAGCTTTAGGGGGTTTTTAGTATCAAATTACGTTCCCTTTTATATGTAAAAGTGTTGTTTAATGTCATTTCAATTGTTTTGTAAACTTAAAGTTAAAAACAAATATATTTATTTTTCCTTTAAACACCCAGTAAAATAGTAAAATCCAAATAATAGGTTGCAGAAAAACTTATAGTGCATTATAACAGGTTCTAATTTCTGTTCTACAACCGATTCTTTTTATATGGAGTTTGTCCTATTTGCAATAGGTTATTTACCTCCAAACTAGAACAGGTTGCTTTAGAACCGGTTCCAGAAACAGTTATATAACTGGTTCTGGGACAGTGACACGTTACATTTCGACTCCCAGGAACCTGTCCTGCAACCGGTTCCATGTAACCGGTGATAAAAGAAGCTGTTCTAGAACAGGTTGAAAGGTAATATGTTCTAAAAAAATAAATAAATAAAAAAACTTGGCTATGTAAATTTGAATGTAGAATAGAACATTTATTTTAACCCATTTTATACCTTTCTTCTTTTAGATTCAGTCCGAGTTTTTTGTCAAAACTTTGTAAGAAGATAGGTTGGTTTCCTAGTAAGCATTTGCAGTCAATTTTATAGCCTGATTATTAATTAAATGTAAATCGTTGAAGCCCAATACGCACTTAAAGGGCAAATATTTTTTTTTTTTAATCAAAATTTTTATATATTAATTTGACTTGATAATATATAAAAATCATCAAATTTAGAGTGAAGTTTAAATAGACGCAGCTCCTAACTTTTAATTACTTTGTTATTGGAGTTGGAGCAAAATTAAAGTGTTTGGCACTTTTAGGCATAAAAAATTTTGGAGAATAAGAAATTATTAATAGGTTTTTTGTTAAAGTTCTGCCTATTATGGAGGCTCTAACTTTCTAAAACTTCGGGTTCTGATGAGATCTTTAGCCAGATCGAAATACTAGTATCAACCTAGCTAATATGTTTGATTTGCTTTATTTTTGTAAATATACGGAGGTTGAAAGCTCGTTATAAATTGAAAATAACATAAAAATAATCTCGATGTATATAAAAACAAAAAACTAATATAACTGTAAAAAAAAATATTACTTGAGCCAGAGTACAAACTAAAAATTTTTTATATAAATAGAACATTTTTGGTCTTCAAAGTTTAGTAACGTCATGATGATTGTTAGGAAAAGACCTAACCACGTGCTTGATTACTAAGAAGACAAGAATGGAGCAAAATTGATTATTAATAGGTTTTTTGTTAAAGTTCTGCCTATTATGGAGGCTCTAACTTTTCTAAAACTTCGGGTTCTGATGAGATCTTTAGCCAGATCGAAATACTAGTATCAACCTAGCTAATATGTTTGATTTGCTTTATTTTTGTAAATATACGGAGGTTGAAAGCTCGTTATAAATTGAAAATAAGAAAGCAATATTTTCTTCGAAATGCACACATGTCCCCAGACTAAAAATATGGTTACAAAATACTAACTCAAGTGAGAAATGTCCCACAAAACAAATAATTTTGAGCAATTACTACACAGATATGCCTAAAAAAGTTGTACAAACACACTTTACAGGAAGAAAAATTTGCAAAAATAAATTTTTACTATTACACACAAAGAAATAAAGTGCAAACCGAATTGAAAAGTGTATATTAATGGTAACAACTTATAAATTCAGTTAGTACAACGATATTTACATTATATTTCTGAATATTTTGGGTGTTGCAACTAAAATTCAGTTGAATTAACCAAACTTTGTTGTAAAAACAAATGTTAAGTCAACCGTCTGAAATTCGAAATAACTGAAATTGAGTCGTAGTCACTGAATTTCAGTTGGCAAATAGCTACATTTTTCGCTGTTTGTATAACATTATGTGTTATAATAGTAAAAATTTAACAACACAATTGAAAAAATTACCCAGCGGCAACTCTATCCCTAACATACACTTGGTATTCAACTAATGAATGTGAATAAAGCGCATCATAATGTAATAATTACTTGTGAAAAAGAGATATCAATAGGATTAAAAAGAGGAAGCATTCTAGTTGAAAAATAAATTGTACATGGGTATTAGTTAACGCTGCCTCTTCTGATTAAAACACTACATTGTGAATGCGGTGATTGACAAAACTCCACTTAGTCACACTCATCGCTGTGTCGGCCGTGGCTCAAGTCATAGCCTTATGTATGGTAGTGGGTTTAAAACTCACTACGGCACAAAGTAAAAATTTTTCATATAGAGCAATTTAACAATTTAAAAATACTTTGTTCAATTGACACATAAATTAACCACTGACGAGTCCTTGGAAGGGACGAAACTGCAACAGTCTGGCATATCCCTTGTGTCCGATAAATTTTTCTATAAAAATGTTCTCTTCATCTACTTCCTGTAAAAATTTAACAAAAAAATAAATCTTAAGTAAATAATTACTATAAAATTAATTATGATTGTCATTATATGACGGTTACAAACACTTTACCCATATTTTTTCTTATTGCCCAGAATTTACTATATGTACTTAAAAATGATAAACACTTTAATCCTTAAACAAAGAAACTAATTAAATTTCGCTCTAAATTTGATATTTTACTAGAAAATGTACAGATAAATGAAGTTTTTAATTACTATATATTATATATTGTGTAAACTTACCCTTCAATGATAAATTTTATATAAAAAAATTCAAAAATTTACTCCCATATTAAATAAATAATTCATAAAGTTTATATGCGACTATTTAAATTTCGCTGACTGTACATTTTGATTATTGTTTACGTTCTGGTTTTAAAATTTTTTTATAAATTTTGGTATTTTTAGACATATTTTTTAAATTTTTAATTTTTAACGAGCTTATAACCTCCGTATATTTACAAAAATAAAGCAAATCAAACATATTAGCTAGGTTGGTTGATACTAGTATTTCGATACGGCTAAAGATCTCATCAGAACCCGAAGTTTTAGAAAAGTTAGAGCCCCCATAATAGGCAGAACTTTAACAAAAAACCTATTAATCATTAATTTTGCTCCATTCTTGTCTTCTTAGTAATCAAGCACGTGGTAAGGGTCTTTGCCTAAACTTTGAAGACAAAAAAGTTCTATTTATATAAAAATTTTAATTTTTCTTTGGCAACTCTAATTGTTCAAATATATACATATGCTCTTTTGCTGGTTGAGAGAAAAAAGTTAATTTTAAATATTAAAAGCAAAAACGGATTTATTTTCTGCATAGTTCCATTTTTACAATAATGGAAAAATCTTGATTTGATTAGTAAAATTTTTTGCAAAAAGTTTTTCTATTTCAAAATATTATCTTCTATGTCTTTATTGAAACAAGCTAATAACTTTTATTACAACGTTCTTCCTTATATTTTTAAATATTTTTTTTAAAAAAGTACATTAAAAAACGACAAAACTAGTTTTTTCCAAAGCATGAAACTAAAAATTTTAAGATTTTTAAAACCACGTTTGTAGCCAATAAGTCAGACTTTCACATGATTTTTATTGCGTTGTTATATCGCCTTCGTATCACAAGATATATTCTCTTAATATACGTTTACACGTTGGTAAAAAATTAGTCAAATTAAATCATGCGTGATCTACATACATGGGAATTTTTTATTACCATTGATATTTCATTGCCATTAGTGGATACTAGTGACAAATTTCAGTTAACGATAATAAAATATTTTCCATTAGAAAAATCATTATTAATGATAATGAAATCGCATTAATTTGCATAAAACCTAATTACAACCCAAATAACTGGTCGCAGAACAACTTATACTGTTTTATAACATGTTCTAATTTCTGTTCTACAACTGGTTCTTTTTATATGGAGATGGTCCTATTTGCAATAGGTACCTTTACCAGGTTGCTTTAGAATCGGTCCTAGAACCAGTGTTAGAACAGGTTCTGGGGCAGTGACACCTTACATTTCGACTCCCAGGAACCTGTTCTAGAACCAGTTCCATGTAACCGGTGGTAAAAGAAGTTGTTCTAGAACAGAGTCTCAGGTTATCTGTTTTAAAAAATTTTGCTTGGAATTGAACAGATAATTTACAAGTCTATGGTTTATGTACCGGGATTATCAGAATGTTTAGAAAGATCGAATATTATCGATACTAATAGATATAGAATAGCTTTTAAATCATTCAATACAGTTAATAAATTATATAATAGGACAAAGGATAGGATACAGAAATTAGATATGGCAAATATAGTGTATAAAATACCATGTAGTGGAAATAATGTAGAGAATTGTGATAAAGTATATATACACTCAGGGAACTTCTGCTTTAAAAATATGTAGTTGTTTGGGTTGTAATACAGTTTCATTATTTTTAATGTAAATGTAAGTCATTTGTAGAACAAATAAAATTTTTAACTAACCTTGTAGTTCATTTAAAAAAACAACTCACATCAAATGACTGTTTTATGATTTTACATTCATTTTTTACAGTTGTTTTTTGTTATTTAAAAAAATAAAAAAAAAAAATTTTGGTTTATTTTTTACTACCATGTGGTTCATTTTTACTACAATTATTAGTCATTTTTTGAACTTTAAAAAACAAATGACAATGTTAGTTGAATTTAATGAAATGTAAGTCGTCCTTTTTTAAATGAAATTTCATTTGTTTTTGACTACAATTGCAGTCGTCTTTACCAACATAATTTCCTAAGTGTAGGTACAACAAAAAATAAATTGAGAACTAGATTAGCTGGACATAGATCAGATCAGAAATATAGGAATATTAATTCACAAAAAACAGCATTATCTTCTCATTGTTCAAGATATAATCACTATCCAGACTTTGAAAATGTTTCAATTTTAAATACAGAACATAATTACAAACGTCGTTATTTATTAGAAATGTTACAGATTATTAATACAACCGCTAACAAATAGAATTAATTTTAAGATAGATATTGAAAATTTAGCTCAGAATTATAAATATTTATTACAAAAGAAATAACACATACTACATTAATTTATAACAATATTACATCAATAGATTTTTTAAGTGTTAATTATTTATATTTTTTGTTTTAGAAATATTTGTCAAGTATTTTAAATATGTTTTCAAACTTTCAAAAATTTTTTCAAACTTTAATTTTTTTTGAAAATTTATTAATTTATTTATTTTCCTGAAGATGCTACACAAAGGAGTAGCGAAATATTGAAAATAAAAAAACTTTTATATAAAAAACAAACCTTAACTCAAATAATTAGAAAATTTAAAAATAAGAAATAAGGTTAAATAAACGAAAATAATTAATTAAAAACGAATTTGTTTACAAAAATAAAAATCCTTGGTTTCAAACAGGGTTTGAAAGTTAAAAATACGTAAGTTTTTTGAAAGATGTCATTGCATGGATGGAATGTAAAATGTTTTCAATTCGAAGCGATATGGAATAAAACAAGCAATGAGTGGATTTGGAGTGCCTAATATTGGAAACGAAATCTAATGGAACGGAGAATGAGTGCAATTTAAAGACTAAACATGAAATACGGTATGGAATGGAACGGGAACGAGTGGAGTTGGAACATTAGTTACAGGTAACAAAATTTTATTTAGCTGGAAACGAACTTTGTTTTATCGCAGTATCTAAATATATATTAAAAGTAAAAAAAATAAATAAATCACCCTGTGGCCGCTTTGTAAAAAATAGGATCCTCGGGATCTTTTCCGGACATAGCCCATGTGTATTAATACCTGTCTAGAGCAAACATTTTGTATGTTTTGCCCTATCTCGTTTACTTTCGGAGATAACGGGAATAAAAAAATTATAAAATGGCTAGTAGCTCGAAAACTAAGCGAAAAACTTAACTTACGGAACACGTGCCGTAATACAAATATGTTAAGTGTTCCGATTAAACTCGTTCCCCGATCCATTCCATATTTGTTATTAACCGGACATCAAAATTCTATCTTGAGTAGATTTTCTTTGTGTTTTTACGTATTCTATATGTTTAATGAATATGAATGACACAACAAGATATACAAAATATCGTCTATTCTTATTTTACTTATTGAATTTCCTATATCGAAATACGTTTACGTTTACGCTTGTCAGATCCAGCCACGTTTTGTGTACGTTTTGTACACTAAACGTGTTCAATCATGAGTAAACGATTTATGTTTATTATTGAGACATTTAACTTAAGCCATCTATTGTAAATCAAAATTACTGGTATTTTAAAATAAAATAAACCGTTGAACCGATTTCATTATTTTTTTTTTTGTAATTCGTAATTTGACAGATACATAGAATAACCTATATGTTTATAAAAATATATTTTTTTTAAATAAAAAAGTTGTTTTTGTAATAAAAACACAATTTTTTTCCATAAAAAAACTCAAATTTTTTCCATAAAAATACCATTTTTGAAATAGTAACGTACTGAAAATAATAAAATGTACTTCGTAATATCATAAAAAATATGTTTTATAATGAATCATCACAAAACACACAAAACATCAAAAATTGATTTTTAGCCTGATTCTATGACAATCTACAAGATATATCAAAAATTGTATGACAGCGTCATCTAGCGTAAGTTCTAGGTAAAAATAAATATCAAAAATTGATTTCTCGACCCCAAAAACAATAACATACCACAACTTTCCAGGATAATAAAAATAAATAAGTGTTATTTTATCAAATTTTCGATGTTTTTTTCTTGTTAGACAGCGTTCCAAAATCACCAACTTTTAAAGCGTATAAAAAAAATCTCGCTCTAAACTAAAAAAAAACCCCTTGAGGGTTTTGTTATGGAAAATGTCAATTTTCTTTTGCTTTTGCTTTTGCTTTCATCCCATTCCGATGCGGAAAGTTCGATTTTGTATCACTGTGTTATTAATGGCAATAAAATTTAAAACCGTTTTCATTGATCAATGAAATTATATCCTCGAATCATTATCATTAAATAAAAAAATTATAATGGATATAATTTAATTGCCATTGCTATCAATGTAATAGTAATGAAATCATTATTTCATTAGTCCACTTAATTCATTAGTCCCATGTATGGTGATATATTAGTATCAAACTGTAACTATAGTAACCCTGCGGGAAATGGACCAGTCACAGTCACTGGTATGGTCACGTGACTAGAACTTTGTGTGAATGAACCTGTCATTGTTTCGGTTCTGTTATACGAAAGTGACCGGTACTTTTAACATGGGCTTCTCATAGGAGATGACAATTGCCACCTGTGGAGCACTGTGTGACGTGGCGAATAACTTGACCAAGGTAACCTATCACCGTACCGACTGAAATGAATATGCTACGGGACAAGTTAGAAGTAGGTAGTGTCAAAATATGACCATTTTAGGATTTATGTGATATGCAACAGAACCAGTGGAAAAAAATTTATCTCGTGGCTGGTCTAGGTGTACGTATCATAGAACTGGAGAAAAATTTTTGAAGGAAAACTATAGTTTTCCTATAGTCATTCGAAAAATAATTTGCAATTAACCTGACACTTTTTATTTAGCGTGTGTCATAGTATGTACGGGTTGTGAAATAGCCCATCCGGAACCAGTCACTGCACTTATCCAAAACAGTGACATGTTACCTGTTCAAAAAACATTCAAAAAGGCACAACAAAAATCAATTTTAAAATAAGTTTATTTCAGTGTTATATCCGATTTGTAGTAGTCAAAGGACTGCATCCTTTGGCACTAATTGCCATGTTTTCATCAACTGCTAACGGGATTGAACCGGTTCAATGACCAGTAAGAACTTCAAATGCATCGACCCTAGTTGCTTCAGTACACTACAATGTTATGTTACTTTTTCTTCAGTTACATGATATACCCGATACCAACTTGTCAATGTTTTGTCACCATTACTATAGTCACGTGATTGGTCAATTCACACAAATTAACACTTTTTGGTACACCACAATTTCGGTTTCTCCAGTTTCGTGACGTGCCACCCAATCATATATCACAACATCGTCACTTTGGATCAATCGACCCTTCATTTCCCGCAGGGAAACTACTAAATTTTGTTTCATCAATTTTCAAAGAAATTTTAAAACCCTTTCGGCAATTTGTATTTACTTTAGGATTTATTAAGCCATACAGGGACTTTAACTTTTTCGGCAAATGCCTGAATCAATTTCACGTTCAACCGAACAATCATCAGTAGAATTTCAACATAATTTTTTTTTTTTTGCTGCATATTAAGTCAGATTTTAATTGCCATCAGCCAAGTTGTAATGTACAGAAGATACAAAAGTTTGCTTTATTTGTTCGCACACAGAAATTTTAACAATTATTTTCCTGAACTAGTGTTATCCATAAAGTGTTATTGTTAATAAATTAACATTTCATTAATGTGATCTCTTCTTTTCATCTAAAATTTGATTTTTTTATAAAATTTGTATACAATAAAGCATTTGAAAATAGGCATTATTTCAGCAATTTCAAATTTGATATAAGTTTTATTGTTTTAGGAAAAGCGTGCGGAAACTGCTTCAAATGGTCAATTGTATTTGGAAAACATTAAAAAAGAATACAATGAAAAGCCATTAATATCGTACTTACGCAAGCAACGATTTGTAGATGGATTTATGAGTATTTAGAACAATTGTTGGGAAACATTAAGAAGAACAATAAAATACAACGAAAATATTGAAAACTAATTTTATGTATTTGTGAGTGGCAACATAAAGTAAGAAGAATAAACGTTTTTCTCTAAAAATTATAAACACTATTAATTTTAAAATCAGACTAGCCAAGTTTCAGCCTTTTTTATGGACAGGAGTCATCAGTGATTATCCATTTAAATTGTATTATTAGTTGTGTCTTATAATTGTCAGATTGTCTCTATGTGATAAATTTTTCAACTACCAGCGGCTGGTAAGACTCAAACCTGCGCTTCTTTTTACATTAGAAACGTAACAAGTATGGCCTCGAATGTAATGCAGCTAAATTGCAGTTTTGTTTCCTATTAGCTTTTGTGTTATTGTATACGAGGGCGGATCAATAAGTTCGTGACTTTTCCAACTGCACTCGTAGTTATATGAAATGCAACACTGCCCTCATCAAGTACCACCTGTTAATAGACTACTATCAAATTTTGAGCAATTTCCGTCATTTACTTTGCGTTTAACAGCTGTTCAAAACAAACAGTCTCGTGGATTTTTTTAAAAATGGAAAAAAGTGAATTTCGAGTGCTCATTTGCGAAAAAACCCGTCAATTAAACCAAGGAAAAGCTTGATAAATACTATGGGGACTCTGCACCAACGATTTCAACGGTAAAACAAAGTGGTTTACTGACTTTCGTTGTGGTCGCACAAGTACAAATGACGCTGAACGTTCTGGACGGCCAATTGAGGTCAATACACCTGAAAATGTCGAAAAAATCCACGATATGGTGTTGGCCGATCGAAGAGTAAAAGTGCGTGAGATTGTTGATGCCATAGGCATTTCATATGGCAGGGTGATTTCGATTTTAAATGATCGGTTGGGTTTAAGGAAGCTGTCTGCACGATAGGTGCTGCGTTTGCTCTCAATTGACCATAAACGTAATAGTGTGACAACTTCAAAGGATTGTTTGGAGTTGTTTAACCGCAATTCGAATAAGTTTTGCGGCGTTTTGTAACTGTGGATGAAACATGGATCCATTACAACACTGAGGAGGCCAAGCAGCCGGGTGAACGGACTCCAAAGAAGGCCAAGGAAAGTTTGTCGGCCCATAAGGTGATGGCAACAGTTTTTTGGGATGCACGCGGGATAATCCACATCGATTACCTTCAAAAGGGAAAAACAATAAACGGCGAATATTATGCCAACTTATTTTACCGATTTAATGAGGATTTATAAAAAAAAACGACCCCATATGACCAAGAAAAAAGTTCTTTTTCAGCAAGATAATGCACGGGTGCACACGTGTGCAGTCTCAATGGCAAAATTCCTTGAATTGGGCTACGAATTGGTACCTCATCCGCCATTTTCTCCGGATTTAGCCCCAGTGACTATTTCCAAACCTAAATTAATTGAAAGTAACAAATTAATCTGCTAAAAACAGAAAAAAAATTTGTTAAAAATTAGTTGAGAAAAAATTACAAACAAAAATAATAATACAATTTAAATGGAAAATCAATCCATAAAAGTCTGATTTAAAAATGAATAGTGGTTATAATTTTTAGAGAAAAACGTTTATTCTTCTTCTTAACATCAACATTTCTAAAAAAATAATTAATTTTCATTTTCATTACAAAAAAAATATTATTTTTTTTTTCTTTTTTTTATTTAAATAAAAATCTGCTTCTCTGAAATCAGCAGTCTACAATTCTAAGCAAATATTTTTGTTGATTTTAGCGTAATGTAAGGGAATCTTTCCTAATATAACCTGTCCTCTAAAGTGGCCCTTTCATTTGTTTCTGTTGTTTCATGAATATGTGAAAACTGTCATGAAGTTTAATTTCCGCTATATCTATTTTAAAAAAGTTTCGAGGTGAATGCAGACGTTTTTCGTGTAATTTTAGTATCGCTGAAAAAAACGCTACATAAAGTATAATTTTTCATTAACGTAAAAAAAGAATAAATAACAAGACACCAAGTCAGAAAAATAAAAACTGCTTACGGCTGGCAAGTCACTTTAGCAAGTGGTACAAGTGCTGGCAACACGTGCTTTCCCAATCCCAAAATGACAATATCATTAGACAAAAGATACGTGTGTTCAAAAAGTGTCGGACAAGCACTGGAGAAACAAATTTCCATAGTTTGTAAAATGTGGGTGAAAACATGAAAAAGGTGGTCTAAAAATTTGTTTTCCAAAAATAAAATTTTAAAATAAGTTCATGTATAATTTCTTTGGTCTCTCCGGGAATCGAACCCTTGACGCCAGATTGGCAGACGACAGCTCTAAGCACAGAGCTAACGAGACGTATTATACACTAATAAAAAAGAAAATATAATACACAAATAAAAAAGAAAAGAAAATCTGTTGACTTTATATTTGAGAAAAATTTCAGTTAATTGAAAGTAGCAAAGTAATCTGCTAAAATCAGCAAAAACATTTACTAAATATTAGTAGGAAAAAAAATCATTAAAAATGTGAAATTTTCCTTAGTTTTTTTTTTTTAATTTGAATAAAAGTCTGCCCTTATGAAATCAGCAATAAAAGTCTGCCCTTATGAAATCAGCAATCTACAATTATTTACCAAAAATTTCTGTTGAGCAAAATAAACTGTTAAGTGTGTTCTACTAAATTTGAGGTAAATGTATCAAAAATGTTGTTAATATTACAGTTTTTGTTTGCTATTTTTAGTCTACAAATATTTAGTAAAAGCAAAAAAATTATGAGCAAAATGCTATTTTCAATGAACTAAAATTCACATCGAATTTTATTAATAATTAGCAAAAAAAAAAAAAACTGCTAAATTTAGCATTTTTTTCTGCAAAGGTCATATTTAACTAATTTTTAATAGCTTTTTCTGCTATTTTTAAAGGTTTATTTCTATGCGTGTACATGATATGTAAAAACGTAAATAAATAATAACTGCTGGGTAACAGTTGGCTACTCAAATATGTCAGCACTGTCATAAGGTCTGATGGAAACAACTTGCTAACGTTGGGAAAACAAAAAAAAATATGTCTTAAAAGAGCTATTCCGTAATCAAAAAAAACCAATTTTATATTTTGCCTGAAACCGGGCTCGAACTCGGAACCTTCCGACTATAAACTTTTTTAAGCAAAGCACCATAATTTTTATAAAATAAATGCTTTAACAGTGGTTAAACTTTTGAGCCGTTGGTAATTTTTGACTGTATAGCAATGGGAAAACACTTTTTCCAACGTTGGCGTTGTTTTGTCAATGATTTTTTTCTAGAGCACTGAAATTATTGTAAAACAAACAAGTGGTAAAGCGCTGGCAAAGCGCCTTAAACAAGTGTTCTGTCAGAAGTTTTTTTACATTTTCTCGGTTAGCCAGTGTTATACCAGAGCTTGGTTTTTGTACCACTGGCAGTTTCTGACTGGGTAGTTTTAATACAAATCTGATTTCCGCAAACGGTAAGAATTTTATTCACAATTTTATTAAAACTAATGGACTCATAAAAACTATAATAAATAAAAAATAAATTTGAATAATTACATTTTTATAACGCTCACTAAAGTGGACCTTTAGTATATTTTGGATTACAAATTATTTTAACTGTTCCTTTCTATTTTGGACAATTATTCAATTTGTTTCGACTGTTTACCGCAGTTGAAAAAGTTAGCATTACATATGGTGACTCTTTAAGCAGCTTTAAACGATACATAAAACGTTTTAATGAACAAAATTAACTTTAATTTTAATTTAAATATAAATATAAATTTTCATCGAACTTACTTAACTTTTTAACAGTTTTATATGCTTTTAGAGAGTTTTTTTAGTTTAGGTCCACTTTAGGGTACATGATTTTAATCCTTTAACACCCTAATGAAAACTGATTTAAATTAGTTTATTGTAAAAATGATGTAAAATTAAAAAACAAAATGAAGAAAAATAATTAAAATATTCACTGATGTCTTTTGCAGGATATGTCCCCAAATGGGGACAATGGGCAGATGTGATATGAAACTGATGAAATCAAACAAAATTTTTTAACGCAAATTGTTTTTATATATTTTTTGGCATTGAAATTTCAAAACTAAGCGAATTAATCATATTTTAAGAACAATTTTAAATATCATAGTGATGTGATGTGTGATTACGTTACACGGTGCGACAGTCCAAAAACCTGGGACCGGATATTATTTTTCTTGTAGGGCTTGTCGAGTAAAACAAGATTCCAATAGTGAAATATGCCGGACACCTTCAAAATCCGGATTTACGGTTAAAAAACCGGTTTTTGTACCTTTGCGCACTTATAAGCTTGTAATTTTGTTGATAATGATCCGATTTTCAATTTCTTACTTGATTTGGAAAGAAGAGACTGAGATCTTTCGAATGATATATAATTTATCTAAGAAAACTTTGGGTGTTATTGTCCAGCAAACACAAATTTTGTAGATTATTCAAAAATTTTTCAACTTTGGTGACGTTTTTATACATTATTTTATTAAGAAACTATAATACTATTGAATTTATTCAAAAAGTACGTTTATTAACGATTACAACGCATATTTGGGGTTAAAATAGATAAATAATTGACTTTTCATGAAAATAAACTTTTAAACATTTTATACAAATTTTATTTTTGGTTATTTAACTCAAAAGTGTTTGCTTGACCGTTTTTTTTTTTTAATCAGCATCATCAGTTTCTCGTTTAAGTGACCAGCAATATTCTGAAATCATTTTTATCTTATTTTTTCCTTCAAAGCGTTTTTCAATAGTTGCCATTTCCTGGTGAAAATGTTCGCCTTGTTCATCAATGAACTGGCCCAGGTTATCTGGGAAAAAGTCCAAATGCGAATGCAGAAAATGAATTTTAATGGACATCTTGTAGCCCATTTCACCATACCCACTTAAAAACTCATTGACAACTGTGACATAGTCGTCGCTTCTGCGATTTCCAAGGAAATTATCGCATAGCGCAACAGAACTCTTCCATGCACGTCTTTCAACGGAACTAAGCTTGTTAATGAAATCTGGATCTCTCATAATTTTTCGAATTTGAGGTCCAATAAAAATACCTAAAAGTTATCAAAACAGATAAAAACGATGAAAAACGTACTAGATATGTAAACAAATTAATTAATACCTCCTTTTATTTTGGCTTCACTTAGTTTTGGGAACACCGCTTTGAGATGACAAAAAGCGTCGCCGTTTACATCTAATTTTTTTACAAATTGTTTCATGTATCCCAGTTTAAGATGCAGTGGTGGCAGCCATACTTTGCGATCATAACGATTCGGTGCACGACTATCCCATTCACAAAGATAGCACGGATACCTTGCATACCAAATAAAATTGTTCAAAACAAACAGTCTCGTGGATTTTTTTAAAAATGGAAAAAAAGTGAATTTCGAGTGCTCATTTGCGAAAAAACCCGTCAATTAAACCAAGGAAAAGCTTGATAAATACTATGGGGACTCTGCACCAACGATTTCAACGGTAAAACAAAGTGGTTTACTGACTTTCGTTGTGGTCGCACAAGTACAAATGACGCTGAACGTTCTGGACGGCCAATTGAGGTCAATACACCTGAAAATGTCGAAAAATCCACGATATGGTGTTGGCCGATCGAAGAGTAAAAGTGCGTGAGATTGTTGATGCCATAGGCATTTCATATGGCAGGGTGATTTCGATTTTAAATGATCGGTTGGGTTTAAGGAAGCTGTCTGCACGATAGGTGCTGCGTTTGCTCTCAATTGACCATAAACGTAATAGTGTGACAACTTCAAAGGATTGTTTGGAGTTGTTTAACCGCAATTCGAATGAGTTTTGCGGCGTTTTGTAACTGTGGATGAAACATGGATCCATTACAACACTGAGGAGGCCAAGCAGCCGGGTGAACGGACTCCAAAGAAGGCCAAGGAAAGTTTGTCGGCCCATAAGGTGATGGCAACAGTTTTTTGGGATGCACGCGGGATAATCCACATCGATTACCTTCAAAAGGGAAAAACAATAAACGGCGAATATTATGCCAACTTATTTTACCGATTAATGAGGATTTATAAAAAAAACGACCCCATATGACCAAGAAAAAAGTTCTTTTTCAGCAAGATAATGCACGGGTGCACACGTGTGCAGTCTCAATGGCAAAATTCCTTGAATTGGGCTACGAATTGGTACCTCATCCGCCATTTTCTCCGGATTTAGCCCCAGTGACTATTTCCAAACCTAAATTAATTGAAAGTAACAAATTAATCTGCTAAAAACAGAAAAAAAATTTGTTAAAAATTAGTTGAGAAAAAATTACAAACAAAAATAATAATACAATTTAAATGGAAAATCAATCCATAAAAGTCTGATTTAAAAATGAATAGTGGTTATAATTTTTAGAGAAAAACGTTTATTCTTCTTCTTAACATCAACATTTCTAAAAAAATAATTAATTTTCATTTCATTACAAAAAAATATTATTTTTTTTTTTCTTTTTTTTATTTAAATAAAAATCTGCTTCTCTGAAATCAGCAGTCTACAATTCTAAGCAAATATTTTTGTTGATTTTAGCGTAATGTAAGGGAATCTTTCCTAATATAACCTGTCCTCTAAAGTGGCCCTTTCATTTGTTTCTGTTGTTTCATGAATATGTGAAAACTGTCATGAAGTTAATTTCCGCTATATCTATTTTAAAAAAGTTTCGAGGTGAATGCAGACGTTTTTCGTGTAATTTTAGTATCGCTGAAAAAAACGCTACATAAAGTATAATTTTTCATTAACGTAAAAAAAGAATAAATAACAAGACACCAAGTCAGAAAAATAAAAACTGCTTACGGCTGGCAAGTCACTTTAGCAAGTGGTACAAGTGCTGGCAACACGTGCTTTCCCAATCCCAAAATGACAATATCATTAGACAAAAGATACGTGTGTTCAAAAAGTGTCGGACAAGCACTGGAGAAACAAAATTTCCATAGTTTGTAAAATGTGGGTGAAAACATGAAAAAGGTGGTCTAAAAATTTGTTTTCCAAAAATAAAATTTTAAAATAAGTTCATGTATAATTTCTTTGGTCTCTCCGGGAATCGAACCCTTGACGCCAGATTGGCAGACGACAGCTCTAAGCACAGAGCTAACGAGACGTATTATACACTAATAAAAAAGAAAATATAATACACAAATAAAAAAGAAAAGAAAATCTGTTGACTTTATATTTGAGAAAAATTTCAGTTAATTGAAAGTAGCAAAGTAATCTGCTAAAATCAGCAAAAACATTTACTAAATATTAGTAGGAAAAAAAATCATTAAAAATGTGAAATTTTCCTTAGTTTTTTTTTTTTTAATTTGAATAAAAGTCTGCCCTTATGAAATCAGCAATAAAAGTCTGCCCTTATGAAATCAGCAATCTACAATTATTTACCAAAAATTTCTGTTGAGCAAAATAAACTGTTAAGTGTGTTCTACTAAATTTGAGGTAAATGTATCAAAAATGTTGTTAATATTACAGTTTTTGTTTGCTATTTTTAGTCTACAAATATTTAGTAAAAGCAAAAAAATTATGAGCAAAATGCTATTTTCAATGAACTAAAATTCACATCGAATTTTATTAATAATTAGCAAAAAAAAAAAAAACTGCTAAATTTAGCATTTTTTTCTGCAAAGGTCATATTTAACTAATTTTTAATAGCTTTTTCTGCTATTTTTAAAGGTTTATTTCTATGCGTGTACATGATATGTAAAAACGTAAATAAATAATAACTGCTGGGTAACAGTTGGCTACTCAAATATGTCAGCACTGTCATAAGGTCTGATGGAAACAACTTGCTAACGTTGGGAAAACAAAAAAAAATATGTCTTAAAAGAGCTATTCCGTAATCAAAAAAAACCAATTTTATATTTTGCCTGAAACCGGGCTCGAACTCGGAACCTTCCGACTATAAACTTTTTTAAGCAAAGCACCATAATTTTTATAAAATAAATGCTTTAACAGTGGTTAAACTTTTGAGCCGTTGGTAATTTTTGACTGTATAGCAATGGGAAAACACTTTTTCCAACGTTGGCGTTGTTTTGTCAATGATTTTTTTCTAGAGCACTGAAATTATTGTAAAACAAACAAGTGGTAAAGCGCTGGCAAAGCGCCTTAAACAAGTGTTCTGTCAGAAGTTTTTTTACATTTTCTCGGTTAGCCAGTGTTATACCAGAGCTTGGTTTTTGTACCACTGGCAGTTTCTGACTGGGTAGTTTTAATACAAATCTGATTTCCGCAAACGGTAAGAATTTTATTCACAATTTTATTAAAACTAATGGACTCATAAAAACTATAATAAATAAAAAATAAATTTGAATAATTACATTTTTATAACGCTCACTAAAGTGGACCTTTAGTATATTTTGGATTACAAATTATTTTAACTGTTCCTTTCTATTTTGGACAATTATTCAATTTGTTTCGACTGTTTACCGCAGTTGAAAAAGTTAGCATTACATATGGTGACTCTTTAAGCAGCTTTAAACGATACATAAAACGTTTAATGAACAAAATTAACTTTAATTTTAATTTAAATATAAATATAAATTTTCATCGAACTTACTTAACTTTTTAACAGTTTTATATGCTTTTAGAGAGTTTTTTTAGTTTAGGTCCACTTTAGGGTACATGATTTTAATCCTTTAACACCCTAATGAAAACTGATTTAAATTAGTTTATTGTAAAAATGATGTAAAATTAAAAAACAAAATGAAGAAAAATAATTAAAATATTCACTGATGTCTTTTGCAGGATATGTCCCCAAATGGGGACAATGGGCAGATGTGATATGAAACTGATGAAATCAAACAAAATTTTTTAACGCAAATTGTTTTTATATATTTTTTGGCATTGAAATTTCAAAACTAAGCGAATTAATCATATTTTAAGAACAATTTTAAATATCATAGTGATGTGATGTGTGATTACGTTACACGGTGCGACAGTCCAAAAACCTGGGACCGGATATTATTTTTCTTGTAGGGCTTGTCGAGTAAAACAAGATTCCAATAGTGAAATATGCCGGACACCTTCAAAATCCGGATTTACGGTTAAAAAACCGGTTTTTGTACCTTTGCGCACTTATAAGCTTGTAATTTTGTTGATAATGATCCGATTTTCAATTTCTTACTTGATTTGGAAAGAAGAGACTGAGATCTTTCGAATGATATATAATTTATCTAAGAAAACTTTGGGTGTTATTGTCCAGCAAACACAAATTTTGTAGATTATTCAAAAATTTTTCAACTTTGGTGACGTTTTTATACATTATTTTATTAAGAAACTATAATACTATTGAATTTATTCAAAAAGTACGTTTATTAACGATTACAACGCATATTTGGGGTTAAAAATAGATAAATAATTGACTTTTCATGAAAATAAACTTTTAAACATTTTATACAAATTTTATTTTTGGTTATTTAACTCAAAAGTGTTTGCTTGACCGTTTTTTTTTTTTAATCAGCATCATCAGTTTCTCGTTTAAGTGACCAGCAATATTCTGAAATCATTTTTATCTTATTTTTTCCTTCAAAGCGTTTTTCAATAGTTGCCATTTCCTGGTGAAAATGTTCGCCTTGTTCATCAATGAACTGGCCCAGGTTATCTGGGAAAAAGTCCAAATGCGAATGCAGAAAATGAATTTTAATGGACATCTTGTAGCCCATTTCACCATACCCACTTAAAAACTCATTGACAACTGTGACATAGTCGTCGCTTCTGCGATTTCCAAGGAAATTATCGCATAGCGCAACAGAACTCTTCCATGCACGTCTTTCAACGGAACTAAGCTTGTTAATGAAATCTGGATCTCTCATAATTTTTCGAATTTGAGGTCCAATAAAAATACCTAAAAGTTATCAAAACAGATAAAAACGATGAAAAACGTACTAGATATGTAAACAAATTAATTAATACCTCCTTTTATTTTGGCTTCACTTAGTTTTGGGAACACCGCTTTGAGATGACAAAAAGCGTCGCCGTTTACATCTAATTTTTTTACAAATTGTTTCATGTATCCCAGTTTAAGATGCAGTGGTGGCAGCCATACTTTGCGATCATAACGATTCGGTGCACGACTATCCCATTCACAAAGATAGCACGGATACCTTGCATACCAAATAAAATTGTCAAAACCTTTAAGTCAGCGACGACTTTCCATTTATGGGTGGTATAGCTAACAAACATTAGTATATTTTTCATCACTTCGTAAGTTTCTTTTGTATTAGTCGCATATGCGATTGGAACTGAAGGTAATTGATTTTGGTTATGCAATAAAACAGTTTTTAAGCCTAGATATTACATTACAAATCTTAAATTAATAAAAATAAAGTCATACATTTTTATAAGAAAACTTACTTTTACATGAACCATCAATGAAAAGTCGTCATTCATCTGCATTATAATTGTGATTAAATGCCGAAAATAGTTTTGGTACATCAACGCAATACACGAGATCACTGTCATTGAAACTAGTCTTAAAACTTTCTTGAAGTAACCAAGTCCGGTCACTTTGTCTACCAGATGTTATAACGAAATCTTTTTCCACCAAATTCCACTGCTTTAATCGCGACCCGAGGACTTCAGATTGCCGCTTTGACAAGTGTAAATCGCGAACAAGATCGTCGAAATCAGCTTTTGACAAAAAATGCCGCTCCGTTGTTGTAAAGGGTGGTTAAATTGTAAGGGCCGATGTTGAATGTGAACCACACCTAAACGCCAAGTTTTTTTTCCGAATTTTATTTGACATTTCTCTATTTCAGACTTACTCAATTTGAACCATGGAGAGATACACAATCCAACAACGTGTTAAAGTTATCCAGACTTATTATGAAAATGGGCGTTCAAATCAAAATGCATATCGTGCACTTCGTGATTTTTTTGGTCAATTTGATCGTCCAAATGTGCGTACAATCGCAAAAATCGTGGAAAAATTCGAGCAAACCGGGGTCTGTAGAAGATGTGAGAACACCAGTGCATGCTCGTACAGCTCGTACTGCAGAAAATATTGCTGCTGTTCGCGATAGTGTGGCCTGAAGAGCCGTCCACCTCAACTCGTCATCGCGCCCAACAATTGCACCTCTCACGCTCGTCGTTGATGAACATTATGCATAAAGACTTGCATTTACACGCTTACAAGGTGCAATTGGCTCAAGAACTAAAGCCTCTTGACCATTCCAAACGTCGTGAATGGGCAAAAATGGTGGCAAGAAATGGCAACAGTGGATGATCAATTTCGAAGAAAATCATCTTCAGTGATGAGGCACATTTTCACCTCAGTGGATTCGTCAATAAACAGAATTGCCGCATTTGGGCGAATGAGAATCCAAGAGTGATTGTCGAAAAAACCAATGCACCCACAAAGAGTGACTGTTTGGTGCGGTTTATGGGCTGGCGGCATCATCGGGCCGTATTTTTTTCCAAAATAAGGCCGGTCAGGCAGTTACTGTGAATGGTGTTCGCTATCGTGAGATGATAACAAACTTTTTATGGCCCGAATTGGAAGATATGAATGTGGACGATATGTGGTTTCAGCAGGACGGTGCCACTTGCCACACAGCTAACGAAACAATGGCTCGTTTGCGCAACAAATTCAATGGCCGTGTTATCTCACGTAATGGCGATGTCAATTGGCCGCCAAGATCATGTGATTTGACACCGTTGGACTTTTTTCTTTGGGGTTATTTGAAAGAAAAGGTTGTAAGTCGATAAGCCAGCAACAATTCAAGAGCTAAAGGATGAGATAATTCGGCACATTAACGGCATAGAACCTCCATTATGCCTCAGCGTCATCGAAAATTTGGACCATCGGATGGAGATGTGCCGCCGTGGTCGCGGCGCCCATTTGGCCGATATTTTGTTCCATACATAATTGAGTAATACCAATATATCATAATAAAATAAAATTACAATAATTTCCTAAATAGTTTGTGTTTTATTCAAAATCAACATCGGCCCTTGAAATTTAACCACCCTTTAGATCTGGATGGAAGGAACTCTTCTTGTTCAAAATCTTTTTCTGTTACATCGACAGATTTGCTCGGTGTCGGTAGATCCTTACTTACAGGTATCGGTTTTGTAACAGTTACAACATTTGCGTACTTAATGTTTTTGCGCGTTTTAAAACAGTGACCTAAAACATCGGTATGACAAAAGTAGCAATCATTTGGTTTATGATATGGCTGATGATGCCAAATCATAGGCGTAGAAAAGGGCAAAAGAAACGAAGGTTGAATTTTCTTTTTTTTAATGTATTACAGCAATATTGACAAACAAATTCTGGCTCGTACCAGCGACTAGTATCAAAAGAACGATTAAATACTTTATTGTACACTTCTACCACTCCAATATTGTTTTTAAAATCACGCCGCACTGTGTTGCGGCTAGTGGAAAAGTAACTTTTTTCCGATTATTTTTTTTTTTTTCAGTGTTTTTAATGATGCAATTTTGTCACAGACATTCCAAGTAAACAAAAAACACATAAAGCTTATTTTTATGTTGGCCCGTTGATTTTTAATTGATTTTAGAAGTCAAATATACAAAATTTTCACGAAAAGAGGGGATTTCAGGGCTGTATTCAAAATGATCTCATTTGATTTTGGTGACAGATATTTTGATTTGGAAAAAAAAATCTGCCTTCGGACAAGTATCTTCTGTAAAAAAAAGGAATGTTGTTTGAGACATTTTCATATGCACCTTTTTTAGAGCGAAAACCCGACTAAAGGTCCATTTTTCCTTTAAATTTGGGTTAGGTAAGCAATATCTAAAAAGTCCCAGAGAGTCCCAGTTTCAAACCACTACAGAAATGTTACATAATTTGTTTTCAACGAACTGTGAAAAAATCAGCTGCCGATACCAGCCCTCCTGGGAGTTATAGCGATTTTAGTATATCACTCTCAGTATTTATTCCATAGAAATAGAACGGAAATTCTCGGAATCATTTATTGAATAATTTAATCATATTGGTTTTTGGGGTGACTTTCCGTCATCCCAACTATCAGAAGAAGCATTGGAAGCAGGAAACAAGGACTTCAGAAACACAAGGCTTTACCATGCGAGGAAAACATCAAGAAAAGACAATTGTGAAGACATATTACATTATCTGCTCGCCAATTCTGATCCCGCAATCACAAGTAGGAGAATACGGAAGGAGAAGAAACACTTGGAATTATCAGAGGAAGCAATGAACTTATTGGTAGATGACTGATAATTTGTAATTTTTCTGTAGAATGCAATAAGATATGCCTGTGTTATAAAATAGTATCTTCAAATTTTTTTTTTTATTCTACATCTATTCTAGCACTCCACAGAAATGAGCATAACTCTCTTAAAACTGAAGCTGTTGACTTCAAACCGGTATCAAATTAAAGCTTTTATTGCCACCTTTCAAATAAGAAATGAAATAGATTTTGGTTTTATATAAAATTTCAGAGTTTTTCAACAAATATCGAAAAATCATGAAAATTTGACGTTTATAATTCTTGTTCGGACCACCCTATAGTTTATTTAAAAAACTAATGATAGGGGTATTTATCAGAAATAAAAGAACAATTAAAATAAATTTTTTTTTGTAAATTTTTCGAAAATTTTTTTTTTTTTGATTTTGTTGAAAATTTGACGCAACAATTTTTTTCGGTGTACATTTTTTTTTCACTCATTCTGTTTGGGATTTCATTCTGACCAATCTGTAGAAGTTTCTCATCAATACAATTAAAATTACAGTTTAGGCAATATGATTTCCAAAAACGTCCGGTTTCGCAACACTGTGCGCCGGTGACTGATATCAGCAAATAAGTAATAAGGATAACATTGATTTGTAACTTCATAGAAGGTGCATAAAAACAACACCAACAACATTGTGTAGGCATTTTGGTAAAAATTTTTGTTTTCATGAAAAGTTAAATAACTCAGTCAATTGCTTATCTATTTGTAAACTCAAATATGCGTTGTAATCGTAATAAACGTACTTTTTGAATAAATTCAATAGTAATATAGTTTCTTAATAAATAATGTATAAAAAACGTCACCAAAGTTGAAAAATTTTTGAAAAATCTACAAAATTTGTGTTTGCTGGACAATAACACCTAAATTTCTCAAGTTTTCTTAGATAAATTATATATCATTCGAAAGATCTCAGTTTCTTCTTTCCAAATCTAGTAAGAAATTGAAAATCGGATCATTATCAACAAAGTTACAGGCTTATAAGTGCGCAAAGGTAAAAAACGGTTTTTTACCGTAAATCAGGATTTTGGAGGTGTCCGGCATAATTCACTATTGGATTCTTCTTTAACTCGACAAGACCTACAAGAAAAATAATATCACTCCCCAGGTTTTTTCTATTTCATTCAATTTTGTACCACTGTGTTATCGCTTACATAGTTTCTGCGAATTTCTTATCTTGAATATTATATTTGTTATTATTACCATTAAATGTTGTTAGAAATATGATCCGAATTAGAGTACTGCTGTTCCATAAGATTCGGAGGTATTTACTAGGATTGGGACGTATTTCTATAACTTCTTATATTGTCACATCATAATGTATTTTTTTTTTTTTTTTAATGAATCTTTTTATATTTAATGTAATATTTAAAAATTTGTAAACTTAAATATATACGAACAATTAAATTACTATACATAACAACCTAATGTCCCCATTCGGGGACAAGTAAAAAAGTTTATTTTTATAATTTTTTATAGCTTACACAGTAAGTATGTCAAAATGACATACCGATACACCGGGACAGGTGAACTTAATTTTGGAGTGAAGAATCCAGTAGCATACTCCGTCAAAATAAAAAAATATTTAAATTTTAATGTTGCATTGACTCAAACGATTTTTTGAGTGTATTTTAAGTAAAGACATTAAAATCTTTTTTGAAATGGCGTTATTTTTTTTTATTTGTCTAAACTTAAGTCTAACAATGGCCATCCATTTTTAGGAGGATACTTTTCATTTATATACAATCCGAAACGTCGTGGTAATAACCTTTGACTGATACTGACATCATTTAGTTTAGTGTCATGTGATGGTTCGCTTCTTCAAATTTCATTAGAAAACATCGTCTCCAAATGGACAGTCATCTTTGTTAGCTTTGAGTTTTGACATTTAACAGAAAATAAAGTTATTTCAAAAGAGATTTCTATGTCTTTTACTTAAAATACACTCAAAAATCGCCTGAGTCAATGCAAACTTAAAATTGAAATATCTTTTTATTTTGACCCTAACCTATTAAAACGGCGTATGCCACTGGATTCTTCACGCCAAAATTAAGTATCCCGGGGTTTGGTTACTTAAAGTGTTATTATAAATTTTTTTTTAAATGCAATATTTAAGTAAAAAATGTGAAATCAGCTTATTTGCGGTTACACGTGCATAAAGAAAAATTACAAATTTATCGTTCGAAAAATTTGTTAATTAATTAATTTTGTTAATTATAATCTCGGTAATTCATAAAAATTATGAAATATTTTCTTTTTATTCAAAGAAACTTTTGTCGGCACAAAGTATAGGTTTCCTCATATGGGGACAGTGGGTGGTAATTGGTTAGTGAAATTTGGATATTAGACACGTTTAGGGAAAAAGAATGTTCAAAAGTTTTGCAAAATTTTCATATGAAAACATGTTTAAAATGTTCTGTTGTACGCAGTATTAAATAACTCGAGAAAACAAATATGTTGATACCCATAACGCCTATGCTGTGGGCCCACGGTTGCCACTTATGTATTTGAAATATTTAAAATATGGGTTATAAAAGCTCTAGGTAAAAGTCATGTAAAAGCCGAATGGTTATAAAAATTGCGAAAAAGCTCAGAAAACACCTCGATTAAATAAAATAAGCATTATTATATTGTTCTTATTATAAACGATCTGTACCAGTTTTCCTGCGTGATTTCCGATTGTGTTTGGTGTTTCCGAGTACATTAAAAAAAAGAATTATACATTTCACTGTTCCTGAAGAGCTACCACGTGATAGTAGCTCTTCAGGTGGGAATTCGCCATATAACAATCATGCATATATAAGAAGGTTTGTAAGGGATTCGTTTTTGGCGTACTTCCTTACAAACTCGCTCGCAGGTCAGCAGCATTTTTTTTACTGGGAACCTAGAAAAAGAGCACATCCCATTATCGATAATAGTTTGGTAATATATTTTTAAAAAATCGGCTTTTTCTGAAATATTAATGCACAGACATGAACGTACATGATTCCTCATATGAACATGTATGAATCGTTTATGAACACATATGAATCATGTATGGATTCATGTGGACATGTATGATTTTTATGATATTAATTTTTAACAGTTGTAAAAATTTTTAAAATCGGGTGACAACAAAAAATGGAGGTTTTGGCTAACAAATGTAATTCTTGAGCCACAGTGAGTCTCCCAAAAAGAGTCAAACTTGTTTTTTATTTAAAAACCTGATCAAATTTTCTTTAATTTGATGTATTAACTTTATTTTTACAGCTTTTAGCTTTTATATAATTACAAACAAATTTTCGTTAACACTCTTTGATTTTTTAGTAGCTTTTCCTGTTATTTTACAAATTTATTTCTATGAGTAAGACATGAGATAAAATCTAAACTTTCAATTTATCTTAAAAAAAAATTCTTTTTAATTTTGCAAACTAGTGTAATCAATAAAATACCAACAAAAGATAGTGTAAAAAAGAAAAAAAATCACATTAAAAATTATTGAAGAGTGAAAAGGTAAGCAAATCCAAATTGTAAAGGGTGATTTTTTAAGAGCTTTCGGATTTGCTTTAAAAAAGACACATAAATTTAGAGAAATGTATGAAATCTTAATTTGAGTCTATAGAACGATCTATATAATTCAATGTTTAAAGTTGATTTCATGTAAATGTTGACCGCTGCTATGCCTCAAATGATTCATACGCTGGCTCCAATTTTGGCATACTCTGTACAACATATCGGCCGGTATCTAAGGAATAAATTCTTCAATATTGGTGTGGCTTCAATTCTTGTACCAACTGTATTTTAAAAGGTTTTACACCCAAATCCTTCCGCAAAATTTCCACGTAGTGGAGTAATAGAGGCCCAATTGCTGCGAACTGCACCGAATTGATAATTCGCGGTCATCAACAACACTGGCGGATACATCTGCCATATTTTCCTCTTTCCGCACTCTACGTATGCGAGTTTATGGTTTCATGTCCAATAATGTAAATTTGGTGGCGAAATTTAGTCACAAGATTCCGAATAGCCGCCTCAGAAGGTCGCCCAGACTGACCATAAATTGGAAGAAGTGCTCGATGCAGTTTCTTAACATGAATTTTGATAATAAAATTCAATAATATGCAAGCGTTGTTCGTTTGTAAGTCGATTCATTTAAATTATAGACCAAACTGAACATGTTTAACATGTTAATATGTTACACCGAAAACTGTAACCAAAAACAGTCTTGCCAAAAAGAAAATTGCTAAAAAATATCACCCTTTATATGAGTTGTAAATAAACGTATAATAAATAAGACAACCGTGTAATACGAATAATGTTTCCTTTGTTTTTTTATATATCCTCATAATATAAACTTAATTCCTTCAAAAATCTCTAACAAAAGTTTTTTTTTCGAAAAGCAAATTCAATTGGCAAAATTTCTCTTCATAATGTAACCTTTTTTCAAGGACCATCAACTTTCATTATTTAAAGTTTTTATTTCGGTTATTTACATTTATATAAAAATCCTTGTTTGGTTTAGATTTAAATTCTATAAATTAAGTATTTTAAACGTAGAAAAATTATAAAACATCATTATTGTTTGTGACCCTAACCACCAAGAGAGGACATAATAAAAAGGACCCTAAATTTAACAAACAAACAACAAAAAAAAATTTTAAATTCGAACCAAAAACGAATGTAAATAATCCTTAAGAAGGGGTACATTGTATTTTAAATTAACAAAAATAAAATAAAAAATAACATAAAATGCTAATTTTCCATGAATTGAAAGTTGGTATGACCATAGACCTGACCTGGCCTTATATACTTTGGTATTAGCATCACAGATTGAAAAGCCATATATTAAGCTATTTAAAACGAGGTATTTTTAAAACATATTTTTTTTCACAGGATATTTCTATATTCAGCTGCTTCAGCCATAAAATGTCTGTCTGCAGCTGACAGTGGGTGTATGAGGAGGTAAGTGTGTTTATCTTAATAGTAGTCGTTGATTTGTTGCTGGGCAAACAATTTGTTTAAACTTTACTCCTCATTTTTTTTTTACAGCATAAAATGTCTAAAGCTATAAACTGTTTTTACGCTTTTTCGACGATTTTTATTATGCAAGTGTTAGGTAAAATTATTACTTTTTTACAGCTTTTGTTATTTTTGTACTTAAGGCCAGGTTAAAAATTTGTTTTAAATTTTGTTATATTTTTGGATTTATAAAAAGTACATAAAAATTACATCAGTCTTACTTAGTTGTTAAAGTTTAACATGTATATCATGAAAACCATGGGACATCCAGCAGAAATTGACCAAGGATCTTCAAATTTGATCAATTTTTTGTACTCACATAATCTAAGGAGGCTACACTCAAAAATATATATATTTAACTAACTTTCAGAATTTTTTTTGCTGACATCGCGTTTTCAGCTTAAGTTTTAGTTAAACGCTTTTACCGAAAAACTAATTTTGAAATAAAGTTTAAGAAAAAAGAATAGCTACAAACAACCACAAAATACAAGCGCGATCGATTTCGTTCATTTAATTTTTTCTTTTGTATACTACACATTAGGCCGGGTCGATAAAAAAAGTTGTGCCGGTCACCCCCTAGAATTAAAGATAATTTAAAGAAGATTTGAAAAAAAATTTTTTATTTTTTTGCCACGCCCCTTGACCCCGCGCATTTGGTTTTTTATTTCCTGTGGCTCCATTTATAGTCCGATCGTAACGTGTGATATATCATTGTTTTTGGAATGACAACGGCTACTTTGATCACTTCTGACTCCGACGTCAAATTCTAGAAGTGACTTCTGGAAACTCGATTTGGTACTCGAGGGTGGTAGAAATCGAGTTTCCAGAAGTCACTTCTAGAATTTGACGTCGGAGTCAAAAGTGATCAAAGTAGAAAATGTAGCCGTTGTCATTCCAAAAACAATGACATATCACACGTTACGATCGGACTATAAATGGAGCCACAGGAAATAAAAAACCAAATGCGCGGGGTCAAGGGGCGTGGCAAAAAAAAATTTTTTTTTTTCAAATCTTCTTCAAATTATCTTTAATTCTAGGGGGTGACCGGCACAACTTTTTTTTTTGTATGGGGTGCGACCCACTCTACTACACATTAAACAAAGGCACGCATGGGACATCAAGTAGAAATTGACCAAGGATCTTCAAATTTGATAAATTTTTTGTACTCACATAATCTATGGAGCCTACACTCAAAAATATACATATATATTTAACTAACTTTCAGAAATGTTTTTGCTGACATCGCGTTTTCAGCTAAAATTTAAGTAAAACGCTTTTACCAAAAAACTAATTTTGAACTAAGGTTTAAGAAAAAAGAAAAGCAAACAACCACAATCATTATAAGACTTCCACAAAATACAAGCGAGATTGATTTCGTTCATTTTATTTTTTCTTTTGTATACTACACATTAAACAAAGGCAAGCATGTGCACATACAAATTGTGAATATTAAAAATATAGATAGAAAACAATAAATAAATTATTTTTAATTTATGACGAACTTCCAACCTCCATATATTTTCCAAAAAAAAAAAAAACAAATCAAACATATTAGCTAGGTTGATACTAGTATTTCGATTTGGCTAAAGATCTCATCACAGCCCGAAGTTTTAGAAAAGCTAGAGCCTCCAGAATACGCAGAGCTTTAACAAAAAACCTATTAATCATCAATTGTGCTCCATTCTTATCTTCTTAGCCATCAAACACGTGGCTACGGTCTTTTCCTAACAAGCATCATGACGTTAATAAACTTTGAAGACCAAAAATGTTCTATTATAAAAAAAAAAACATTGTTTTTACTCTGGCTCAAGTAATATTTTTTTTACATTTTTATTAGTTTTTTGTTTTTATATACATCGAGAATATTTGTATGTTATTTCTAATTTATAACGATTTTTCAACCTTCGTATATTTACAAAAATCAAGCAAATCAAACATATTAGCTAGGTTGATACTAGTCATTTTTTGTTTTCCTATTAATTGAGATTCAGAATTTCCATTTGAAATTTAAAAATCAACAATAGAAATTAAGACTTTTTATTTGAAATTAAGAAATTGTAATTTTAAATTTATATTTTAGATTTTCTAAACTAAAACTTAGAAACTGTTATAACATCAATTTTAAGTCAGAAATACTAATCAATTCATATATTCTTAATTTTGCATGGAATTGTATGAATATAAATTTAAGTTAATAGTGAATTTTTATTGTTGATCTATATAAATTGTATGTGAGTTGTTGGTTAGTTCGGTTCAAGATCAGGAAAAATTTTTCATATTAACAGAAAAATTATAATTTTATTTGTGATAATTTACTTTAATTAACAGAAAAAACAATTAGAAAAAAGTTATTTGACACCTGCAAATAACTTTTTATAGAAAATAAGTTCGCAGTAAATTTCGTCATACTCAAAAACTAAGTTACGGCACATTTTTAACCTAACTAGTTGAGTTAAATAGATGATGTTTACAATTTAACACTTTAAGGCACGAAGAATGTTGATGAAGGCCGTTGCGGGCTAGAAAGTTAACTCCATTCATGCAGGTGTCAAATAACTTTTTTCTAATTGTTTTTTTCTGTTAATTAAAGTAAATTATCACAAATAAAATTATAATTTTTCTGTTAATATGAAAAATTTTTCCTGATCTTGAACCGAACTAACCAACAACTCACATATAAATTTAAGTTTTATAATTTTCAGTGGAAATGGAAATTCTTAATCTCAATTAATGTTTTAAAATTCAAAATGAAAATTCTTAATTTAATTTATTTTTTCTGAATTAAAACAAATGAATATCAATTGAGTTTTAATTGATATATTCTGAATTATAGTTGCAAAAATAGTGGATTTTAAAAATAATGCATAAAAAATAAATTTTTGCCATTGGCTGTAGCCTTTATTGTGTTGACAAAGATAATTTTTCATTTCAAAAAATTTTATTAATTTGCTTCATAATGTCTAATAACATTTAAGAAGCATTTCATGAAAAGCTATGAAACGTCTTCATTTTTATGAAACTTTACATAAATATGATGAAGCTTGTCATCATATTTATAATGTGTTACATTGGACGAAAATCAATGATCATAAATATGATGAAGCTTTTTCTTTCAGTGTACTTTTCAATATTTATTGCAATAAACAATGACACCGTTCGACACGAATTCGCCCTCATTAGCAAATTCAATAAATTTTTCTAAAGGTTTCTCTAGATCAGTTCGTTTTTTCTTTAAAATCGCGAATTAATACTTAATTAAAATGTTGTCCCTATTTTGCAAACAGATTTAGCACTATTTGGAAAATGCAGGTTCTTCGGAAATTGAAATTTTTTTAGAAAAATATTTTTGTGCGATTTCAAGAAGCTTATCAAAATAAGAGATTTGATAAACACATTCTGCAGGTTTTGTTAACGGTAACACTATCGTACAAATATTATATATTGCTTTGAAAAATTTCAAAATTCCAGGCCGAAAACAAATGGGTATCAAAAATTTATCAGCTGCTTTCTGTAATTTTAATTTTTGGGTGAAAATGAAAATATTCACCTCTTTTGGGTTCCCAATTTCGAAAAAAGTGATTTAAAATCGATTTCATATTGTTCCTATCGAATGTGAAATTCTATGTCATACAATTCGAAGCTTGTGTTGTTTTGCGTGATTTCAAATCACTGTCAGTTGGCTGTATGAAATTCGTGTGAATTTTGTATTTTTTCTTACAAATCCCCCTAAATTGCCAAAAAAAAAAACCCCAAGAGAAACTCTACTTCTAAAAAATACTCCTTATGTATGCAAGAACAAAAACACCGTGTATTGAATAAAACTAGTTTTAATCACAACAAAACTCGACCTGACGATAGCTCAGAGGGCTTAAAGCGCTCTGTCTAACGTGTAGTGCGAGGGCATGTGGCATGAGAAATCAGTGATTGCACAGAAAATTTCATATAGACGCAATCGAACAAATAAAAACATAACAAATATTACATTATTCAAAAATTCAAAAAAACAGGGTCACTGACGAAGGTTCAATACCAGAAATTGCGCAGTCAGTGTAGTTATGATTTTTAGAAAATACACTCATTCTTCTCTACCACGCCTTTCACAATTAAATTAAAGAAAATTGCATATTAATTATAGTATTAATTGCAATTGTCTGAAAAAGACGTTAAAATTCAAACTCCTAAAAATATTTTTTCCTAAAATCGGCTTATTTTTTAGGTTTTTATTAAAAATTCTCCGAATAAATACTTTTAAATAAACTAACTCCGTTGCAGTTAAACTGGTTTTCTCCCTTTTTCTAGTCAAAATCAGAAATTTTATTTTAATAGTCCAGTAAAGTGACTTAAATTTTACCAACAAGCTTGTGTGTTTTTGTAAAAGCCTGGCCTTGCACAATTTTCTTAGTGTTGTACTGAGAGCAATATAAAGCTTGGGTAATATGCTAAACTGCGTTTTTGTTAAATTACACAACCTTTTTTTTGGTAATTTATTCAAGTTTGTGCTATGCAAAATTTACATTGATGAACAGTAACAAAAAACCTGCTACGTAAAAGTTACATTGATGAAATTTGGAAAATAAAATAAGCTACATGTATACTTTTTCTAATAAAAAAATATATTAGGTTATTTAATTACTATCATAGCGTTGACGCTATAATATCCCTTTCTATTGAAATACAGGTGACCATCTTAGAAATTGCTTTTGTGTTCACACCGGAAAAGTTTGTTTCAGCAATTTTCGTATATCAACCTGCAGTGTTAAAAATTGCGGATGACAAAACAAAACGGAATTGGAGTACGGGCAAGTCTGTACCCCCTTCCATTCTCTTTTCCTCCCTCTTCTATAAACTCAAGAATTGCGCAAGTATAATTGCCGTGTGTGAACCGGGTCTTAGAGTTTCTTAAGTCGTCATCACCACTTTTCATTGACATCCATTTTGGGCAAATCTTGTTTTCTAAAATATTAAGCATACTGGAGAGTATTTTGGATACAGTACTTCATCCCATTGCAATGTCGGAATCTTTGGCAATCATTTGTTGAGTACTTCCTTGACCGAAATACCGCAAAACAGTTGCAAGCTTCAAAATTAGTGGAATTGAACTTTATTGTATATGAGGCCATAGTTTTTTAAAAGACCATTATAAAAATGTCTTTGTTGAGTCTAAAATAACTTATAAAACTGAAAGTTTATGATTATTATATTGGTATTATTAATATATAAAAATATGTATGTACAAACGCTTGTTCAGATAATTCTAATGGGTTTGAGCAATCAAGTAAATGTCTTCTATTTAACCTTTCTTTTTCCAAAAAAATTACCGATACTACAAAAGCAAAACTCATATTTTTAGAAATTCGTGGAATAAACGGATATAACTGATGGTTGCTTTTTGTTTGAATTTTTTTTCAAGTGTCAAATATAAAGAAACAGAGAAGAATAACAATGTAAAAGAAAACAGCTGTTGATAGAAACAAAACTGAAATGAAACCGATGAGATATGAAATCGATTATCATTTCATTCGTTTTTTGTGACACAGTGAAAAACTAATATCGATTTCATTTTCACTATCGATTTGAAACTACTTCGAAATACAGAACGCAGCTGTATATTTTTAAGAGTTTGTACAAAACCAATTTTCAAATTGCAAAATGTAAGACATTATTGCATGTGCTAATAAAATAAGGATAATTATGGAAAGAGAAAAACTGGAGGACACGACTTATTTATTTTTAGTACTTATTTTAAGATATATTGTAAATTCGCAAGAGTGCTACCGAAAGTTAAACTTTGTCACACGGTGTAATATTTGTTACTTATTTTTAATAATGACGCCCTGCATGTCTGTAAAATTTTTACATGAACAATTTTCATGCCAATATAAATTCAAAACTTCTCATTGTCAGATAAAAACTACAGTTTGTCTAGAGACAAGAAAGAAAACTCAGAATAAAAGTTTTTCTTTTTTAAATTTTTTTTATTTTTATTTTTATTTTTATTTTAGTTTTTTTTTTTTCTGTTAGTTTTAAGGTTTTCTATGTCACAAACATACATTTAAATGGCCAAGTTCATGGTTTTCATTTGCATGTGATTTTAGATGTGACCCGCAAACTTGTTGACTTTTAAAAGCAACCATAATTTTACAATACTTACTACGTATTCTAAGTTACTACAGAATACGAGAATAGCAAATATTAAGGGTAATCATAGTTTATGATAGTTATGTCGTGACTTAAGTTATGACACACTCAGTAAAAATAGCATCATGTTATGATAGTTAAAGAGCATCCTGTTATGATTAAAACGTGTAGCAATTATAATATGATTCTCGTAATTATATTATCATTCTAGATGTTGCTAAAACAGTCCTGAGTGATCATAAAATGATGAGTCAGAATCATATTTATGATTGTTAGCATAATATAATAATTTCTTGTCTAAAATCATGTCCAATCATATTTTTTTCTCTCGACATGCTATGACTAAAATGTGACACTTAGGTAGTACTGCTATTATAGCCAACTGTGATTACCCATAATATGTGCGCCAATGATTGTGTATACAGGAAAATGATGATAATAATGCATGAGTATTGTTCCATTGTTTTGTGTGACATTTTCACATACGGAAAAAAAGAAGAAAAACTTTCTGCACACCCGACGAAAAAAATTATATATAGTCATATATATAATATATATAATTATATATAATTACGTATGTGGCCTTATGTAACGATATATATTTACAATACTATATATCATCATATATCGTTATATCTCATGTTATATATAAGTTGATCTTTTTTATCTCATCAACAGGGCAAGTTTTTTTGGCACGAAAAAAAGGTAACAATGGCAGGCAAAATAGCACGAAAAACCATTTAAAAACGGCACAAAAAATGGCAAAATAGCAAAACAGAATGTGTAAAAAATAAAAAGTTAAATATTAAAGTTTTATTCAATTGTCCTTTATTAAAATTTGATTGCATAGCAGAAAAATGTGCTTCTGCATTTTACCAAAAAGAAACGTTCTACTATTGTCACATAAAACAGTAGAGTTTACTGAGAATACGAGCTCCACATGTGTAGATGTAACTGCAGCATATTTGAAAGCATGTAATTCCGAACGGGATAAGTTTTTAATGTATCAATGAATCCTTTTTATTCTTATTAAAAAATATATTGTTTATTTTCGTCAAGGTTTGTAGCCCACTATTTGATTGAAAACTTTATTAATTTTTCCTTCCTGCTGGCATCTTTAATTTTTTCCTTAACGCAATCTATAACATATTAACTTACAGAGAGCCCTTTTGCTTCCAATTTGGTGATACATTCGAAGACATTCGAAATTTGGAAGACAATTGATTGATTCCATTGCGTATAGACTGCATCATCGTCACTGAGCATATTTAATAGGTCACAAATTTCATTGAAAAATACAGCTCTTGGAATTTTGTTTTTTTTTTTTTTTGCTTTAATTCAGTAAAGACCGAAATTCTGAACTAGAAAAAGTTGTTCCGGCAAATGTTTGTCAATAAAATTGGACAAAATATTGCAAGAAGGAAGAAAATGGTATTTTATGGCAAGGTGGAGCAAAAAACATGGCAAATGCTACAGTTTGTGGCAAATGCCAAAAAAAAGCCTTGCCCTCTGCATCATATATACTTGATATAGCTAAATATAAGATCATATATACTACCATGTTTAAATATATCTATTATTATAAGTATATACGGTACAATAAAACCAAACAAATTCTATCACTTTTATATATAATTATATATGTCATTATATATAATTCTATATAAATATATGTGTTAAAATTAAAAAGAAAAATTCTATCACTTTTATATATAATTATATTAAAAGCCCGATAATTCGTTAAGGTGTTATGATACTTGCTATTTTTTGTATTTTTTCTATATTGGAGAACAGTGCAAATATATTTGCATAGGAAAACTGACTAAGTGTAAAGAGTATGATTATACCATAAAAAATCTTGATATGTCAAACAAATATACGTGTGTTATCGATAAATAATCTTAGACTGTCAAAAAAAATATAAAAATTTTTAGCTTAAAATTGACATTTCCAGATTAAATGTTAGCACTGCTGCCAACTTTTTTAGTTTTTGATCGAAAGTAGCGGGTTTTAACTTTTTTTTTTGCGATTTTTAGCTTTTTTTGACGGTTTTTGTGGGAACAAAACGTGGGCAATATTGTTTGTTTTGTTTACATTTTATTTTGAAATAACATAAAAGTATTTCTTGTTCTTTCTCGCATTTGTTGTTTCTTTCAGTCAATCCTAAAAAAATCCAATACAAAAAATAGCAAGTATCATAACACCTTTACCGGTAGTTTTCTATATCGGAATATATTAGGATGGAAAATTAATAATATTTTAAGGAATTCGTTTCAATAAATTAGTTTATCCTTTTTAAGTGGATGTTTTTGTGATTTCAAGTTTCAGATTTCTACCTTTATGTAACTCCATAGGTCATTAAAGGTGGAATTTCTTTTTTTTAAAACCCATTTACGCAAAGATTTTATAAAAACCCAGAAGATATATTTTTTAAGTCGCGAATTTCCATTTGAAATTAAAATATATAGTTTTCTATTTAAAAACATCAATTAAAATTCTGAAATTTTATATTATATTAATTCTATTTAAAATTAAGAAATTCATGTTTCAGAATTTTTAATAATTTCTCGTAGATTTTGAGTTTTTAAAAAATTTTTAATGCAAATCATATTTTCTATATTTCAAATCAAAAATTTAAATTTATGGTTTCTAAATTTTACTATTTTCCCTAAAAAGGAAAAATTTATTTCCACAAAGTTTATGAAACTTTTTTATGAAATAATGAAGTTCTACGAAACATTTGTCATACTTTTTTATGAAACTCTTCATTACAATTATGAAAACCTCATAAATATGATGAATAATTGATGACAAACGATTTATGAAACAATTTCATCAACATGATGAAACTTTTTTCCCTGAGTGCACAGATGTCAACTCCTGATTGGGAACCTACATACTAAATTTCAAGTTCCTAGCTTCTGCGGTTTGGCAGGCCACCAAGGGGTGGATTTTCCCCTATGTGCCCCTCCCCGTGGGAATTTCCGAAAATTCCTTCAATACAGATATCTACTCGTGATACATGCCAAATTTCAAGATCGTCGCTTTAGTGGTTTAGCCGGGACGCTGGCCGATTTTGAGATGATCATTAATTATATATATGGCTATATATGATTACCTATATCAGAACTTTTTTCATCGGGCATGCACAACGTACATTGCACATATTATATGTATGTAAGTAGTTTTTCTATATTTTGTCGTTGGTTTTATTTTTTTTTTCATGGTTTTATGGTTCTAAAAATTAAAAATTGTAAAAGCTCAGTTAGCGGTAAACTTAAACAAAACTTTATCATGTTTTGTGTTAAAATAGTAAATTTTTTGCTGATTTTTTTTTCAGATTTTCCTTTTTTTAATGGAAAATTATTGTTCTCTTTTATTTTCGCATCATGATGAAGAAGATATTTTAAAACAAATAAATTTTTACATGACTCACGTTACTTCTAAAATTGTAAAAATTAATGATCATCGCTTTAACGATTTGAATAAATAATAAAAAGTAATCTGTTTTTTTAGTATAGATTGTTTTATTTTACATTTTAAAGATTTAGAGATTCAGAGGAAATGGAGATTCAGGCGAAAAGTTATTCTATGTTTTATCATCAGGGGCAACGACTTTCATGCAAATGCATGATTGTAGCATAATATCGATTTTTACCAAATACTTATCCGATTTTTAAATATCCAAAAATTTTGGGTGCTTTTTTATTTCTATTGCATATTATTTGGATTTTTGCATATTTCGATTTAAATGCATATTTTAAGTGCACATTTTAGTTATTTAGTTGCATGAAATTCGTTGCCCTAATTATAACACTTTCAAAAAATGCAACCGCGTTTGATTTCGTTCATTTTATTTTTTCTTTTATATGCATACTACATCAAGCAAAGGAGCGGTAAAAAAATATGTGAAAATAAAATTGTGAATATTAAGAAAATGTAAATAGCACAATAAATAAAATAAATAAACTAATTTTAAAAATTTACTAAACTATAGGGTTGTCATTCGAATAAAAATTATTCGATTAATCGAGTGAACAAAAACAAAAATCGAACGAACACTTTAAAAATCATGATTTTTGAATAACGAATAATTTTAATAAACTTTGACGCTTAATCGAATAAAACGAACTAATTTATAAAATTCCTTTTTTTTTTAAAAAACCTTTTAAGAAATTAAGTAAATTGAAATTATGCTTAAACAAATTTATATTATTATATATTTTTAGATAAGTAAGAAAAAAGCTAAACTTATCGTAGCATTATCGTACTTATCGATGATATTATGTTCGAATTTGATGGTGCACGAAAATTAAAAGATTGAAATTCACTGGCTTTAAGGTAAATAATTCAAAAGTGTCAAACTGTAAAATTAAACACAAATAAATTGGTCGGTGCATAATGTGTTTGTATTTGTGTGTAACCGAGAAAAAACGGAAACTAAAAATATGCCATCACAGTAAATTTGTGTATTCAAATAAAGTTTTTGAATTTTATGTGTGTGACACACATGTTAATATATACTAAATTTATTATTGATTTTTCATATAGAATTAATGGTTATGTAAATAAATTTATTATAAGGGAATGTTCTCTGCTGTGGCCTGTTGCCTTTCGTTTTTTTTTCTCGTGGTTATATGAGTATGTCAAAACTCAACTATCATTGAGTTTAATTTCCGCTGACTATTTTATAAAAGTTTCGACTTGAATGCACACTAGGGTTGTTACAAGGTTATAGGAGAAAATGGTTTTTGGTTCTATCTTTCGGGGCAAACCCCCTTGAATGTGCCAATGGGTTAGAAAATGGGATTGGCAAAGTTTAAGATCAATCCGATAATATTTACAAGTGCCTCATTCTGGGTAAAGTTAGAAAAATATCTCTGCTAGAAATTCGTTGATCGATTGTATATAAATTTTATGAAAATCTGACCGATTATATCAGATTTAAAATTTTTAAATATCTTAAACCGCCGGAGATTTATATGCTGTCAAAATTTCAATTTTGGTTGCCAATATTTAAACTAGAGGGCGATTTAAGGGAAAAAATTACAAAAATTTCTTAATGAAGCATTGTTGAAAAATATACAGCGCATCTATGACGTGTCACTATTGAGTTAATAGCATGGAGAAGAAGTAAAAAGAGCAGATGTAGATGTCGCAATTTGTATGGACGAAGTAGAGAAAAAATAAAAGATACAAACAAAAGATTGCATTTTGTGTAAGTCCTATACTTACACAAAATGCAAGCGAGATGTATTTCGTTCATTTAATTTTTTCTTTTGCATACTGCACATCAAGCAAAGGCAATATAAAAAAATTACAAATAAAACAACAGATAAATTAAATAAACTAATGTTGAAATTGTTAAAATTGCTATAGAAAACAATATTTTGATGAATTGAGAATGCAGGCAAATATAAAATACGCTTTGGTCCGACTGTACAAAACAATGAATGCCAGGTATTACAAAAAATAAACTGAAAACTAGAATCGCAGGACATAAATCGGATCAGAAATACAATAAAACTACTTATCTGAGATAGGCGTGGTAGAGAAGATTAAGCATACTTTTCTAATTAGACTGCGCAGTTTCTGGTAACACAACCTTCATCAGTAATCCTTTTGACAATACTGTAATTATTTGTTATGGTTTTTATTGTTTGATTGCATCTATACGAAATTTTTATTTATTAAATGCAATCCTGACCGTGGCTTGAACCTGCTTTCATTTGCCACATGCACTTCGCACTACAGTTTAGACAGGCGTTTTATCCGCTTGAGCTAAAGTCAGGTCGATTTTTGCTGTGGCTTAAAACCAGTTTCAATTATACGGGGTCGATTTTTACATTTAATTGCAATTGCAGAAGATAGCTAAGACAAACAACACAACAATTTACAATTGTTAGAAAATCATATGTAATCTAATTTCCGCTATTTCCCACATTTATCATTACACTGCGACAATTCTAATCATTATCCTGATTTTGATAATACATCAACAGAAAATAATTACAAACGCAGATATGTGTTAGAAATGTTACAAATAATGAAAGTACCATTTACACAACGCATTACCTATAAGACGGACATAGCAAATATTGCTCAGAATTGCAGACATTTATTTGAGGAGCCATTTGCAAACAGCTCAATTTTCCCCATTTTTTGTCTCATGCATTAGGGTTTCTCGCGTATCCAAATATTGTTACGAAGGATCTCCATGCAACACTATAACACTCATATTACTGCCTAGCTCCAAATATTAAACTAAAACCAATTTAAAATTTTAATTTTAAAAAATTCACACCACCCTGTTAAAAATCAACATATATGGATCCATACATGAGCACACATGCTTCATATATATCCACATGCATTCATATATGATTCATATGTGTTCATAAATGATTCATACATGTTTATATGAGGAATCATATATGTTGAGGTAATATTTACATATATAATATCATATGAACTGCTATGAACTCCTATGAACATATATGAATCATGTATGGTGGTATATGGACATGTATGACCACGAATGACTTGATATATGAGCATGAATGAGTTCATACATGTCCATTAATGAATGCACAATTGTTGATTTTTAATTTTAATATAATTTTTTTTTTATAAAAAAATTTTATTAAACAAATAAATGAATTTGTTTGTTTGCTATTTAAACTAAACAAATCAGTAAAATCAGCAACAAAAAAAGTTGCTAATATCAGCAAAAGCGGTTTGCGGAAAATCAATGAACTGATTGTTAAAAAAATAATTTGCTAACCCATCAAAATAACTGAAATCAAATCGAATTTTTGCTGTAAGCTAAATAATATAATATCTAAAAACCTAATAAGAAGTCTGCTATATGTATATTTAAAAAAATAAAAAGGTTTGTTGTTTTATCATTTAAAACCCCAATTTTAGCAAAAAAAAAAAAAAAAAATGTACAAATTTTTTACTAACTTATTTTTGTGAGTGTATATATCGAAAAATATAGAAAAACGACAAAAACTAACAAAACTGTAAAAAAATATTACTTTAACCAGAGTAAAAACTAAAATTCTTTTATATAAATAGAACAATTTTTGATCTTCAATGTTAAGTAACGTCATGATGCTTGTTAGGAAAAGACCCTAGCCACGTGTTTGATTACTAAGAAGACAAGAATGGAGCAAACTTGATGATTAATAGACTGTTTGTTAAGTCTCTGCCTATTACAGAGGCTCTAGCTTTTCTAAAACTTCGGGTTCTGATGAGATCTTTAGCCAGATCGAAATACTAGTATCAACCGGGTTCAAGGTGGTGGGGGGGATGGAAAATTTCCCCCACAAAATAATATTTTTCAATACAAAAATGTACAAAAAGTTTAAAAAAATACTCTAATAAGTGTTCAACAATTTCTTATTATTTTAACGAATTTTGATTAAAATTTGTTAAAACTTGAATTAAAGTACTGTTGCTCGAACGAAAATTTAAATATACCCTATATATTTTTAAATAATCTATTAAAAGTGAAATTTGTATAAAAAAATAAAAAACTCTGAATTTGGCTTATTGAATATCGTTGATTTTAAGCGCAATGACAACACATTCCCCGCAGAAACTTAGAAACAGTAAAAACGTTGAATACTTCTCCTACCGATTTGTAAAATACATAGCTTCTTACAAAGCTTCGCTTTTTGTTGTGATTTCAAAAAAGTAATAAATTGAGCAATAAGTTTTCAATGCTTACTTGTAATTTTAACAAATTTTGATTAACATCCCAGCAAAAAAAAAAAAAAAAAAAAACACATCAAAAGAATAGATAAAGAAACAATACTTTGCATCATTGCGATCATTGCAATTTGGATCGGAACCAATGAATTTTATTTTGGCTTGTCATAGGGTGGAAGTTCTCTTTTATGATCCTTATTCAATGCATCTTAAGCAATGCTTATGGTTTACTGAAAGTTCAATTTTTTTGATGTGTACAAGGAAACTCTCATAGGAGAAAATCCTAATTGCGCTGGAGTTTGCATTATTTTTTTAACTTTTCCGAAAACATTTTTTCACCTAATTTGTGGTAACGCTGTCTTCAAAGCAGAGGCAATATGTAAAGTGTCCGCCATCTAAGGTTTTTTTTTTTTCTACTAGTGCTTATTTCGTGAATGGTAACACTTAGCTCATGTCTGATTTGACAGATAATTACTTTTATCCTTCCGCTGAACGAATATGGTTGTGTATACGCTTGAACAACGCTGGGAAATATTGCGACATTACTTTGAAAATCATGGTAATGTTGCAGAATGTGTGCGAAAATTGCGTACGGATTTTGGAGGAACGCTTTAACGATGTTGTTTGGCCACCTCGGAGCTGCGATTTGACACCGTTGGACCGTTGGTGCCGTCAAAGATAAGTGTCACGCTAACAAGCCAGAGACAATTGACGCTTTAAAGGACAATATTCGTGAAGCCATTGGTGAAATACAGCTGCACACAATCGATAATGTGCTTAAAAATTGGACCGATCGTGTAGGCTACTGCATTGCCAGCCGAGGCAGCCATTTGAATGAAATTATTTTCCATTATTAACCGGAAGGATTGTACTTTCAAATAAAAAAAGAAATTTGAGAAAATATTTAGTAGTTTTTTTTTATAGCATTTTCAAAAAAAAAAGTTATTTGGCGGACCCTTTATATCAAAACTTTTTCTTTTCTCGAGGATTTTAACGATGGGTCCAAAAAATTTTAATTTCTCATATTTCAGATATGCCGCTTTACAAAAAAAATATATATATTTTTCTCCCTCCCTTTTACCACCCAAGTTTGAGATTGGGCAGAGTTTGATAGACTAAATTTGGAAAGATTAAATTTGGTTCAAAATTAAATCTTTGGAAGTTGTAAAAAAGAACTTCTTTAGAAGCGGGAAATCAGGAATGAATTTGGAATCAATGAAAAATTGTTTCTTTAAGAATCTCATCCATTTTTTTTTTGCTGGGATGTTTTAAAACTTGGACTAAAAAAATGTTGGTCGAACCAAAATTCAAATATTTTTTTAATTTATTAAAAGTAAAATTTATAAAAAAAAAATTGTTAAAGTTCTGCCTATTATGAAGCCTCTAGCTTTTGTAAAACTTCGGGTTCTGATGAGATCTTTAGCCAGACCGAAATACTAGTACCAACCTAGCTAATATGTATGATTTGCTTTATTTTTGTAAATTTACGGAGGTTGGAAGCTCGTTATAAATTTAAAATAACATAAAAATAATCTCGATGTATATAAAAACAAAAAACTAATATAACTGTAAAAAAAATCGGAATTTGGTGTACAGCTTCCTTACTGCTTCGTAGGATGCATAGTATCTTAAAAATCAGAAATGAAAAGCCAAATTTCATTGATTTTTCAGATCGCATTTTGTAGTGATTTTCAAAATGTAATGAAATGAGCATTAAGTTTTCAACACTTACTATTTTTGCGAAGTACTTCCATGCATTTAAATATTTGTAATGCTTTATAATATGCTCTTTTGAGATGGCATGATTTGTCAACATTTTTTTATGATAAGAAGAAGCTTAGTAAAAGCGAGGAATTCATGAAATTTAGGTGCGCGAAACCAGTGCTGCCAGGCGAGACATCTCTAACAAAAACTATGACATTTACCACTGTTACTCTTCGAAGAGCCTCAGTCTTAAATCTCCCTTACGAAACTGCTTCCACGGAAGCAGTATTTTTTGCTGGCGTTTTTGGATTTGAAGTATTCCAACACGTTTTTTTATATAGCCAAACACAAGGTGTAGTGCCACATTAGGGCACAATCCCTTATTAAAATTTAAAAAAAATGTTTTTAAAAAAGAAAATTTAATATTACAAACAATTATTATATTTTGCCAACAGAACAGTCAAATAATATCTAATTACACGTTTAAAGTCATTGACATATATGAATGAATAAGTCGCTTGAACTCTCGAAACATATTTTTTATGTTCAAATTGCTGTATTCAATAGAATTTTATTTTAAAACATTTCTTGTAACACCCCTATGGGGAATGAGGAGTCAATTGACCTAAAAGTGACTGGTTAAAGATGGACTTATTACAGGACTGGTATAATTTAATACTGGAGTGGGTTAAGCAGTGTAAATTGTCTTAAAATTACCAATACTGTGATTGGTAAAGGGAGGACATACCACTTAACCAGAATGCTTATTAACAAGAAAAAGGCAGTTGGCCAGAATGTTACCCATTGCAAGCTGTTGATGTGAGTTATGTAGTGTAAATTGATCTAAAAAGACTAGTTTGTGACTGGTAGAAGTAGGACATTTCACCTAACTGGTATAAATATTGACTAGAAAAAGCCAATGAGTTAGAAATTTATTGTTTCATTTTCTACCATTTTTTACATTACAAATTATTAAATTGTACGACATGTCCCTTTCAGTATAGTCATGTGGTTAGTCCTCCGACATTCTCCTTTTGTGACAGTCTTGTGGTATGCCCGTCTTTGGTTAGTCCTGTGGCATGCCACTATGTGGTTTAAAGCATGACAAATGACCCCCTCCTATGACAAGCCCATGTTAAAGTTGCCAGTTGTTTACATAGGGTAAAAATCGTCATAATATTTTATAAAATCGTCAAAATAAAAAATATTTTTTTTTTATAAGTGGAATAAAGTTTTAATAAAAATATAAAAGACAATACTGTAATTCACATTTCAAGTGCTAACATGCTATCGTTGTAATATAACACGATTTACGACACTTTTTCGATAGTTTAAACTTCGAAAGTCATGATGTTTTGAAAACGATGGCACTTTTAAATTGTTAATCACTTCTACATAATTCTGTGAACAACATTTCAGTAGCTCAATTTTTAAATCTTAAATTCTTTTTAAAAAATTTTGAAACTCTTTAACAATGTAATTTTCTTAAATTTGAAATTTATGATCAAATTCAAATCGCTTTATATTTGATGCCATACAGTGAGAGAATTCTCTGCATGTTATCAATGAATTTTTGCATTAAATCTATAATTGTCGCTGGAACTAGTAAAAGAAAACTTTTTAATAAATTAAAGCAGTTTTTAAAACTTTTTATTAAATTAATGCAGTTGTGTGATTGATTTAGTTTGGCTCGAGGTCATGTAATATATAAAAAATAAAAACACAAACACAGTTTTTAAAAGTTTTCACTAAATTAATGCCGTTTCATATAAATTAATGAAAAAAAACTCTATAGATTATTTGTTAGGACAATTTCCAAATAAATAAATATAGAGTATGGCCTTGAACTTGAATAATTTTCATTTTCATTGAAAAATTTAATTTTATTTATCAAAAATTTCATACGATTAGTGAAAAACTTTCATAAAATACAGTTTCATTAAAACTATGAAGCTTTTCATTAAGTTTAAGAAATTTTTCATTTACATTGTGAAGAAACCATCATCAGTTTAGTGAAAAATTTCATTAAAAATCGTCCAAGAAATACACTCTTCGTAACAATAGTTTCTGAAATTTTTGATTATTTCATATTTTTCATATTGGGTTCGGTATTGCTATTTCTAAATACAAATTAATTTTATTCCATTTTCAAATTTAAATTGTGAACATGCGAAATTTCACTTTGGGACACTTTATTTACATGATTTTTTTAGCATCGGATTTATTTTAAAACTTATTTTGTATCTTTTAAAATTTGTATTTATACGAGGTCTGTTTTGTTTCGCGACAATTTCCATGCTGTTTTTTTTATTTTCATCCCAATATTACATTAATTAATTTTTCTAGTATTTGCATTTTTGCAAAGTTTTATTACACATTATAATACAAAATAATGTTAGATTTCGATAAAATAAAGTTTTTTTTTTAGTTTTAACGAAATAATCTAAATCCAAATGTATATCCGGTGACTTATAAATATGTTTTGCTGACATATAAATATTAAACTTTTGTCAAAAATTCGTCATTTTCGAAACAAAAATCGTCCAAACGTCATTTAATTTGGGTACCAAAATCGTCAAAATGACGTTAAATCGTCAAACCTGGCAACACTATACTTAAAAGATATGACTAACGTGCAAAGTTTCACGTTGAAACGTCCCAGCAAAAAATTTTCAAAAAGGTAAGCGGGTTTGTAATCAAGCATATTGGGCAGAACGCATTCCTTACTAGATTACCTACTCGATTCTTTTAACAGGGCGTGAGACTAAAATAATTGATTCTTTAGAATTGATTATTTTTTTTTACCGAAGAACTATTTACTTTATATTTGTAAGAACTACATACATTTTTTAATAAAGAAATAGTTCCTTTGTAAAACAACGAAGTACTTACACAAAAAAAAAAATAAATAAATAGTTCCCTAGAAAAAATTGGAAGTACTTACATTTAAAAAAAAGAAGTAGTAAAAAATGTATGTAGTTCTTAAAAATATAAAGTAAATGGTGCTTAGGTAAAAAAAATAATCAATTCTAATTATTTTAGTCTCATGCCCCGTTAAAAGAATCGAGTAGGTAATCTAGTAAGGAATGCGTTCTGCCCAAAATGCTTGATTACAAACCCGCTTACCTTTTTGGAAATTTTTTGATGGGAAGTTAATAACATTGTTATTTGATTTTCAATAAAAAATTACTTTTGTTATTGAGTTCATGCATTCTGATTTAAATTTAGAGAGTTGATTACAATACTACTTGTATTTTGACTGTTTCGTTGGAATGTGATTGGTATTGCAGTTACTAAAACTGGCAATGAAATATGTAAGCAAGTGTGAGCATCACCTTCTTTTTGGAATGAGTAATTTTTTCCTTGGGTCTTCACCGAAAGAATTTATGGCCACCTGAAACTTACAAGAGTTTTTTTTTTAATTTAATTTTTTTGCTCATACACACAGAGAAATAAAGTGCCAACCGGATGGAAAAGTGTATGTTAGTGGCAGGAACGTAGCTAGGAATTCGTTTCGGGGGGGGGGGGGGGGGGGCTTTTCGATTTTTTATTTTGATTATATATATATTTTTTTTTTATTGCACACTAGAGTAACAGCTTTTTTTTTTGTTTGTTTGCTAAATTTTTGTTAAATTTTTGCTAAATTTTTGCTAAATTTTTACCGTAATGGGCAATCATGTATTAATAATAGAAATCGCTTTCTCAGGTCATTTTGAACAAAAACCTCCCGCATAAAGTGCATATCCTTAAAATGCATTTTTTCATTTTTTACTTATTGTGTTCATTATTTTGCGAATTTTGATGTCTATATCGCGAAACAACGCTTTAATCTGTTTGATCACAGTCCGCGAAACACGTCAAATTTGAAAACGTTTGAGTACTTTAAGTTGGATATGCATCGTTAGTGTCTAATACGTTAAATTTTTAGCTAAATATTAATTTTTAGTTTAATTAAATAAAAAAAAGTAAAAAAGTTTCAACTTCTAATAACCCGATTAAAATTAATATGATGCTTTATATAATCATACGAAATTTAATATGAGTCTTAATACAGTTTTATCCGTGAAATGGGCATAATAATTAAATAACATCCGAATAATGACGCGATACAATTTAATACGATTTTATATAGCGGTATAAATTTATATCTGAACTGATACTGATATATACAAAATAAGCTATAGTTGTATCCGGTTTTTGATTTTAAAACGTCATGAAAATACAAAATATCTATTAATATTTTTAGACTTTAGCCGCTTGCAAAAGGTTTACAACTTTATAATTTGTAACAAATTCTATAGCATTTGGAAATTTTATTTAAAATAAAATTGTGTTTTTTTTAAATATGTTATAATATAAAAATATATATTATTTTGCAATGTCTAGGTAAATAAATATAACGTAATTATTAATTGGATTAGTTTTAGCGTATTCTAAATGCAATATACAATTATACGCAACTATATATGACATCATGTTAAATTTTTTATACGAAATTAATTTTATATATGAATTTATATAATTATGTCCGGTTAAATCCACTGGCAGACAAAACCTTATAAATGTATATAAAAAATGTATTATTTTATGCAAAAGTTTTAACTCGGGAAATTAAAGATTTATAACCGTGCAAAAAACAAATTAAAAGCAAATATCCAATATAATTTGCCTGACACTTAAAGGAAGCTTTTCCGATGGGTTCCCTTTGAAATTAATGAAATTCGGATAGGTGATAAAGCAGCAAAAATATATGGAAAACGTATCTATTTTTAAAATTGGTGGTGAAATTTAACACATCTTTGTATGAAAATGTGTTTAAAGTTTAGGAAATTTACACTTATTTAAAAACAGCATTAAAATGCTCGAGAAAACACAAATTTTGAAAACCATTTTGACACTATGTCGTGGACCCCGGCTTCCACTTATTTGAATTATTTTAACAAATTATTTTTTTCCCCTTTTTCATATATCCGACTCATGTCTTGTATTAAAAAATCGCAAATTTTACAAGCAAGCGTGATTGTAGTCTGAAATAATAATAACACAAGAAAAAATATAAAATTGGAAAATTTAAAAATATACCTGACATCGCCTAGGTCTTATTTTAACTAAATTATGTATTTCCAATTCACTTTGATTTATATTCTGGACAATTTCAGACGCTTTTCAAATTGTCTTTAATCAATTTTTAACACAAAGACTGGTTTAGCTACTTGATTTTTAAAATGTCGCATTTCAAGGAGAGCCGATAGAAATTTGTTACATTTTAGTCTAAAAAAAATTGAGAAAATTTGAGTTTACATTGGACCACGTTAACACATTATGCATATCGATCAAAGTTTGAGGCTTAAATTTGTTTCAAAAAATTAAAAAAATATATGAGATATCGTAATATAAATCGTAAAAAAAAAAATACTGAAAACTATGTTACCGGATGCGGTGCGTAGCAAAGCTAATTTAAATAAAAACATTGCACTGTACGTAAAGTACGACTTTTACGGCACAAGTAAATTAATTTTGAATCTTAATGGTATTTCCATTTTAAAAGATTATATCAAAATACACAGAAAAAATCATTGTCAAAAAAATTTCAATTAAACTTTTGTTCGATTTCAAACTTACTTTCAATTAACTGTTTAATTGAAAATGAATTTGGTATCAAAAAAAATTTTCAGTTTTTATAACGTATAATAAGAAATGCAAAAATTTTAAATAGTCGCCAAATTAAAAAAATCGTTTGTAAAGTAGAAAATTCGCGTTTCTTTAATTTTGGTATTTTTTTTTTAAAACTTTTTTCGAATTTTGGCGTTTATTTTGGAGTTTTTTAAATTTCTGCAATTTTGAGGATTCTTTTTTAAATTTTGGCAATTTTTTTTTCAATTTTGCGATTTTTTCAAATGGTCTCGATTTTTTTTAAATTTTGGCGATTTTTTTACAATTTTGGTGTTTTTTTTTTAAATTTTGTAATTTTTCCCAATAGTAACAATATTCAATTAAATTCTTAATAGATGTGAATAAAACTATATGTAATTGAAAATAATATTAATTAAATAGATACAAATTATTTTAGTTGTTACTACAATTGCATCAACACGACCGAATTCAGTTAAACTTTGCTGAATCAACAAATATTTTAATTAAAACTCAATTTTAGTTTTTTCTGTGTAGACATATTTAATTTTTAGTTTGCATTGTCTCAAACAATTTTTTTTTTATATATTTTAAGTCAAAGACTTCGAAATCACTTATGGAATGATTTTATTTATTGCTTTTAGTCGAAACTCAACTCTAACAATGATAGCCGCCCATTTGCAGGCGATGTTTTTCTAACGAAATTTTAAGATTCGAACCATATAAAACTATTTCCTATTTGATCCAAGTCAAAAATAAATATTTTCATATTAAATTTATCAATAACATTGTTACTTTCTAGCAAATTGTATTAAGTTTTTCAATTTGTCAAATCATTTAAATAAATGATTTGACAATGGGGGCTAGAGCCCCCCCCCCCTAGCTACGTGCCTGGTTAGTGGTAACAACTCATTAAATAAATTAGTACAATGATATTTACACAAGATTTCAGAATATTTGGGTGTTTGCAACTAAAATACAGTTCAATTAACCGGACTTTGTTTGTGAAAACTAATGTTTAGATTTACCAACCTTCAGTCGGTTGGTAATAACCGAATTTGAGCCGTAGCACAGTGCGACATTTGACCAATCTAGGTGGACAAAAATCGAAAAATAAAAGGTTGGCGGATTGTTATAATTTAAATGAATGTGACAGCAAACAATCCATATACTATGGAAATAATCATAATATGACGAAAAAGTGCTGTTTCATTTGATACAGGAGTTTAAAGTCACATCTTGTAATAGACTTTTGAGAAATAAAATCTATTTTTGAGCACCATCCCAACTTCAAACACTTATAACTTTTTTGTTGTTGGAGTTACAAGTCCAAAATACAGCATTTTTAATCTAGTTTTTAAATCCGTGCTCATCGAAAACTTATTGTTGTAATTTATTAAAACCAAAATTAAAAATTAAAAAAAAAAAAAAACGGAAACTTCGTTGGAATAAAACTATAGTTTCCGCACGCTCCCTCACACGACCTATACATGTGGCAGGTGTTGGAATGTCTCTAGTAAGAGATTAAACCATGTTTGCTGGCGATTTTTTGAGATTTATAGAGAATTTTCAAGTTTAGTGAACGTCTAAAATGGACTTTTTGCTTGATTTTTAAACTATATGAAATTTAAATAATAAATGTTAGTACAGTGGACCACGCCCCTTTTTGTTACAGTATAGAGTTAATTTCACAATGTACATAAGTCAAAAAATGAAATCTAGCCCAAGGTTGTCCAACACAGCTTAAATATCTGTTATAAAAAAGTGGGCGTACACCGCCCATCAATAATTATCTTCGAGGTTATTGTTTACAATTTTTTTTTACAAAATGGTACACAAATAATAATTTTTTTTACAAAATTTCATAAAAATTCTTCAAATTATTTAAGCAATTTCTTAAATAATAGTTAATTTCCCAAAAATGGGAGTGGCAATTGTTCGATTGTTCCAAATTTTGTTGTCAATATTAGTTATGTCCTACATTATTATCAAACCAAATTTCAAGCCAGGATCTTTTAAATTAGATTTTTGTCCACCTAGATTGGCCAAATGTCGCACTGTGTGTAGTAGCCGAATTTCAGTTGGCAAATAACTAAATTTTTTCTCTATGTGTAGTTTTTAACTTTCAGATCCAAACCAAAAATGGACTCACTAGACTTGGGAGATATATTCACTGAAAGAGTAATTTCTGTTTCGTTGCTTGGTGAAAAGTTGTATGGTGATTTACAAGTGAAACTAACATTTTCCGGTTCCTAAACTTTCCTAGTTTTTTCTGTAGGGCTTTTGCGTCGTTTAATGGAATTGAGTTTTGAGAAGAGTATGTAAAAAATGGTGTAATTTTATATAGTTTAAGGTGCAACAAGTTGATGTCAGCGCATTAATAACGCAATACAAACATCACAAACTTATAAGGAATTGGCGTACATTTTTTTTAAATTTATGTTATTTGCGTGTGATTTATTTGAAATTGCGTGAACTGAGTTACTCTGCAAAAAGCACCTACGAGTCAAAAAGGCATTTTAAAAATTTTTAAGCACAAATTTTATGAAAATTTTAAATATCTTGCGATATTTTATTATTTAGTTTCCCATTTTTTATTTTTTATTAAAAACATGGCTTGAGAACATCCTTAGGTATCTAGAGGGAATCCTTACGACGCACATTTGGTTGAAATGGGTCCAAAGTGGCGCTTAATTGAAATTTTAGAATTAAGTTTTTGCCATAATGATGGTATGGTATCGAATAAAACTAGATAAAATTCTACATCACTATTTAAAATTTGAACCATCTAAGTTGCTTACTTCATCCGTAGTGAGCTGTCAAAGTTAGCTAATTATTGCTGTTTTCTTAAAAAGTGAAAAAATTTAAATTTGATAAAAAGCAGTGCTTATTTTTTTAATTTAAAATTAATAAAGTTAAACTTTATGATGGAACCTTCAACTTCAGGTATTTAAGTATACAAAAAATGATTTTGTATTTTTAAAAATATGTGTGGAAATATTTGTAATATTTTTTTAAAAAAAGCTCTAAAATCGGGGTATTTTCCATATATGATGGACCAGAAGTAACAAAGTAGTAAAGTGCTGGCTTTGAAGTTGTGTTTTTTGAAAAGTATGGGATTTCTACTTGATATTATAAATAAAAAAGTTTGTTTTTTTGTTGCCCCGGTTTTAAGATATTAATAATTTTATGTAAAAAGTCTTGTTTTCAAAATTCCTTTATTTACCATACCCACAGTGTTTTTGTTGTTACTATTGTCTTACTCACAAGTATTAAGTTAGTGAGAGTTGGAATTAGTTTTATGGATTTTAGAAAAGTATAGGATATCAGCTTATATTTTTAAAAAAAAAAAAGTCCAGACAATGCGCGGCCCTTTTTTATTTTCATTTTTGTGTAAAAACTCTGGTTCTCATTTATAGAACAAGACCAGTAAATGTGTTTTAATATTGTCATTCTCTCTTTGTTTTGGTATTGCTTTTGTTAATGCATTTTGTTTTTTTAGAGATGAGTGCGTGTGTGATTTCGGTCACTTAAGCTCACGTACAAAAAATTGTATCACGCACAATTTGCAGGAAGTAAACATATTTTTAATACTTTTAGCTAAATGCAAGTGATTAAATTTTAATTTAATCACGATTTTAAAAGTCCAATGAAGATATTTTCAATAGGTTTCTGCTAAGTATGATAATTGGGATATTTGTGATGTATTTGAAAATGCAGAATAATACAAATATGTTAATATATTTTTTTATTAAAAAGGTTAAAACGAAAACAAAGATTCCCCAAAAAGTTTTAAATTTTTTATTTTTTCAGATTAATTTTTACATTTACTAAATTTAGTGAAAGCAAAAACTGGATAACAATTTATATTAATAGGAATACATATTAATAACTTATTCTTTAAATTTATTTTGATTTCAAAGTTGCAGCGAAAATTGTGGATCATGTTTTTCCGAAAAACAAAAAACGCCTAACAGGTTAAAAAAAACTTTTTTCTTCCATTTTTTTTTAAACCTGTGTTTTTATGTATTTATGACTATTCATTACTAAAAAATTATAATAGTCTCTTTTGTGACTTTTTTGAAATAAATTTGTACATTTATGAGATTTTGTGAAAAACAAAAATTGGATTTTAAATTAAATTTATACTAATATAAATGCATACAATAAATTTACTCTTTGAATTTTTTAGTAGCACATTAAGTATGCTTTAATTTCCAATTCATTCATTGATTTATCGTTTTTCATTCCAAAGTTACAGCATAAATTGTAAACTAAGGTCTTTTTTTCCAAAAAACAATAATGCGCTTAACGGGTTAAAAAACATTTTTTTTTTAACTTTTTTTCTCAAATGCTGTGTTTTTATGTGCTTATAATAACTCATCAATAAAAATATATAATATATAATATGTTAAAACTACGGCTTCTGTGAATTAATCGCCACTTTGGGTACAATCGAACCCACTGTGCGACGGTCAAAATTTATAAAGTACAAACAAGTTTAATTTTTTTTTATTATTACACTGATAATAATCCATGCATAAAAATACCAATAAATGTCAAAGTAACAAAAACTTTCGTAAAATAAACCAATGTTTGTTCATTTTACGAAAGTTTTGTTGTTTATACATTATTTTCGTAGTTTTACCATGGATTATTATGAGTGTAGCGGGTACAGAGACAGTTTTTGCCAAGATATTTCGGTTTGTGTCATCTGAAGCGCTATATCAATTCCGCCAAAACGTACATCAAATAAAATATTTTAATGAGAATAATACTAAAATCGCAAAGGCATCAAAAAGGACCTTAAAATTAATGCAGAAAAGATTTCAGAACCTCAAAATGCATTCTTATAAAAATATTTTTATTTTGTCAATTCAAAAGTATTTAACATGATTTATAGCAAATAAGTAACCCTAAACCCAACTTAATATCATCAAACCTTCAAAAAATGCGTTTTTTCCAATATAATCTTGGGTTTCTTTTCAATTTCTAATAATATATGACAAAAGAAATTCTTAAGTGTATTTTTATATTTTTTGATGGTGTAATATATATTTTAAAATGTAATGAATAAAATGAGATCTATAAATGCTACATCAATGTATAGATTTCATTTTATTCATCACATTTTCAAAATATATATAACATTTAATGTAAGCAAAACCTGTAAATTTAATATTTTTAATATGTTTCAATCTTTAAACCGCCATAATGGTGGCGCCGTTATAGAAAAAATATTAACGCGAATGGATTTAGAATGTTTAAACATCGGCTAACATATACACGAAAGATTGTTTGTCACACAAAAAAATTTGTTTTCACTGCAAACAAAAGGACTCCATACACATAAATTAATTTAATCCCACACAGAAAATGAAACAAAAGTCCATTGTCTAAAGTTAAAATTGTATTTTTTTAGAAACAAAACCAAACTTACCTTAGCTTGAAATGTTATACCATTGAAAAATGCCTGTTCGGCATGTAATGGCACTCGCAGATCCTGATCATCTTGCACCAAATCGTACGGTGTTGAAGGCATTCTTAAATAATTTAATATCACTGATTCAGACCACTTGTAGTATCATGAAATTGTTTTCATTTTTTTTGTACTACGCTTGTACAAAGATTTTCTCAAATTCCATATAAGACCCGTTGAATTACGACGAGAGCTCATATACCGATTTATCAATGAAAATTTAAGGAGAATTTAAATTTTGTGTTTTTCTATTTTATTTTTATTACTTAAAAAACAATTGAAAATGTTAAACTTAAACACAAATAGACAAATACACTTTTCTATATACTTATTTGTTTTAATTAAAATTAATTTTCAACTTGAAAACTTTTATTATAGAAACACTTTATTTTGTTGTTTTGTATTTTATATTTCACTTCAATTTGTATTTTCTTTTTGATTTTCGAATTTATTGCTGCTTTCCCATTTTATCCCCTTTGATTGATATTGTGGTAACAGATGGCACTTTACTATTGAATTTTGTTTGGAAATTTATTTATATTTTATTTTTTTACATTTAGCAATTTATTGATATTTTTCTATGGCAAAATTTTTGTTATGCTTTAAAAATATTTATAGCTCACTTTTGTTTAACTTAACCAAATATTTTATTTTAGGAGATATTTTATTAAGTTGCTGAAAAACACAGATGTACGACTGAAAATAAATAGAAAAATAAAGCAAAATTAATAATATATTAAATATTTTAAAACCGTTTTTTAATTAATATATTTTATTGATAAAAAAAAATAAAATTAAAACTAAAATAAGATGCTAAAAATTTAAGTAAAATCAAATATTGACGGTCATAAGTTGATACTTTGTAACTTATAGCTCGGGTAAAAATAGTTATATCTAGTCATACATAATATGATTAAGTCGTATCTGACCTTGAATGAAGTCACATTACGACTAGATACGAATACATCTGATCATTTTTATTGAGAGAATTTTTTATACAGTACTTGATATTATTTTATGTCTCCAAATCTTACTCCATATATAACTACATAAGCCATATAATAATAATCCAAATACATGTAGTGATCGATATGATTATATATGGTATCATGCTAAGTCCTATTAAACTATAGGTGGCGCCATACTGAAAATATTTTTTTTTTTTTTATTTACGGAAATAATTTTATATATCAGTATATATAATGCCATACATATTTTGGTAAAGTCTTTTTTCCATATGGCTTCACATACAACAATATTAATTTTAAATCGAAATCAGTTTATATAATTTCTAATAAAAAAATGCGTACATTTTATTAGACAATACCACTTAATTATATATTTTTGAAACATTAAATTTATTTTTGAAAATTTGTAATCATTTCGTTGTTTCATTTAAAAAAATGTTGGTCTTTAAAATTGTTGATTTCTAGAAGTTTTAAACTTAAATACTTTCAAGCACAACTTCAACCTGCTAAAAGCATGCCTACTATCGGATAAAATTTTATAAAATCAGATATATTTATATCTAATTAGATATAATTTAATGTTCGGGATATAAACAATGTCGGATAAAATTGTATTTAATTATATCTAATTTGATATAATAAGATACATGTAGATGATCCATTTTTCGAATCAATCTGTATGTGCCAGGGACCGTAAATAATGATTATTGCTCGTTTTTTAAATCAAAAAATCAATCACTTAGAAGAGACATAAAAAAAAAATTATTGCACCATAATTATTATTTTTTGACAATCTTTGCATATCCGTCATGATTTTTAAATTTTTGATTTTTAAAGTTTTCTTCAATGGTAATGATTATTTTTGAGTAATAAGAAAAAAAATCAGCCATAATCATTATTTTTGAGCAAAAAAATAAAACTCAAAAATAATCATTATTTATTATTTTTATTTTTTTCGCTCAAAATAAAACTCACTTTCAATGTGTGGGATGGACATATCTAAGGAAGTAGGAGGAGCTTATCGAAGATTATGGTATCAATCTCTTCTTTGGAAGATTCTCTAGCAGATTCATGCATCAATCATCTTTGTGGGTGAGGTTTAAGGGACTAATTTTTAATTTCAAAATAGGGTTTTTTTTTTTGCCGTATTTTGTGAAAGTAACAATGTGTGGGATGGACATATCTCAGGAAGGAGGAGGAGTTTATCCAAGATTATGGTATCAATCTCTTCTTTGGAAGATTCTCTAGCACATTAATGCATCAATCATATTTGTGGGTGGGGTTTAAGTTGTTAATTATTAATTTCAAAATAGGGCTTTTTTACCGTAAAGTCAAAATTTGGAAGCTCGATTTTCACCGTAGACGTATGTTCTAGTGGACTTTTTTGCTCAGTACAATCCCAAGAATCAGAAACGCGAAGCGCCTATTAAGATTTGTTTCCTTTCATACTAATCGCCCAACCCTAATATGTATATATATTTACACCTACATGAAAGTGAGTTTTATTTTGAGCGAAAAAAATAAAAATCATAAATAATGATTATTTTTTAGTTTTATTTTTTTTGCTCAAAAATAATGATTATTGCTGATTTTCTTTATTATTACTCAAAAATAATCATTACCATTGAAGAAAATCATTAAAACTCATAACATAATCATTATTGTGTAATTTTTTTATAAAACTCATAATGATTACGGTCCCTGGTATGTGCTTATATATGGGAACTTAAATGAGATATAATTTTATTAGACTCCATATTAAATTTTTTACCCGGGAGTTAAATTCCAAGTTAAGTTAAGCATGCCAAAGAAATCTCTATCATTCTGAAGTCGTTTGCAATCCTCACTGAAGTGGTAATTTCATCGTCGGCCTACTTTTATCTATTGCTCCAGTGTTTAAAATTATCCGATTAAAAAAATGTATATGGAGCGTTATGTAGTCATATCAATTTCTATGCGACACTATATATATAACCTTATTAAATTTAATCTGAACAATAGGCCCATATAATTTAATCCATTTGTATGGGTTTATATCTAAACTGATATAAATGGACAAATATAAATTCCAGATATGTCAGTATTAGGATTTTGACCTGATATAAGTGTACATTATTGTATGTAAACTGATATCAGTGTTGCCAAGTTAGAGGTTTCCCCCCTAGATTTAGATTTTTTTGTCGTTTAGAGGGATTTTAGTAGGTAACAATTTGTAAGAGGAATTTTGGGGGTAAAAATCTGATTAAAAAAGATAATTTTGCCTTTATAAGATAAAATTTTCGGTTCGATTACTATTTTTGTAAAATTTTTGCCATAATTTAACTTTTTTTTTAGATTGTTTTTAAAATTTAAGCCACTTTTAATGCTTTCTAAAAATAAACTTTCAGATTTTGACAATGAAAACTGTAAAACTCTAACGAAATTAATGTATTTTAACATTTTTATTCAAAGAATTTAAAACAAAATTAAAAATTTTTGCATATTTTAGGAAAAATAATGTTGAGGAAGACTTTTTTGGTAGTAGAGAAAATCTAGGGATTTTTTTTTTTGACAATTTGACAATAATTTGATTCTTCTTGTTTGTACGGCTGAATTTTCGATGTTTTTTAAAAGTCTGTGGAAAGAAAACGGGAAAAGATTTTTTAATTCTGTTTTTTTATTAGGTTTCACAATTCATCAAGAAAAATACATATATAACAATTTTTCAATAAGTGGACTGTTTGAAAAGTTCTCGGCCTAAAAAGCAGGGTCTACCAAAAAAAGTTGTGTTATTGGCACGCAACTTTCCTGGACTCACGGTTATGTGAAAGCAAACCTGGGAATTGGTTTGCATAAATGCCTTCATCGTCCCAAAAAACTATTTGTCAAAATGGCGGGCCGTTTGAAAATTAAAAATCGATATTTAACCATTTTTTTTGTAGTCTGTAAAAAACAAATAGTAGATAATTTTTTTCACATAATTGAGCATGGGACGATAGCCACATTAATTTTGGGTCCATTAAGCCATATATCATTCAAATCGGTTCAGTAGAACTTGATCTCCTGCCTCATTTAGGTAAAAATATTACTTCACAAAAATTGCTTGCATTTCTCAAACTAATTCGAATTTTGAAAAATCGTTTTAGGAGAATATTTTTGAATGTCTACGCTAAAAAAAATATAAAAAAAACATTTTTTATTTATAAAAAATTGAGAAAAATAAATCGCCAAAAATTAAAAATCGCGAAATTAAAAGAAACGTTAATATTCGAAAAAAAAATCGCTCAAATTTGAAAAAATCGCCCTACATTAAAAAAAAATTGCTAAAGTGAGAAAAATAATATTTAATTTCAAAAATGTTTTTTAATGTTGGTGATTTTTTTTTTTCCCCCCGTTTTTTTTTTCAATTTTGGATTTTTTTTTAATTTTAGAGATTTTGTTTTTTAAAATTTCCGCGAATTTTTTAATTTGACAGATTTTTTTTAATTTTGGCGATATTTTTTTAATTTTGACAATTTTATTACTTTGTTGTTGTTATGGGTTAAAAAAAAAAACTGGAAATTATGTGTGCACCAAATTCATTTTCAATTATACATTTAATACATATTATTAAACTTTTAATTGTAAGTGAGTTTGAAAACAAACAAAATTTGAATTGAAATTTTTTTGATAATAAAATGTCAATTATACTATAGATTTACACCAAAGAGATTATAGCAGTGTTGCCATATTTTGAATGGTGAAAAGTGCTAGATTGTTGAAAAAATAGTGATATAAAGTGATAGATGGGAGAGGGCGAAGTGCTACACTGAAAGAATTATCTTCACTTCAGTAATGGTTTTTTTCATAGCTTTAATAAAAATTGTTACTGGAACTAGTCCATTGAAACTTTTCATAGAATCTAACTGAAACTGGTTTCATTAATGAAAATCTTCATAAAACTAATGAATTACTCCGACAATAAAGCGTTTATATAAGTTATAAACAATTTCATAAAATTTAATATTAAGAAGTTCTTTAAATTAATAAAGATCTTCATGAATGTCTTGAAAAATGCATTGTATCTACGCCAATGAACCGATTCATATGCTTTTTTAACAATTTCATTGAAGTCTAAAAGGCTGCTGCTTTGAAATAATAAAACACTTTAAAAAATATGTTGAACACTAAATCTTAAAACTAAATTTGGAATGTATAAAAATTAATGAAATTATGAAACTTTATAAAAAAAATTAAAAAACCAGTCTTTGATATAATTTCATAGCTCCAAAGAAAATGTTCATTAAATTTACGTGGACAAAATGTGCCCACACGGCATTCGAACCTGGGACTCCAAGTTGTCAGTCAAGCGATCTGTCACCTGAGCTATCTGGACATCTTAAAAAATCTTCTATTTTAACATAAAACTTCAATCCTAGAAATTTAATAATAAATTTGGTCACTATTGAACCAAGATTAGTTTCGATATATTGGTTATAATCAGGGCAACCAGAAACATGCTTTATAATGTTTTTCCTGTGCTTTGTTTTAAAAAATTCTAAGATACTCGTTTATATCCATTTCGGAGCAATTGACAAAACTTTGGCATTGATTTGTTAGGGCATTTTTTTTTTGCATATTTTGCTCTTTATTGCATATTTGGTCTTAAGATTCTATTTTTAGTAAAAATATCTTATTTTTGAAACGCTTATTTTAACAGATAATTTTTACATTTCCTTTCAATTTTTAGTTACTGAATTTGCAAATAATTGTTAATTATTTTTTATTTTTCTTTTTGGAGTTTGCTACACCGACTTTGAAAATTCAATTCCCCAACATAAATAAATGGAAGTCATTCTTAAAAGTTTTTTTAAGGTATTTTTGCAGCTTTTCAGAAGTTGTTCTAGAACAACTCCAAAAAATCTATATTTTCCTATTCTAAACACAGTAATTTGTATTCCCTTTTTATGTCAGTCTTAATAATTCCCTTTTTATGTCAGTCTTAATAATGCTTCCAAGCATCAGTTTGGGAGTATTTCTGGATTTGCACAAAATTTAAATATGACTAGTTTTATTATTTCTTTCTTAAATTTGACTTTAACTACACTCAAAAAAAGTTAGTAAAGTCAGCAAAAACTTTTGCTGAGTCAGCAAAATTTTTAGTTAGGAGGGTGGTTGCAGAAAAAATTACTAATGTCAGCAAAATATTTTGCAGAAAATCAGCGAGCTGATTTTTAGCAACAAAATTAATAGATTCATCAAAAGTTTTGTTAACTCTAATGGATTAAAAATTAAAAAAACCCTTGCTAAAAGTTAACAAAATTTGTACTGAAAAAAAGTCAAACAATTTGTTGAAAAAAATTATACTTTAGTTAATTTATTTACTGAAAATCATAAATATATTTTTCTGATTCTTTTAAAAATTGTTTACAATACGTACAAAATATAAAAATGTTCATACTCCCACATTGGCGACATGAATTAATGTAATATCTAAAGAAAAATATAAGTAATTATATTTTTTTTTTTTTACTATAGACCAACACTTAGGGGATGCCCCCTACTAATGCAGTGCATTGTGTTGATATCAGGAAAATAGGTTATGGGGAGAAGGGGCATAAACAAAATTATCTTTCAACTACTTACATCAATGGTGGTCTAAATGATGCTATCTTTTAAAGGAACGCAAATAACGCATATAATTATAGAAACGAAAAGAAAAAATAACAAAATATGACATTTGCAATAAAAAAAAAGAAAACCTAAAAATCTACCTATCTCTAATCTCTGTATATTTGTTTGCAATTTTACCACACTGTACTATTAATCTCTATAAATATTTAGTTTGGAAATACACATTTAATCGTTATTAAATTCAAATATGTTATCTAGTCTTTAATTTAATTAATATACAATTACTTCCACAAGCCTGTGACAACGCAAAATTTAAGTTATTTTGATCCACAATTTTGTTTTATGTATGAAAAAGAAATACAAAAATCTTCCATGGTTGCTTTTTTTTATATGTCTTACTAGAGTTGTAGTTTTTAGTATCATTTTCGTCGTCACTACTATATCTTTAAATGACGCGACATCTAATTTATTCTGCGTATATCTTTCAATTTGGTTGTCGTCCACACTATAAATGTGCTAATCAGCACAATTTTTTTAGCAAAATAAATTAGTAAAACATTAGTTCAAAACAGTTAAGTGCTGAATAAGTCTAACTAAAATTTTAGCTGAAAACATAATTTTAGCATAAAATATGCTGAAAAATAGTAGACGTTGTACTAACTTTTCTACTAACTTATTTTTTTGAGTGTTGTATTTTAATGCTGATTTTTTTAGCGGAGTCGCATTTTTGTATTTTTTTTTTATTCAAAATACAACTCTGAAAATATGGACTAGTTACTTTTAAGTATCGAGTACCCACAAAAAAGACAAATACTCGATATTCTTTTATCAGCAACTACACGGTTTTAATTTATTATTGTAGATAAATTCATATACAACTTAAATAGCCATAACATGGGAATTTATTCAGAAATTTTCAAAAATACACCTTATCTTTTTTTGCAAAAATACACTTTTCAAAAATAGAAAATAAATATTTTTTTAAACAATTTTTATTTTATCACCAAATATTTGTTTAAAAATATCGTCTCGACTTGCAGTAAGCTAGTGTTCTATTAAAATCTAAAAATAAATGTATTTTTGCACCACTGACTAAATCATTTGCTAATTTTATATCCAAACTAATCATCAACAAGAGTAAAGTTCAAAATAGTTTGAATTCCGAGGCAAGACAATAAAATCGATTATAAAAAGTGCAATTATTACAAATGCACTGTGGAGCAAAAGAAAGCCAATGTTTTAAAATTAATACGCTGGATGTATTTATTCTCCAAATCTTTTTGGAAAGATGAATATACTTAGATATAATTGTATTGTAATGTGTCCTCTTCATAATCATAGAGGTCCAAACTTTTGGCATAAAATCTTTAATTGTACAATCTTCAATTGTGTAGGAGATGGTATTTGGCTCACTTTTACACCAAGACTCCGATTAACTACACTCAAAAAAATAAGTTAGTAGAAAAGTTAGTAAAACGTCTTCTAAATCAGGTATACTATTTTTTAGCAAAATTTTTTGCTAAAATCGTGTTTTCAGCTAAAATTTTTTGTTATACTTATTCAGCACTTAACTGTTTTATACTAATGCTTTACTAATATACTAATGTTAATTTTGCTAAAAAAAAATTGTGCTGATAAGCACATTAATAGTGTGGACGACAACCAGATTGAAAGATATACGCAGAATGAAGTAGATGTCTCGGCATGTCAAGATGTTGTAGAGAAGGTGAAAATGATACTAAAAAGTACAACTCTAATAAGACATATAAAAAAATCAACCATGGAAGACTTTTGTATCTGTTTTTCATACATATAACAAAATTGAGGATTAAAATAACTTAAATTTTGCGTTGTCACCGGCTTGTGAAAATAATTGTCTATTAATTAAATAAAAGACAAAATAAAATATTTATTTATTTAAACTAAATGTTTATATGTGTGGTCAAATTGCAAACAAACATTTACAGAAACGTAGACAGAGTAAAGTGAAAGACAAAGACACACATCTTAGGTAGATTTTTTATGGTTCCTTTTTCTTATTGTTTTTTACGTTTCGTTTGTTTTTGTTTATTTTTTCATTTCGTTTCTATAATTATCTTCGGCAGTTGCGATAGCATCATTTAAACAATAGCATCATTTAGACAGCCATTGATGTAAGTAATTGAAAGACAATTTTTGTTATGTTATATATATTTATTTCTATATATTTTCAGATATTAAATAAATTCATGTCGTCAATGTGGATAAATGAAAATTTTTATATTTCGTTATTATAGTAAATTATTTTTAAAAGAATCACAAAAATATGGTTTATGATTTTCAGCAAATAAATTAACTAAATTACAATTTTTCTACAAATTTTTTGCGTTTTCCTTAGTCTACTAAAATTTAGCAAAAAATTTATTAATTTTTAGCAAGGCTTTTGTATTTCTAATCTACTTAGTGTTAGCAAAACTTTTGCTGAATCTACAAATTTTGTTGCTAAAAATCAGCTCGCTGATTTTCAGCAAATGATTTTGCTGACATAAGCAACTTTTTTGCAAGCATCCTCCTGACTAAAATTTTGCTGACTCAGCAAAATTTTTTGCTGACTTTACAAACTTTTTTTTTGAGTGTAATAACAGCACTTTTATTAAAGACCTAAGACCTTTTATTCCTGTTTATTAAATGTATGGGACAACTAAGTAAATTTTCAGTAAAAAAGTAACTAACTTCCGCATTTCAACTGATCAGGATAATAGTTAAAATTTATATCGTTAAAGTGCGTTTGCGGAAGAAAATGTGCCAAAATTTCATGAAATAATAGCGAAATGTGTGCTAAAATTCCCATTTTATAATAAATTCAATCAAATCTAGTGAAAACATGACAGGTTTTCAGCAAAATATCTAAAAACTTATTTATTTTAAATAGTACACATAATTATCCTTTGGGGAGACAGTCAGCGTTTGGCTCTGAACTTTAAAGAAAATCACCGATAAATATAAAAAACTTACTATATAAAGAATTCCAATACAATACATGAGTGGATTCCAATACAATCTTTTTGGAAAAATACTACTTAACATTTTTAAATCATATGGAAACTCTATATACCATCACATGTCATTTTATACAAAAACACACATACCAACGTATCGCTCACACAATTTTTTTTTTGAGTATCATAATTTTTTTTGTAGTTTTTTTTTTAAGTTTTAATTAATATTATCATTGCCGTGATAGGTGCAAAATCAATTAAAATGTTAATTGATTCAATAAATTTTTTAATTGAAACCCCGTTTTTAGTTTTTTCTGTGTTATGATATATTTCTTTTTTAGCAAAAAAGTGTTTTTTTTTATATAAATTTGTGTGTTTAAAGACTATTTGCATTTTAATTTGGTATTTTTAAAGTGATATGGGAAATCTACGAAAGTAGGCCAAAATTACTCTATGGAAATTTTATAAATATATTTGCTCAGTATTCCCTAACTTAAGCCCGATTTTTCACAAAAATGTAAAAAATACGAGTGGCGAACTATAAGTATTCTCAATTTTTTTTTTGGATTTTTCCCATAATCAACTGGATAATACTCACCGCTTGAGCACTATTACGTACAATTGTACACTTTCGGGACACCCTAAAGTGCATTAAAACTTAAAAAAAATGTATGCCGTAACTTTTTTGAAAACCGTAAAAAAGTAATATGTTTCTTAATAATTTTTTTTTGGACTTAGCGGATATGATATGATACAAAACTGTAACATTTAGTGCAATTTTACCAGACTAAAACTCGGAAATAATTATTTTTAGATTTATCACTTTACATAAAATCATATACAATTATATCGGATCCAAATCCGGACACAATAATATCTGTTTTTTATATATATATGTATCAGTTTAGATATAAACTGATATAATTAGACACAAAACTGATATATTATAATACAATTCTATCGGGCCACAATTTTGATAAAATTGTACAGGACATTTATCTAATTACATCAAATTAGATATAAATCCATACAAACAGATACAATTATATGGGCCAATATTTCGGCTGAAATTTAATAAGTTTACATATAGCGTCACAGAGAAATTGATATGACCATATAAAGCTCCAAATCAATTTGTTTTATTCGGGAAATTAACAAAATTTAATATTAGCACACATTTCCCTTTTATTTTAAACAATTTAGGAATAATTTGATATAAAGAGGCATATAATGGATATAATTTAAAACAATTATCCTCATTGGTTGAAATGCGAAATTTAGTTCTTTTTTACTGAAAATGTACTTGGTTGTCTCATATATTAACCTAATACAGATAAAAATTATTCGTTCTTTAATAAAAATTACAGTTTTTAGTTAATCGGAGTCTTGATGCAAAAGTGAGTCAATGACCTTCTCCTATAGAATTTTAGATTGGCCAAAAGGTTGGAGTTCTATGATTATGAAGAGGGCACATTACCATACCTTTATACCAAATTAGATTAATTTTTAAATAAAGATTTGGAGAATAAATGCATCTTGTGTTTTGATTTCAAAGTATTGACTCACTTTTGCACCACTGTGTATATTGAGTCATTCATAAAGACTATAGTATGTAGAAAACTGCAATTGCAATTAAATAACAAAATGATAATACACACAAAAAAATAAAAACTTATTGCAATCACGAAAACTGCTGATTTTATTAATTTTATTGCTGAAATTCCGCCAACAACGAAAAGTGGCTCATTCAATTAAAAATTGATAGATCTTTTATTGAATTATTTTCAATTAAATTTTAATACACATTTGATTATGATTTTTATTACATTTTTATACACATTTGATTAAAAATCAATTGATTGGATTAAAAATTGCCCAATATTGTATATTATTATATATCCTACACTAAAAAAATAAGTTAGTAGAAAAGTTAGTAAGACGACTTGTAAATTAAGTATACTATTTTTCAGCAAATTGTTTGCTAAAATTATGTGTTCAGCTAAAATTTCAGTTATACTTATTCAGCACTTAACTGTATTGAACTAATGTTTTACTAATATTTGACTAATATTTTACTAATATTTACTAATTCATTTTGCAAAAAAAAAATTGTGTTGATAAGCACATTAATAGTGTGGCCGACATCCAGATTGAAAAATATACGGAAAATGTAGTAGATGTCGAGGCATGTCAATATGTAGTAGAGACATACAAAAGTACAATTCTTGAAAGACATAAAAAATCAACCGTGGAAGATTTTTGCATCTGTTTTTCATACATAAAACAAAATTAAGTATCAAAACAACTTAAATGTTGTGTTGTGGATGGCTTGTGAAAGTAACTGTCTATTAATTAAATTAAAGACAAAATAAAGTATTTAAATTTATTAAAGATTTAATGTGTATTCTTAAACTAAATGTTTATAATGATTACACAGTTAAACACTAAATATGCATATAGTTATAAGTCGCATGATTTATGGATTCTGATAGATTTTAGGTCGTAGATCACGAATATGAACACAAAATTTTGATGTTACCTCTACTTTTCAAAATATTCGCGAATTTAACTTTTACCAAAAATCAAGCTTTTTCTTTAAGTACGAATATTTTTTAATATGGCTTCAAGTATAAACTTTGAAGTTTAAGAACCATTAAAATTTATTGCGATTGGATAAAGGATGTATTATATCCTTGCAATTAAAAACTTCACATATTTTTTTATTTTGCAAATATTATAAGTCCCCTTAGCGAATTTGCAAAATTTTAGCACATGATGCCACAAAATACCACTTAATTCATTTAATCAAAAACCAATCAATTGTACATCAAAATTTTCAGAAAATTTATTTTATATTTTATAACTTTTTTTATAACTAATTTTGTATGAATATACTATGGAGAAAATATAAAAACTACATTTTTGAAAAGGCATTATTTAAAATCGTTGTTTAAAACAAAAAAAAAACACACTGCAATTAATTACAAACTATGTTGGTAGTTATACAGGGTGTCCGCAGCGAAGGTATACTACTTTGTTTGTTTATAATTTTTGATAAAATGAAAGAGAATGGATCTTATATTGATAAATGTTTTATTTAATGTCGGGAATTATGTATGGAATACAATATCAGATAAATGTTCGCCTCTGTTAGCCTCACAAATGCGAGCCCTTTTGTGCACATTTTTCATTACATTCTCACACATTTCAAGCGGTATTTCATTAATTTCATCACGAATATTTTGTTTGAGTTGCTCAAGCGTTTCTGGTTTGTTAGCATAAACCTTGCTTTTCAGATATCCCCACAAAAAGAAGTCCGGAGCAGTCAAATCAGGCGACCGTGGAGGCCAATCAACATCACCATTTCTTGAAATAACTTGTTGTGGAAAGAGGTCTCGCCGTAATTCAATTCTAATCCTGGCTGTATGCGATGTGGCACGGTCTTGTTGATACCACTGAATCTTAAATGGAAACAAATGCAAATCCTTGTGCAAAAGTTTGGCCAAAGTTGTTCTTTGAAGACCAAGCAGTAATGTTTTCAGCCGATCTTGCAGTACGTTGTAGTCAATGCTTGGGCCTATCACCTACAGGCCCTCTTTCTTCGAAATCATTCACTACACGATAAATAGTGCGTTTTGTTGGCACGTTGTTCCTCCCAAAAATTTCACGTAACTTTCTTATCGTCACAGTAATCGATGATTGATTTTGATAAATTGTTTTAACGATTAAAACACGTTGGTTTATCGAATATTTTTGCATAATAAATTTGCCAAGTGTCTGCTTCACGACTGCCAAATATGAACTGTTAAGACTACTGTTTACCGAAATGGCGGCAAAACAACGTAGTATGCCTTCCCGGCGGACACCCTGTATATACATACAAATATATCAAATATTTGTAGTTTAAAAAATGTTTTTCTTAAATTAAAAGAGAAAGTACACGAGTTTTTTCATAAATAAAGTAACCAGTGATGTTTTCTAAAGGTACATATTAAAATGTTGGTTCAACTTTTCGTTGTAGATTTTTCATTAACAAAGTCGTTAAAAATGCGAAATTTCAACTTTAAATACATGCATAGCGAAAATTATCGCTCCTTTCGAAACTTGTAACATATTAAATTAAAAAGCATAGTATATACAACTTGAATGTTGCAAAAAAGTATCGTTTTTGTTTCCAATTTTGTAATGTTTGCAAAAAGTTTATCAAAAAAATTTAATTTCCTGCAAAAAGTTGTTTGCAAATATTTCCTTAACTATAACTAACTTTAAACTTCTAAGACCATATTCGTGATCTGCATCGCTGATGCATCGCATTTCTCGGATTTTGTTGATTAGTACTAATGTTTTGTAGTCAAATTGGCTATTTGAAATTGCAAACAAGTATACGTTCAGGTAAACAGACCTAAGCAAAAAACAAGGACACACATCTTAGGGAATTTTTTATGTTTCCTTTTTCTTATTACAAAAAAATGTAATATTTTATTATTTTTTCGTTTTGTTTCTAGAATTATCTAAGGCAGTTTTATTCCTTTAAACGATACCAACATTTAGACAATCATTGATGTAAGTAGTTGAAAGATAATTTTGTATATGTTATATATAATTATTTCTATATATTTTCAGATATTGCATTAATTCTTGCCGTTAATGTGGGAGTATGAACATTATTATATTTCATTCCTTATTGTAAATTATTTTTAAAAGAATCACAAAAAATGTTTATGATTTTCAGCAAATAAATTAACTAAAGCATAATTTTTCTACAAATGTTTTGAATTTTTTTCAGTCTACTAATATTCAGCAAAAATTGTATTACCTTTTAGCAAGGAATTTTTAATTTTTAATCAACTAAGTGTTAACAAAACTTTTGCTGAATCTACTAATTTTCTACAAGAATTTTGCTGATATTAGTAAGTTTTTTGCAAGCACCCTCCGGACTAAAATTGTTTTTTGAGTGTATATTTATAAATATGATTAAAAATCAATTGATTAAAAAAGGATCGTATACCTTATTAAAAAGCCTTGAAAGGATTATACCAAAAGTATTTTTTATAGCTTGAATTTTATAACATTGATTTAATGCATATAATTCTTATTTAGTTACTAAATTTTATATAGATTTATGTGAACAAATTGCTCACAGAAATTAAAAAAAAATCAAAAAAATTTTTTTTTGCCATAATCCCTACGCTTCAATAGAAAGGAAAAAACTAATTTCTGTTAGAATTAGTTCACATTAAGTATAAATAAATCTGTTAACTAACTGAGAATTACATGCAGGTTTAAATTCAATGTTATAGAATTCAAGCTATAAAAAAACATTGGTATGGCAACAACACTTTATCCAATTGTTTTTTGCTTTTTGAGAAGGTATACAATGTGTTATTATTTAATTGATAAATAATTCAATGGAAGAGCTATCAATATCTAATTGAATTTGCAATTTTCGCTGTTGGCAGAATTTCACAATTAAAGTTATTGAATCGGTGTTAAGTGTTATCTTGTTTTTTTATCAAATGCTTGTAAGCGCTAATATAAAATAAAAATAAAAAAATTGCGAATTCGAGCAATTATTTAATTTATTCAATTAATTTTTAATTGACAGCGTTAAAAATTTTCAACAAATCAATTTAATTGAAAAAAATGGTAAATATTTTTTTCTGTGTAAACAGCTCATCAGATTTGTTTCCAATGAAATATGATAATTTATAAAAATAAAGAAATATAATCAAAACAAAATAAATAGAAAATAGAAACTGTGATTCATAATAAAAATTTAAAGCTGGTGACAACATGAGACCAGATCAAATTGTTGAATTTTTATTACTAACTTATCAATAGGGCAAGTAATTTTATGCAAATTAATTTTTTTCTCGATATTCTAAAACCGATATAAAATAAATATTTATCCGTATCATCAAATTTCGAACAAAATGGCATCGATGTGTAGCTGAATGTTTTGGCAAAAGTGCATGTTTTCGTATATTTTGACTTTTAAAGCATATTTTGTTCTTTTTATGCATATTTTGTCCTTTTTAGTGTATAATTTCTATTTAAACACTTTAGGTATTTTTTGTTTTGTTAAAAAGTAAAATTTCGATCGATTTTTATATTTGAATTAAAGCTAAAACGTTTTAAGATTTTTAAATCTTGTTGAAGCAAAGAAAAGCATGTGATTGAAATGATAAATGCCAAAATAAACTTTTTTCTGATTTTAAACTTTAATTTTTCCAAAAAGTATTTTCTTAAGTGCATTTTTTTTTGTTTGTTTTTTAGTTGCATGATATTCCTTGCCCTATTTATCAGCGTTAAAAACTATACAAATATTAAACATTTTGAGAAATTATATATATAAAATTTGATTAATGTATTTTGTATACAATAAAAAAAACGTTAATTTCTAGTTAAAAACAGCAAAATTTTAAAATATGATAAAAAAAGAAATGGAAACTTTAGATAGGACAAGACTGACGACCATACCGAAATTATGTCTCATTTCTATCCATAGAGTTACATAAAGTGAAAAATAGTTTTTGACATTATTAATTTTTATTTAAAATATCCGGTATAAAAACATGTCATTCCAAAACAGAAAACAAGTCATCATTTAAAACCACTTACGTACTAATTTTCATGTTTTAGGTTTAAGGTGTTAGTGACCCCTCAATTTCACAACGCTTTATTCTACATATTTTTAGTTTTAACCAGGGATGGCAGACAATACCGCTGAACTACCGTTATCAATTCAAAACCCTTTCAACTGACTGTCGTTATCCCTAAACGTTACCGAAATAATTGAGAAACCGTTATTCGTAAAATGCCATTACCGATAAAACTTAAATATCAATATCCTTAAAATATCATTACCGATGTAACTAAAGTACTGTTATCACAAAAATACCGTTACCGAAATAATTGATATAGCAATATCCTTAAAATACCGTTACTGGGGGGGTTGGTAAAGTCCCCATTATGTTACTATTTTGAGGTTATACGGAAGGGATTCCGCGAAACCGTTAACCAATCATGGAGGGACAGAATGGATTGCAGGGTGTATAGGGCGTTATGGCCCGCATTGGACGCAGGGGCAACCAAGGTTTTTTTGGGACTGGACAGGGAAGGTCTCAGGACCCTTACGGGGTTTCTGACCGGTCATTGTTCTGTCAGGGCTTTCACAAGCAGATGGGACAGGGACATACCGGATTTTTGCAGGTTGTGCGAGAACGTTGAGGAACTGGAGACAGTTGAGCATATAATGTGCCACTGTCCTAGGTTGCAGGGTCTCAGACAGAAATGGCTAGAAGATAGATTTCACGACGAACTTGGGTGTGTCGCTGGATACAATCTAGTAGATTTGCTGAGATTTGTCAGGGAGATAGGACGGCTGTTTCTAGCAAGGGGACGATAGGAGCTGGTTTCTGGGGAGTATATATTCTTTCTATCTTTCTATCTTTCTTTATATCTATCTTTCAATCTATCTTTCTGTCTATTTCTATTCTTTCTTACCGTGTTTCTCTGAAGGGATTCACAATAGACCGTATTGGTCTCCGAGCGGAGTTGTGCCCCTGGGCACATAACCCTTCCTAACATAACCTAACCATAAGTCTTAGAACAGTTGTTGCTCGCCACCTGATGTAGAGTTGGCGAATTTATTGAAGCTTTTTGCTTCATAGCCCTAATTTATTATTTTACTTCGGTTCATTATTTTACATATTATTTTTCTAAATTGATGTTGTCGTCACCTTGAATCGAACCCGGGATCATCTGTGTCCAACGCGCTAACCATTACACCACAACGCCCACATAAAAAACGTTGCTCTTAAAATAACGTTACTCTTAAAATAGCGTTACCGAAATAATTGAAAACCCGTTATCCCTACACGTATAGAATTATTCTTCATAATATTAATGAAACAATTTCATATAATTTTTTTCGTAGATTCAATGAAGAATCTCATTATCCATGAAATTTTATTAAAATTGAGAAATTTTTCATAAACTTTTTATCATAAATTATCTCTTCATAAATTTAATGAAAATTTTCTTTAGAGCTATGAAATTAATTCAAAGACTTAATTTTTTTATTTTTTCATAAAATTTCATTAGTTTTCATAAATTGTAAACATTAGTTTTAAGCTTCAATTCTCAAGTGTTCAATATATTTTATAAATATATTTTAATGTAGCCTCTTATTAATTTTGGACTTCTATCAAATTGTTTACAAACACATATGAAGCGGTGCTTTGGCTTAGTTCAAATGCATTTTTCAAGACATTCATGCAGAGTTTTATTAATTATTATTACATTTTTTTAAACTGTTTCATAATTTCTATAAACGCTTCATTGTCGCAATGATTCATTAGTTTCATGAAGATTTTGATTAATACTACTAACATTTTATAAACATTGACTTTAATGAAACCCATTTCATAGATTCAATGAAAAGTTTCAATAGACGAGTTGCAGTGACAATTTTCATTAAAGCTACACTCAGGCAACTTCTGCTTTAAAAATATGTAGTTGTTTGGATTGTAATACAGTTTTTTTATTTTTAATGTAAATGTCAGTTATTTGTAGAACAAAATTAAATTGTTTACTTACCTTGTAGTTCATTTAAAAAAACTAACCACATCAAATGACTGTTTTAGGATTTTACATTCGTGTTTTACAGTTGTTTTTTGTTATTTAAAAAAATAAAAACAGTAAATGTTTGTTTATTTTTAACTAACATTTGTTGGTTAAATTTTATTGCAATTGTTAGTAATTTTTTGAACAGTAAAAACAAATGACAATGTTAGTTGAATTTAATGAAATGTTAGTCGTCCTTTCTTCAAGTGGAATTTCATTTGTTTTTGACTAAAATTGATGTCGTCTTTACCTACATAATATCCTTAGTGTATGAAGAAATTAATTACAGAAGTGAAGATAATTCTCTCAGTGTAAAATAACGTTACCGAAATAACTAAAATACCGTTACCGCTAAAATACCGTTACCGTTAAAATTTCGTTATCGAATTAAGTTAAGTACCGCTAACTTAAATATCTTTCCCCTAAAATAACGTTCCACTGAGAAAATAATCTGGATGATATCAATGAATTTTTGCAGTAGATCTATAAATTGTCACTGGAACTTCTTCATTGAAACTTTTCATTTAATTAATGCAGTTTTTCATAAAATTTAATGAAAAATTTCATATTATTTATTAAAAATTTTATACGACTAATGAAAAAGTTTCACTAAAAATAGTTTCATTAAAACTATGAAGCTTTTTCATGAAGTTTAAGAAATTTTTGATTTGCATTGTGAAGAGAACTTCATTAGTTTAGTGAAACCAGTTTCATTATAACTCGTCCAAGGAGTTCTCTCTGTGTACCAAAATAAAAAAATAGCGTTACCCTTACCGATACTCGCATCGAATCGGTTACCATCCATGGTTTTAAGTTTAATATGAATATTTAATTCAACACCACCAACAACAGCAGCAAAAACAAGCCAACAAAAAAGATTTGCCGGTTTCATTTAAATTTAATTTCATTAAACTGGTTTGTTCTAAACATAAACTTTTCATTTCACCTACTGACCGCTTATAAATTTTTTAATTTTTTTTTTTTTTTTTTAGTTAAAAAAAAAATGCAGCTGTTTTTTTTTTTTTTTTTTGATCGCATAATAATATTTAGATGTTTACACCAGTAGTATTTTTTTAAGTTTAAGCGGCTTTAAATTCGAGTCGTCGTCATATTATTTATATGCAAGGGCTACTTTATAAGTTTTGTCGTCAAAAATTGTTCTTTAAAGTCTTAGACATTAATTTTTTATTAAATACACGAAAGTGTACACTGTTTTAATGGATTTTTTCCAAAATACAAAGTTTTCTCGGTAGTTAGTATTTCGTAACAAGATCTAACCCAAGTGTGCAAATATCTGTAATGTTTTTCTTGATTATACGAGGGCGGCTCAATAAGTCCGTGACTTTTTGAATGAAACACAGTTTTTTTCGCAAAAAAAAAAAATTTTTTTTTCAACATAATCTTCTTTTAGCTCAATACACTTAGCCAACGTTTCTCCAATTTTTGTATTCCTTCCAAAAAATTTGATTTTTCGAGTTCCATCAAATAGGCATTTGTTTGATCAATAATTTCATCGCTGGATGAACCATCCGAGCCATTTCTTTTTTTTTTTGGAAATAGGAAATAGTCACTGGGGGCTAAATCCGGAGAATATGGCTTATGAGGTACCAATTCGTAGCCCAATTCATGGAATTTTGCCATTGAGACTGCACACGTGTGCACCCGTGCATTATCTTGATGAAAGAGAACTTTTTTCTTGGCCACATGTAGTTGTTTTTTTTAAATCCTCATTAAACCGGTCCAATAAGTTGGCATAATATTCGACGATTATTGTTTTTCCCTTTTGAAGGTAATCGATGTGGATTATCCCGCGTGCATCCCAAAAAACTGTTGCCATCACCTTATTGACCGACAAACTTACCTTGGCCTTCTTCGGAGCCGGTTCACAAGGAGAAACCCATTGTTTAGACTGCTGCTTGGTCTCCGGAGTGTTGTAATGAATCCATGTTTCATCCAGAGTTACAAAACCCCGCAAAAACTCATTCGAATTGCGGTTAAACAACTCCAAACAATCCTTTGAAGTTGTCACACGATTACGTTTATGGTCAATTGAGAGCAAACGCGGCACCCATCTTGCAGATAGCTTTCTTAAACCCAACTGATTATTTGAAAGCGAAACCACATATGAAACGCCTATGGCATCAACAATCTCACGCACTTTTACTCTTCGATCGGCCAACACCATATCGTGGATCTTTTCGACATTTTCGGGTGTATTGACCTCAATTGACCGTGCAGAACGTTCAGCGTCATTTGTACTTGTGCGACCACAACGAAAGCCAGTAAACCACTTTTTTTTACCATTGAAATAGATGGTGCAGAGTCCCCATAGTATTTATCAAGCTTTTCCTAGGTTTGATTGACGGTTTTTTTTTCGCAAAAAGTAATGTTTAATGAGCACTCGAAATTCACTTGTTACCATTTTTAAAAAAATCCACGAGATTGTATGTTTTGAACAGCTGTTAAACGCAAAGTACTCGTAAATGACGGAACTTGCTCAAAATTTGACAGTAGTCTATTAACAGGTGGTACTTGATGGGGGTAGTGTTGCATTTCATATAGCTACGAGGGCAGTTGGAAAAGTCACGGACTTATTGATCCGCCCTCGTATATTTGGAAGGTTTCGGAACAATTTTGCGATAAATATCAAAAATTTCAATAAAGCGCTTTTTGAAAAATTCTGGTTTTGTATTTGCAAAAATTCAAATCTTCGAATTTACTAAAAAAACTATTCGCGATGTGAAAAATATATCAAAAATTATGCCAGAGTAAAATCAGGGTTGGCGCTCATACCTTTTCATAACAACGGTGGTTGCTTACCACAGTTACATTAAGACAAAATTTTTAATTTTAATAAAGCGATTCCATTTATTTTGCCATTTCATCGATTTGATTTTGTAATATCTTGAATCAAAGTTAAAATAACGCTAAAATACCGAACCGACGATTTTTTAACGATATTTTTTAGATGTAACAAAATTTAATGGGTAAAATGGAATATAAGCCCTGTGATATAAGAAGCCACATGCCACTATTGAAACAGTTCCAGGGTAAAAATATTTTTTTCATATTAAAATATGTGGTTATATATGGTGCCATATCTGATCATATGTTTCTTATGTGGTAACATATATAACGACATATTATTATATATTGACATTATCAAATTAGATATTAAGCATATATGCTATGCATAATAAGATATGACAGATCTATCGTCATATATAATAATAGCGCCCCGATAGGCTAGTTGGTGGCGTGCTTGCCTATCAGTGCGGGTGTCGTGGATTCGAGTCCCACCAGAGGCTCTGGGGCAAAAATCTTAAAAAGGTAAATATAGAGAAGCTCTAAACTTTCCGGCTTTGACTGTTCGAACTTGACTGACAGTAACTTTCTTTCTTGATTTTTTTTATACATTTTTGAGATTTTATCTTTATATTTATTTTTTTTTTAAGACATGTTTAAAATAAAAAAGTTAAATGTTCTTATTTGTTATGTCACTTACATACATCTACTATTCACATTTGACCCTAACCGTGTGCGCCACAGCTGATGATGTCTTACATTTTTAAAACAAGCACAAAATAACAACTTGTTTTGACTTTTAACAAAAAAGAACTTTTTTTCGTGAACTTTTAAGATCAAGGAGTTGTTTTTTGTATTTTTTCTATTTGTGGCATCAGGTTTGGAAATATTATCTGCAATATTTAGTCATATTAGTATGGAATTCACATAAAATATAGAAAATATGGCATGAAAATTAGGGTTATAACTTTTGATTTTCTGTTTCGCATTGTCTATAAAAGAAATATAAAGAATCACAAATTTATTTTTTGCAGTTTTCAAAAAATTTCCCGCATAAACGTTTTTGAAGTTTGAGATAGTTTTTTTTTTTGTTTAATTAAACTAAAAGTTAATATTTTGCTAAAATTTTAAAGTAAATCAACTATTACGATGCATATCAAGATGAAAAGACACAAACGTTTTAAAATTTGACGTGTTTCGCGGATTTTAACAAAAAAAAATTTAATATCGTTGTTTCGCGACGTGCACTCATACAAATAGGTGTGTAAAAATAGCACAAAAATTTACAAAAATTTTGGCCAAATTCGGCCAAAATTTGGCCGAACACCGAACTTCACTTTTTGGCCACACTCCGAAGCCGAAGCCGAATACTCGGTAGGACACTGCAAATCAATATACAGTGGGGCACGATTACAACAAACGCCTAGGGTCCAGACAATTGTGTTCGCTACACGCGAAGTTCTCTACACTTAAAAAAATAAGTTAGTAAAAAAGTTAGTAAAACGTCTTGTAAATCAAGAATACTATTTTTCAGCAATTTTTTTGTTGAAATTGTGTTCTCAGCTAAAATTTTAGTTTTTCTTACACAGAAAAAGCTAAAAACGGGTTTCAATTAAAAAAGTTGTTAAATCAATTTATATTTTAATTGATTTTGTACCTATCACAGCAATGATAATATCAATTAAAACTTTTATTGAAAATTAAAAATGAAAAAAGTTATAAAAAACTTCTACAAAAAAATATGATACTCACAAAAAATATACATTTTTTACTTGTTTATTTAAAAAACCACATTTTTTATGCAAATACAATTTTTAGATTCATTTTTGAAATTTCTTCTTCGTGTAAAAAATTTTTGAAACAGGCATCAAACGAAAATTTAAAACATTTTATATAAAATTAAATTTTGACTTTTCTGTGGCGCAAATGCCATCTAATATTCTCAATTTTTTTCAAAAACCCTTATCTATAATTTCGATAAAAAATATTTAATTTGTTGAATAATTTTAAATTTTTATGTTTTCTTTTTATTTTCTGCCTGTCTGAAATCAGCAGTCTACAATAGTTTAGCAAATATTTCTGTTGCTTTTAGCAGGGCATACTATTATTTGCTTAATTTTAAGTAAATATAGCAAAAATTCTGTTGATATTACAATTTTTGTTTGCTGTTTCTTGTCTGCAAATATTAAGGGGCTTACCAGCTTCAGAAATCAATAAAAAGACAATATTTAAGAAATTAAAAAAAAAAGAAATAAATGGTTTATTAAAAAAAAAAATTTGAGATAGTAAAACACAATATTAGACATTATTCTAAATTCGGACTTCGATTGCAACAGTGGTTTCATTTTCATTTCATTATAGACCTTTTTTTGTAAGTCCAAATCGGGTGCCATCGTAAATCGGGTACTCATCTGAGAAAAAAATTAATAATTTAATTTTTTTCAACACACGAATAAATTATTTAGTCCCTAACGTAGCAAGACTTTAAAATTTTTGATTTGCATTAAAATGCTACGAGGGTAAACTCAAAAATTAAAAAAAACACTCAAAAAAAACTTTTTTTTTTATTTTTCAAAAACAAAACAAAACAAAACAAATAAAATCGGTCTACCTGTTAAGGCTGCACAGTGGCACCCGATTTTCAATATCTTGTTTTGAGAAAAAAGCATTTAAAGTAAATATTCCTCATGTAAAATATAGGGCAAGGAGTTTGTTTAACAAGCTGTAACTTTTCTGTGACTTTTTCTCCAAAATTTTCATAGCATATAGAAAAAAGTTTAAACTATTGAAATATGAAGCAAAAAATAACTAATCTAAAGATAATAAACCCATTAAGCAAACTCGAATATAACTAAAATTAAGCAAATTTAACTGTTATATTTTTGCTGTTGTTATCTTACTAATATTTAATTCTAGTAGGTTTTTCTGATATTTTTACGATTTTATTTCTATGAATGTCTATTATATAGTCAATTCTGTTTCCCAAGGTTTTTTTTATTAAAAAACTTACCACCGATAAAGAATCGAACCCTTTAAGTCGCCTACAAGTAATCACGATTTCAAGCTATTGCAAGTTTTCTGAGAACAAAAATTATCACAATTTACTATCCTCCTACGTACACACAAAAAAATAACAACCCATTTCAATTACGAAAACCACCGATTCGATAACTTTAATTGCTGAAATTCTCTTATAGCTCTTTAATTGAATTATTTTTCAATTAAATAAAGTGATCAATATCGTATGCCTTCCCAAAAATCAAAAAACTAATTGTAGTTGCCATACCAAATGTTTTTTAACAGCTGGAATTTTATAACATTGAATTTAAACCGACATGAAATTCTCATTTAGTTAGCAGATTTATTTATACTTATGTGAACAAATTCACACTGTTTTTTTCTCTCATTGAACTGTAGGGGCTATGGGACTATTTTTTTGGATTTTATCTTTGCAGAAATTAGCATTTGTGTTGAAATCAGAGTATTTTTTTTTTTTTTTGTTTAAAATAATTTTTAATATATTTTTCGCATTTGCTTTCTGTTTAAAAAAAATTTAATTTTTTTAAACGAAATTAAACTTTAAAACGTAAATTATAAATTTTTTGATAATGTAAATAAATATTCAGATTTAAACAACTAAAACTAAATTATTCAACTTAATAAAGCAATAAACCTAATAAGAATTAATATGAATAATAATTGAAATGAATTTAAAATATTTATTACTAATACTAATAAACATAAACATTTATAAAAAACAACTACATAAATATTACAAAAAACAACAACAATGTGTTGATGTTTGCTTTTGAGCGATAATAAAAAAACATGTCAAGCGAGTTCCGAATTTGAGCAAATGTTTAATTGATTCAATTAATTTTTAATTAACAGATTTTAAAATTTTCATAAATGTAGGAAAATATTTTCTTCTTTGTATATCATCATCCCCTTTTAAGACTAACTTAACTGTTCGGACACTCGATAATGAAACTTGTTGCTGGGTAATAAAAACCTTTAAGTTTTTCTTACGGAATTCTATAAAGAAATAAGAAAAAGAACACTTTCCAAGAAGCAATTATTAGCATCACATCACTTTTGTGTCTTTATAACCATTAGTATCTTAAAGGGCCAATAGGTTCATTTCAATTAAATACTGGTTGGCAATTAAATAAAAAAAAAAAAAACACTCTATATAATCAATACCGACAATATTGAAAAGAGTGAGTGTTAGTTGGACACAAAAGATTGAAACACTATTTAATTGAAGTGCAGCACAACATGCTATTGGAAATTGATTTAAAATTAAAGTAAGTAACCTATGCCAGTTTAGTAGTTGGACAATTTTAAAACATTTGTAGTTAAAAAAAAATAATTCAAATGTTTTACTTTTAAATTTTAAAAAATTAAAACCAAAAGTTTAATTTTCGATCTTTTATCATAAATTATGATGTGAGCAAGATTATTCAAGTTCAAGATTATTTGTTTTTTTTGTTAAACAAAAACCGTGCACTGTTTATTTATTAATTGAAAATGTCTTCATTCGCTAATTTAATGCCTACTTTATCTACTGGCAGGTCCTTACATGTATCATTTCGCGTCACCGAAAATCTTCAGAGAACCAATGTAGAAGAGGTAGAAGATTTACCCATATTTTTAAGGAAAAATATCAAAGCTTTATCCAGATTTCTTTATTTACTTGATGAGAAGTAAAAAACAAAATTGAAAGAATTGAACTAATTAAACTAATTCAATCAAAAATAAAACATTTTTGTTTAACAACAAAGAAATGATCTTGAACTTAAATTATTTTGCTCACATCATAAAAAAATAATTCATTCTTTTTTTCAATTATTTTATTTATAACACAGTAAAGACTATAACAACTGACCCCAAACTTCTATTTGGAGTATATTATGATTGATACCTCCAATCATGCTTTCGACGATATTCATGTAAATTTTTTACACTGCTTTTAATATTTTTCTTCAATTCTTTAGCGCTTTTGACTTCCCAGCCATTTTCATATACTTTTTGGCTTAAAAGACCCCAAAAGTCCTCAATTGTATGAGACGTTTGGAGGATTTGCATGTTTCGGTACAAAAAGTATGTTTTTTGCATTAAGCCATTCTAACGTCTTATTGCCATAATGACAGCTTGCTAGATCTGGCCAAAATGTTATGTTGTCTTTATAGCGTCTATCTCTGACATTTATTGTAAACATCCGCGTTTGGAGTAATGGATGTAAAGTTGTGATATATTTTTTGCCCTACTCTTGGTTCGAACTTCGCTTTGGTCAAACACTGTACCTTGTCAGGAGTTTTTTTCAAGAATTAATTTTTTCGTTGTTCCAAGCAAACGAAAAGTATTTTTTTTTTTTAGAAAGGCTGAAGTTAAGAAGAAGAATAAACGTTTTTCCCTAAAAATTATAAACACTATTAACTTTTAAATCAGACTAGCCTTGTTTCTGCCTTTTTTTATGGACAGGCGTCATCAGTGATTATCCATTTAAATTGTATTGTTATTTGTGTCTTATATGATACATTTCTTCAACAACCTGCCGGCTGTAAGAATCAAACCTGCGCTCTTCTTACATTACAAACGTAATAATACCAAGTCATGACCGTTTAGCGATCACACCCAAGTATGGCCTCGAATGTAATGCAGCTAAATTGCAGTTTTTCTTTCCTATTAGCTTTTCTGTTATTGTATATTATACTCAGAAGTGACCAACACTAACAACATAAATATTCTATTTTTAGATTTTTGTTTATTTTTCTACTCTCCTCCGGCTCTATTTCACGAAGTTACCAGATTAACGTAGGGTTTTTACGTTCAGTGTTGACAACTTTTGCGTTTAAGTTGAGATATCGCCACAGGGCAAATTTTATAATGTATTTTAGTACAGTGTTATTTTAACGTCATATAGACAGTCGCAATTAACTATTAATTAATGTGAATTTAACAAAATTATTTATTTTTATTTTTGAATTTTTTAATTATTTGAGCTAAGGTTTGTTTTTTTTATATAACAGTTTTTTTATTTTCGATATTTCGCTACTCCTTTGTGTAGCATCTTCAGGAAAATTAATAAATTAATAAATTTTCAAAAAATTTTTAAAGTTTGAAAAAATTTTTGAAAGTTTGAAAACATATTTAAAATACTTGACAAATATTTCTAAAACAAAAAATATAAATAATTAACACTTAAAAAATCTATTGATGTAATATTTGTTATAAATTAATATAGTATGTGTTATTTCTTTTGTAATAAATATTTATAATTCTGAGCTAAATTTTCAACATCTATCTTAAAATTAATTCTATTTGTTAGTGGTGTATTAATTATCTGTAACATTTCTAATAAATAACGACGTTTGTAATTTTGTTCTGTATTTAAAATTGAAACATTTTCAAAGTCTGGATAGTGATTATATCTTGAACAATGAGAAGATAATGCTGTTTTTTGTGAATTAATATTCCTATATTTCTGATCTGATCTATGTCCAGCTAATCTAGTTCTCAATTTATTTTTCGTTGTACCTATATATACTTTATCACAATTTTCTGCATTATTTCCACTACATGGTATTTTATACACTATATTTGCCATGTCTAATTTCTGTATTCTATCCTTTGTCCTATTATATAATTTATTAACTGTATTGAATGATTTAAACGCTATTCTATATCTATTAGAATCGATGATATTCGATCTTTCTAAACATTCTGATAATCCCGGTACATAAATCATAAATCATTCAAGTTATTTGTGCTGTTATTCCTTCTAAATTTATACTGATTTATTAATGAACAGATTAATTTTATTGGAAAATCATTATCCATTAATAAATTCTTAATAATTACCTCATTCTTCATGTGAAATTCTCTGTCACTAATAGTTAAAACCCTTTCTATTAAATTCTTTGCAGTATTAATAATTATTCTCCTATTATGTTTTGAATAAAAATTAATAATTCTACCTGATGCGGTTGGTTTTTGATACCAATCCATTATCAAATTGTTACCTCTTCTAACTACCAAAGTATCTAAAAAAGAAAGTCTTGAGTCGCGTTCCTTTTCCATGGTAAATTTAATATCCGTATTAAATTCATTTAATGCAATCAACATATTATCTATTGCATTCTCAGAAATAACACAAAATATGTCGTCAACATATTTTGTTATTATATTTGGTTTGATATCAAGTTTCTCAATACATGTGTCCAGTAATTTATCCATAACTATATCAGCAACAATTGGAGAAGCAGGGGATCCCATTGGGAGTCCTTTTTGTTGGAAATAAATCTTCTCATCGTATTGAAAGTATCTATTATCCTCTATACAAAATTTTAAAATACGTAAAAATAGGTCTTTATCAATAGTCGTATATTCTTTGATAATATTCCATTCTCCTTCTATAATATTAATTGCTAAACTAACAGGGATACTCGGGAATAATGAAACCACATCAAATGAAACTAATTTTTCATCATCCTGAATTCGTTTGTCCAATAATCTATTCTTAAATTCAATAGAGTTCTTCACATTATACTTAGAATGTTCTGTAATCTTATTTAAAATGTTAATAATGTATTTACATAGTTCATATGATGGAGAATTAATGAAAGAACAAATTGGTCTCAATGGAAAATTATCCTTATGAATTTTAGGTAGTCCGTATAATCTAGGTGCCGTAGCAATATTAGTCTTAAGTTTATTTTTCTCTATATTAGTAATAATTTTCTTTTTAAAAAGTTCTTCAACTAAATTATTATTAACCTTTTGTAATTTACTTGTTGGATCTCTATTTTGTAAACTATATTTTGTAGTATCTTCAACTATATTGTTCATTCTCATATCATAATCTTCTCTCTTGATAGCTACAGTTGTATTTCCCTTATCAGATTTTAATATTAGTATTTCCCTATTTCTTTTCAAGAAAATTTCTGCTTCCTTTACTTTATCTAATGTGTATATATCCCTATTCGTTAATCTTATCCTATTCAAATGGTTATTTATTACATTTGTTAATTTATTTCTAGCTATTTCTTGTTCATCCTTATCCGGTATTGTCTGTATACAATCCTCTGCATTAGTTATAATATTTAACTTAGGAAAATCTTCTCTTCTAACTGGCAATGCATGTTTCTGTCCTAATGAAAGTATCCACTGTACGTCTGTCGGTATATCTAAGTCAGTCTTATTAATAAACCATTTTCTATTAAATTTAATTCCTAATTCTTTCTTTTGTATTTCCCTTAAACGATCAAATTTTCTTTTATGAATATTTTTTACCTTTTCATTAAATGATGCTGAAATTATACCTTGATATCTTAAAAATTCTTCCATATCTGTTTCATTTAAATATCTCTCTAAATCATTTTTTATAAATTTAATCTCACTTTGAAAATGTTTCAATAATTGGTGTTTTTCTTGCAATGTTAATTTTAAAATTTTGTTGTGTAAATCTTGAATATAATTATTGATATTCTTTTGAATTGATGAAAGTCCATTAATCTTGAAAACATTTAAGATATTCTTTGTAGAATTTGAAATAAAGTTTGGAATAATTCCTGTATTTCTGCAACGTATCAAGAATGTAATTGTAGATTTTATTTTGATAATTTTATCCGTTATTGTCTTGAATTTGTTGATCAATATCCTAACTTGTTGATTCTTTTTGAAATTATTATAAATCATCTTTTCTTTTGATCTCTTTTGCTCTAGGATTTTGTAATTATGTTCGTTTAGCTCAGAATTATAAATATTTATTACAAAAGAAATAACACATACTATATTAATTTATAACAAATATTACATCAATAGATTTTTTAAGTGTTAATTATTTATATTTTTTGTTTTAGAAATATTTGTCAAGTATTTTAAATATGTTTTCAAACTTTCAAAAATTTTTTCAAACTTTAAAAATTTTTTGAAAATTTATTAATTTATTAATTTTCCTGAAGATGCTACACAAAGGAGTAGCGAAATATCGAAAATAAAAAAACTGTTATATAAAAAAAACAAACCTTAGCTCAAATAATTAAAAAATTCAAAAATAAGAAATAAGGTTAAATAAACGAACATAATTATTTATTTTTATATTATTATAATCATTCAAATTTATTTGAACATTTTTTTCATGAAGTTTTTTTTTTGAGTTGTCTGCATGTTGTTGGTATTTTTGCCAATTATTTTTTACTATATTCGGGTACTCTCTACCTCTGGTAGAGTTTCACGTTCATTTGGAGTAAGTTGGTAAGTAAGTTTTTTCAGACGTCCTTTCTTTTCTATCCCGTTTGATGCCACTAAATTTTCAAACCGTTTGAATATGGCATATATTGTGCTACGTGTTACTTGTTCCTTAAGGAAATGATGTAACAATTCGTTTTTAGAACGAAGCTGTCATAGAATTTTTTTTTATTTTTTTTACTGTGAATGTTTACAATAGTGCTATTAATATAAGATTTTATTAACATGTATTTTGAAAAAAAAAACATTAGTTTCTATTTGAATTTTATCCATTTACTTAGTTGGCATAGGTTAAATGTCATAATATATATAAAGCAAAAAAGAAATAAGAGTGATGACCAAAAAAGGGGAAGGAAACTAATATACATATACAATAATTATGTATCTACCATATACATACGTTAAATTTTTTGATATTGCTCATATGGCTTATATGGATCAGCATATAAACATAAGGGACCGTATTAAATCATGTAAATGTAAATTTTTATAAGATTGGATTAATGAGATAAAATCAGATGAGACCAAAATCGATTAAACTACTATATTTTTATATCTATATCTAGGGTTTCACATTCTATTTTACTTCATAAGCTGCATTTGATTGGTTTCCACTCAGTATTTTTAAATTGGATAAAATCCTATTTTAGTAAGCGAACTTGCTTTGTTACAATTGAACATTCTAAATCATATATGTATATTGCTACATCTGGGATTGCTCAGGGTAGTATTTTGGGTCCACTATTTTTCATACTCTTTATTAATGATATAACTTCTCAAGTCATATGGTCCAAAGTATTAATATATGCTGATGATCTTAAGATATTTCTGAGTGTTAACTCTCTTATAGACTCCTTTCATTTACAAGCGGATTTAGACAGTATCGTTAATTGGTGTTCAAATAATTGTTTAGAAATTAACGTTTCTAAATGCTATCACATGTGCTGCACTAAACGTGTAAATCCTATTTATTATTCTTATTCAATAAATAATATTCTTTTAGAAAGGGTTACTGAAGTTACTGATTTAGGTGTTATTTTTGATTCAAACTTTTCATTTTCTAGCCACATCAATTCTACTATCCCTAAAGCATACTCCTTGCTTGCCTTCATTAAAAGGAACTGTCGCGATTTTTCTGATGCATATACCTATAAATTGGTTTATACATCTTTAGTTAGGTCCAAACTAGAATATGCTTGCATAATTTGGAATCCTTATGCTGCAGTACATATTACTAGGTTAGAGAGAATTCAGAGAAAATTTATTAAATATTCCCTTAAAAACATTATTTTTGATCCTACTCCTCCATATATTGATAAGTGTAGACTTATACAATTGAAAACTTCGGAGAATAGAAGGACTATGTTTGTCTCAATTGTTTATTTTCAAAATAGTTTGTGGATTGATTGATTGTCCTGACTTACTGAAACTTCTTAGTTTTAATATACCACTTAGAAGATTGCGTAATAATGAATTCTTTATTTACCAGTTCATATACAAAATTATTCAATTAATGAACTAATTGTTCGGGCTTTAAGTGAGTTCAATAGAATTGTACAGTTCAGGTCGGATAAGATATCATTTATTTTAGATTTTTGTGATTCTTTATATAAATTTAGAAATTACCTAGATTTAATCTACTTTTAAGTTCTAGTCTGTAAGGAAATTGTATTCCATAGACTTAATAAATAAATAAATAAATAAAAAAAAATTTATATTAATTTATTTTATTTGATCCAATTATACTGAACCAATTTTAGCATCTAATCTGATATCTGATTCAAAAAATTATTTTTAACCAGCAACTATTTATGACAGTCATTTAAAAATAACTAAGCAAAAACACCGTATTTTAGTAACAGTGGTTTTGTGTAGTTATTTTGGCAACTTCGCAATAAGCTGCATAAAATCATGAAATGCGTGTTTAAGGAAATTTTAAATATTTTTATTGTTATATTTCTATAATTGCTTTCACAAAATATTAAAAAAAATATATAAACATCTCAAAAATATTAATTATGTTAAGAAACTCATCAAACATTTCATGAAGAATGCTTAAGGGACAAGACATGGAGTCTAATTTCCAATATATACTCGTAAACTATACAATCCGTTCCATATAGTATATTAAATACTTTTTAGCTTCTCGGAATCGACCTAAAAGCTTGTCGAATACAACTATAATTGATATATGTAGTAATATTTTGTTAGTTGTTTTTTTATTGTTTTTACTAATATTGCAGTTATTTTATTAATAGTTGATAATAACTACAATTTTTAGTCATTTTTATGAAAAATGTAGTCATCACTTTCTTAACTCGCTTAACTGCGAGTTTAATCAAATGTGCACCACAAATATTGCTACTTATCTTGTCCTTAGATTTTAACATAAAGAAATTGCTTTTGAGTAAAAACAGGTCAATTCAATCAAATATATGGCATTTTTGCATCGACCACCTCCGATTTAAATGAAATATATCTTCACGAAAATTGCAGAAAAACGTTAAAAATTAAAGTATATGTGAATTCTTCCCAAAAACAACTTTCAAAACTATTTTATAATTATAACTCAGAGAATTTCTTGTAAAATATTTTCAATTCAATTTTGGAATTAATTTTAAAAAGAAAAAAAATATATATTTTATATAAATTTAAATAAAATTGTTTAATATAAAATAAATAAAAAGTGGGGACTTATCCCGTTCCCATAAAAGAATAAGAAATACGAATCATCTAAATTAAGAGAAAGTTTGTTTCAAAAATATGCATCAAATCTTCACAATAACAAGATCAAGCTCAACAAAAAAAGTCATAAAAAGTCATGATTGTTAAACAAACTTTAAGGAAATTTTGAATACCTGGTTCATATAAGTTAGTTGCAAAAAAAATATGCTCAAGAAATGTTTAAGGGATCACAATGTCCCATTTTACAATAGAAGTTCGCAAGACGCAAAATCTTACACTCCATTCTTCCTGTTACTCACTTATGGCCGTAATTTCAAGCAATATATACCTACTGGTGCTTAGATACCTACCGTGTACACGAACAAAATCGGGTAGGTATCTAAGCACCGGTAGGTATCTATTGCTTGAAATTACGGGCATTAATCAAACAATCAAAACTAATATAACCCGAATCTCCTTGCATGTCGGTCCATTTAGCTACTGAAGGCACATTAACGATTTGTAGATCAGATCTCAAATGAAATTCGGTCTATTGCATTCAAGATTCATTCATCTTTATGCAGTTTGACTTCAAATAGAGGTATCGGATTAATCACAGCAGAATTGGTTTTCTAGTCAGTAGCATAACTCAACAATTAATTTATCCTGATTCCATGGATAAATCTACAAATATCAAACTATTTAAGACAGCGTATGTAAGAAAGAAAACAACAAAAATTAAAGTATCTTCATCGTACTCAAAACAAATTTTTCAAGAAACTTTCAGTTCCTGTCTTAGAAGGGGGTAATGTGGAGGCATCCCCAAAACAACTTTTAAAACTATTTTATAATTATAACTCAAAGAATTTATTGTCAAATATTTTCAATTAAATTTTGGAATTAATTTTAAAAAGAAAACAAAAAATATATTTTAAATAAATTTAAATAAAATTGTAAATAAAAAGTGGGAGACTTATCACGTTCCTATAAATATTTACAAATTGGACTATAACTTTTAAACTATACAAGATACAAAATTCGCATTGGCTGTATTTTTTAAGTTAAAATGTGCTCTTTAAATTGATATGCATGTGCGCCCCGGTAGGCTAGTTGGTAGCGTGCTGGCTTATCAGTGCGGGGGTCGTGGGTTCGATTCCCACCAGAGGCACTGGTCTGTTTTCGCTACAACGCGCCGAAGGCCATAGTAGCTAGTGCTCGGTTAGGGTAATAGTATATAATTTGTAATTATATGATTATTAATTAATAAAAAAAAATAAAATAAAAAAAAAAAAAAAAAAAAAAAATTGATATGCATATAGATTTTTTTCTTGGAAGGTTAAAGGTCATTTTTTGGGGTCTTGTGTTCAGATGCATATATCTAGAAAGTCGCATTTTTTTTAACTCTTAAAATATATATGCTTTTTATTGAACTCTCCTCTACATTTGTTTTAAAAATGCCAGGTGTTATCTCAATTGGTCTCTCTGTTATAGCCAAAAAACATGGTCCTAAGTATGTTCATTCCTATTTAATACATATGTCTGTGCATGTGTACATTTTTGTATGGATCCATGTCGTTAAGTCATACCATGTCGTTAATTCAACTTATATAAACTAGGGCTACTTTAATACTTTTATCATGGTTTCGGCTATAACCCAAAGCCTAATCGAGATAACACCCTGAATTTTTCACACACATATAGAGGACAGTTCAGTCATAAGTATATAATTTTTTTAAAAATTTAAAAAAATTCACATTTCGTGATATAGGCATTTGAACCCAAGACCCCAAATAATTACCTTCGACCCTTTCATTAATAAAATTGATAGGCATATCATTTTAAAGATCACCAAAAAAAGAAATATACATTTTAGGCCAACTTGTAAGGATACTTTAGTAAATTTTAAACACTTTCTGCAATTTTCATGACGTCATATTTCGGAAACCGAAAGATTGGTCGATTTCTAGTCGAGTACGACGGTTATGGAGAATTTCATTAAAATTGGAGATGTCTATCCGAGAGATGATTGGGTTGACATGTTTTCACTCATTTACAAATTTTTGTATATAAAAAAGCGCATGAAGATGCGTCAATCTTTAAAGTCCTCTTGTGGAAAAACTGTACCAAACATCAAAAAATAAAGTATGTCATTAAAATCAGCATGCCTTACACACAAAAAAATAAAAACCCATTTCAATCACGAAAACCACCAATTCAATAACTTTAATGGCTGAAATTCGGCCAACAACGAAAATTGCTAATTCAATTAGAAGTTTATAGCTCTTTAATTGAGTTATTTTTCAATTAAATAATAACTCATTTGATTAAAAAGTGATCAAATTCATATACCTTGCCAAAAACCAAAAACTAATTGTTGTTGCCATACCAAATGTTTACTTTATAGAAGTGTTGTTGCCATACCAAATGTTTATTAACAGCTTGAATTTTATAACATTGATTTTAAAGCGGCATGAAATTCTCATTTAGTTAGCAGCTTTATTTATACTTATGTGAACAAATTTACACAGAAATTAGTTGTTTCTTTCTATTGAAGTGTAGGGGTTATAGCAATTTTTTTTTTTTGAATTTTTCTTTGCAGAAATTAGCCCCTTTTGTTAAAATAAGAGTTTTTTTTTTTTTTGTTTGAATTAATTTTTCATTTATTTTTGCATTTTCTTTTTGTTTAAAAATTTTTTTAAATTTTTATTAAACAAAATTGAACTTCAAAAATTGCATTATCAATTTTATGACAATGTTCTAAAATAAATAAATATTCAGATTTAAACAACTGAAACTAAATTATTAAAATTAATAAAGTAAAAAACCTAATAGGAATTGATATATAATCTAATTGAAATGAATTTAAAATATTTATTACTAATACCACTAAACATTAACTAATATAAAAACAACTACACAAATATTACAAAAAACAACAACAATGTGTTGATGTTTGCTTTTGAGCGATAATATAAGCAAATGTCAAGCGAGTTCCGAATTTGATCAAATATTTAATTGATTCAATTAATTTTTAATTGACCGCTTTTAAAAATTTCAACAAACCGATTTTAATTGAAAAAAGTACGGAAATATTGCTTTCTGTGTTATGTATAAAGAATTTGATGTCATGCCGTCACCAACTGGGAACAAAATTTTTCGATATTTTGAAGCGATTACAACATGATTTTAACTTTGCGTAGGAATTTCAAAAGAGACTGGCAGTAAGAAACTAACTTTAATTAAAACTTGTACAAATCTATTTCAATTAATTTATTAAAATCTCTGGGTTAACTTCTCTGGAAAGTAATTAAACCATTTCCTGTTGTCTATATTGTATAGTTGCAAAAAACAAAAAAAAAAAATGTTTAACAAAATTTTTAATCATGTTACTCATCATATGAACAACTGAAAGGCAATAAAAGATACATACTACTTACTCTCTTTTCAAGTACTGTTTGATATGATTAACTAACATCATTGAGATGGACGGACAAATGGGCAGACTGACGAACAGACGCAAAATAATTGCATACAGAAAACTTAACACCAACAATTACACTTAAAAAAAAAGTTAGTAAAGTCAGCAACATTTTTGCTGGAAGGATCCTTACAGAAAAATTGCTAATATCAGTAAAAAAATTTGTAAGTTCAACAAAAATGTTGCTGAATTTAGTAAAATTATTTGCTGATATTTGCAACTTTTCTGCAATTATCCTCCCAGCAAAACTGTTGCTGAATTTACTGAAATTTTCAGTGTACACGTAATATTGTATAACAGCGGTTCCCATCAACTTTTGCTTCACGGACCCCTAGAGACACATCCACTGCTTCACGGAACCCCAACAAATGCAAATGTTACGAAACAAACAAAAATCAGAGAGGGGAAAATGCCCTCTAACGCCCTGATAAAAAACCTTTTTGAGTAGATATCTGAAATTTGTAAAATAGGTTCCTTGTAATGTTGCCATACTCTCCAATGACATTCTTTTTATAAATTTCATACATTCTTAAAAACTTAATAGAAGACTTGGAAATTTTTTTCAAGTTTTTACCTATTACAGATATTGTGGGCATGAAAGGGTTACAAAATTATTTTTCTATGTGAAACATTAAAAAATACCCTGGCAGAAAAATACAATCGGCACAGTGTTGGCAAAGCGTCGGCTACGGTCGGTATGCGTTGACAGAACGTGTGGTTAAAAATATTGACAGCGTTGTCCTGTTACCCGATTGATAACAGTGGCCAACCGTTGGTTTGAGCAAACTTGCCACCGTTGGTATAACGTTCGTAATTCAAAAAAGTTGGTGCTTTTAAAATAGCTTAAATTAAATAAATTTTGAGAAGTGTGTATAATAAAACACATTTAAAAAGCAATACAGTTCCGACTTAGTCTTATACATCATATTTAAATGTTTTGAAA
>CM037853.1:160329475-160620146 GCA_021234595.1 Delia radicum | reverse complement strand
TTTAACAACTTTTTTAATTGAAACCGTTTGTTTTTAGTTTTTTCTGCGTAAGAAAAACTAAAATTTTAGCTGAGAACACAATTTCAAAAAAAATTGCTGAAAAATAGTATTCTTGATTTACAAGACGTTTTTACTAACTTATTTTTTTAAGTGTAGAGAACTTCGCGTGTAGCGAACACAATGTCTGGACCCTAGGCGTTTGTTGAATCGTGCCCCACTGTATATTGATTTGCAGTGTCAACCGAGTATTCGGTCGGCTTCGGAGTGTGGCCAAAAAGTGAAAGTTCGGTGTTCGGCCAAATTTGGCCGAATTTTGGCCAAAATTTTTAAAATTTTTCTGCTATTTTTACACACCTATTTGTATGAGTGCACGTCGCGAAACAACGATATTAAATTTTTTTTGTTAAAATCGCGCGAAACACGTCAAATTTTAAAACGTTTGTGTCTTTTCATCTTGATAGGCATCGTAATAGTTGATTTACTTTAAAATTTTAGCAAAATATTAACTTTTAGTTTAATTAACCAAAAAAAAAAACTATCTCAAACTTCAAAAACGTTATTATTATGGGAAATTTTTTGAAAACTGCAAAAAATAAATTTGTGATTCTTTATATTTCTTTTATAGACAATGCAAAACAGAAAATCAAAAGTTATAACCCTAATTTTCATGCCATATTTTCTATATTTTATGTGAATTCCATACTAATATGACTAAATATTGCAGATAGTATTTCCAAACCTGATGCCACAAATAGAAAAAAATACAAAACAACAACTCCTTGATCTTAAAAGTTCACGAAAAAAAGTTCTTTTTTGTTAAAAGTCAAAACAAGTTGTTATTGTGTGCTTGTTTTAAAAATGTAAGACATCATCAGCTGTGGCGCACACGGTCAGGGTCAAATGTGAATAGTAGATGTATGTAAGTGACACAACAAATAAGAACATTTAACTTTTTTATTTTAAACATGTCTTAAAAAAAAAAATAAATATAAAGATAAAATCTCAAAAATGTATAAAAAAAATCAAGAAAGATAGTTACTGTCAGTCAAGTTCGAACAGTCAAAGCCGTAAGATTAGAGCTTCCTCTATTATGTGCTTTTTAAGATTTTGCCCAGAGCCTCTGGTGGGAATCGAATCCACGACACCCGCACTGATAGGCAAGCACGCCACCAACTAGCCTATCGGGGCGCTATTATTATATGTATATGACGATAGATCTGTCATATCTTATTTTGCATAGCATATATTGCATAGCATATATATAGTGGGCTATTTCAAATTTTACCCTAGGGCAAAAGTCGGGACATCAGAATTCGTTTTAGAGATATGGTTCCTTCGGCAAAGTCTCTTATTTTGATCCCTAGAATACGATTTTCCTGAACGTTGAGCGATTTTTAATCGACCCGCCCAAGTGTGCAGTCTCAATGGCAAAATTCCATGAATTGGGCTACGAATTGGTACCTCATAAGCCATATTCTCCGAATTTAGTGACTATTTCCTATTTCCAAAAAAAAAAACAATGGCTCGGTGGAAAGAGATTTAGCTCCAACGATGAAATTATTGATCAAACAAATGCCTATTTGATGGAACTCGAAAAATCAAATTTTTTGAAGGAATACAAAAATTGGAGAAACGTTGGCTAAGTGTATTGAGCTAAAAGAAGATTATGTTGAAAAAAAAATTTTTTTTTTTTGCGAAAAAAACTGTGTTTCATTCAAAAAGTCACGGACTTATTGAGGCCCCTCTTATAATCAAGAAAAACATTACAGATATTTGCACACTTGGGTTAGATCTTGTTACGAAATACTAACTACCGAGAAAACTTTGTATTTTGGAAAAAAATCCATTAAAAACATTGTACACTTTTGTGTATTTAATAAAAATGAATGTCTAGGACTTTAAAGAACAATTTTTGACGACAAAACTTTCAAAGTACCCCTTGCATATAAATAATATGACGACGACTCGAATTTAAAGCCGCTTAAACTTAAAAAAATACTACTGGTGTAAACATCTAAATATTATTATGCGATCAAAAAAAAAAAAAAAAAACAGCTGCATTTTTTTGTTTAAATAAGAAAAAAAAAAATTAAAAAATTTATAAGCGGTCAGTAGGTGAAATGAAAAGTTTTTGTTTAGAACAAACCAGTTTAATGAAATTAAATTTAAATGAAACCGGCAAATCTTTTTTTTGGCTTGTTTTTGCTGCTGTTGTTGAATTAAATATTCATATTAAACTTAAAACCATGGATGGTAACCGATTCGATGCGAGTATCGGTAAGGGTAACGCCTTTAACGTTATTTTTTATTTGGTACACAGAGAGAACTCCTTGGACGAGTTTATAATGAACTGGTTTCACTAAACTAATGAAGTTCTCTTCACAATGCAAATCAAAAATTTCTTAAACTTCTTGAAAAAGCTTCATAGTTTTAATGAAACTATTTTTAGTGAAACTTTTTCATTAGTCGTATAAAATTTTAATAAATAATATGAAATTTTTCATTAAATTTTATGAAAAACTGCATTAATTAAATGAAAGTTCAATGAAGAAGTTCCAGTGACAATTCATAGATCTACTGCAAAAATTCATTGATATCATCCAGATTATTTTCTCAGTGGAACGTTATTTTAGGGGAAAGATATTTAAGTTAGCGGTACTTAACTTAATTCGGGTAACGGAATTTTAACGGTAACGGTATTTTAGCGGTAACGGTATTTTAGTTATTTCGAACGTTATTTTACACTGAGAGAATTATCTTCACTTCAGTAATTAATTTCTTCATACACTAAGGATATTATGTAGGTAAAGACGGCATCAATTTAGTCAAAAACAAATGAAATTCCACTTGAAGAAAGGACGACTAACATTTCATTAAATTCAACTAACATTGTCATTTGTTTTTACTGTTCAAAAAATTACTAACAATTGCAATAAAATTTAAACCACAAATGTTAGTTAAAATAAACAAACATTTACTGTTTTTATTTTTTTAAATAACAAAAAACAACTGTAAAAAATTATAGTAAATCATAAAACAGTCATTTGATGTGGTTAGTTTTTTTTAAATGAACTACAAGGTTAGTAAAAAATTAAATTTTGTTCTACAAATGACTGACATTTACATTAAAAATAAAAAAAAACTGTATTACAATCCAAACAACTACATATTTTAAAGCAGAAGTTGCCTGAGTGTAGCTTTAATGAAAATTGTCACTGCAACTCGTCTATATGAAACTTTTCATTGAATCTATGAAATGGGTTTCCATTAAAGTCAATGTTTTATAAAATGTTAGTAGTATTAATCAAAATCTTAATGAAACTATGAATCATTGCGACAATGAAGCGTTTATAGAAATTATGAAACAGTTTAAAAAAATTTAATAATAATTAATAAAACTCTGCATGAATGTCTTGAAAAATGCATTTGAACTATGCCAATGAACCGCTTTATATGTGTTTGTAAACAATTTGATAGAAGTCCAAAATTAATAAGAGGCTACATTAAAATATATTTATAAAATATATTGAACACTTGAGAATGAAGCTTAAAACTAATGTTTACAATTTATGAAAACTAATGAAATTTTATGAAAAAATAAAAAAATTAAGTCTTTGAATTAATTTCATAGCTCTAAAGAAAATTTTCATTAAATTTATGAAGAGATAATTTATGATAAAAAGTTTATGAAAAATTTCTCAATTTTAATAAAATTTCATGGATTATAATGAGAATTCTTCATTGAATCTACGAAAAATTTCTATGAAATTGTTTCATTAATATTATGAAGAATAATTCTATACGTGTAGGGATAACGGGTATTCAATTATTTCGGTAACGGTATTTTAAGAGTAACGTTATTTTAAGAGCAACGGTTTTTATGTGGGCGTTGTGGTGTAATGGTTAGCGCGTTGGACTGTTACACAGATGGTCCCGGGTTAGATTCAAGGTGACGACAACATCAATTTAGAAAAATAATATGTAAAATAATGAACCGAAGTAAAATAATGAATTAGGGCTATGAAGCAAAAAGCTTCAATAAATTCGCCAACTCTACATCAGGTGGCGAGCAACAACTGTTCTAAGACTTATGGTTAGGTTATGTTAGGAAGGGTTATGTGCCCAGGGGCACAACTCCGCTCGGAGACCAATACGGTCTATTGTGAATCCCTTCAGAGAAACACGGTAAGAAAGAATAGAAATAGACAGAAAGATAGATTGAAAGATAGATATAAAGAAAGATAGAAAGAATATATACTCCCCAGAATCCAGCTCCTATCGTCCCCTTGCTAGAAACAGCCGTCCTATCTCCCTGACAAATCTCAGCAAATCTACTGGATTGTATCCAGCGACACACCCAAGTTCGTCGTGAAATCTATCTCCTAGCCATTTCTGTCTGAGACCCTGCAACCTAGGACAGTGGCACATTATATACTCAACTGTCTCCAGTTCCTCAACGTCCTCGCACAACCTGCAAAAAATCCGGTATGTCCCTGTCCCATCTGCTTGTGAAAGCCCTGACAGAACAATGACCGGTCAGAAACCCCGTAAGGGTCCTGAGACCTTCCCTGTCCAGTCCCAAAAAACCTTGGTTGCCCCTGCGTCCAATGCGGGCCATAACGCCCTATACACCCTGCAATCCATTCTGTCCCTCCATGATTGGTTAACGGTTTCGCGGAATCCCTTCCGTATAACCTCAAAATAGTAACATAATGGGGACTTTACCAACCCCCCCCCAGTAACGGTATTTTAAGGATATTGCTATATCAATTATTTCGGTAACGGTATTTTTGTGATAACAGTACTTTAGTTACATCGGTAATGATATTTTAAGGATATTGATATTTAAGTTTTATCGGTAATGGCATTTTACGAATAACGGTTTCTCAATTATTTCGGTAACGTTTAGGGATAACGACAGTCAGTTGAAAGGGTTTTGAATTGATAACGGTAGTTCAGCGGTATTGTCTGCCATCCCTGGTTAAAACTAAAAATATGTAGAATTAAACGTTGTGAAATTGAGGGGTCACTAACACCTTAAACCTAAAACATGAAAATTAGTACGTAAGTGGTTTTAAATGATGACTTGTTTTCTGTTTTGGAATGACATGTTTTTATACCGGATATTTTAAATAAAAATTAATAATGTCAAAAACTATTTTTCACTTTATGTAACTCTATGGATAGAAATGAGATATAATTTCGGTATGGTCGTCAGTCTTGTCCTATCTAAAGTTTCCATTTCTTTTTCATCATATTTTAAAATTTGTTGTTTTTAACTAGAAATTAACGTTTTTTTATTGTATACAAAATACATTAATCAAATTTTATATATATAATTTCTCAAAATGTTTAATATTTGTATAGTTTTTAACGCTGATAAATAGGGCAAGGAATATCATGCAACTAAAAAACAAAAAAAAAAAAAATGCACTTAAGAGAACACTTTTTTGGAGAAATTAAAGTTTTAAAATCAGAAAAAAAGTTTATTTTGGCATTTATCATTTCAATCACATGCCTTTCTTTGGTTCAACAAGATTTAAAAATCTTAAAACGTTTTAGCTTTAATTCAAATATAAAAATCGATCGAAATTTTACTTTTTAACAAACCAAAAAAAAAAACAAAAAATACCTAAATGTTTAAATAGAAATTATACACTAAAAAGGACAAAATATGCTTTAAAAAGTCAAAATATACGAAAACATGCACTTTTGCCAAAACATTCAGCTACACATCGATGCCATTTTGTTCTAAATTTGATGATACGGATAAATATTTATTTTATATCGGTTTTAGAATATCGAGAAAAAACATTAATTTGCATAAAATTTCTTGCCCTATTGATAAGTTAGTAATAAAAATTCAACAATTAATCTGGTCTCATGTTGTCACCAGTTTTAAATTTTTGTTATGAATCACGGTTTCTATTTTCTATTCATTTTGTTTTGATTTTATTTCTTTTATTTTTATAAATTATCATATTTCATTGGAAACAAATCTGATGAGCTGTCTACACAGAAAAAAATATTTACCAATTTTTTTCAATTAAATTGATTTGTTGAAAATTTTAAACGCTGTCAATTAAAAATTAATTGAATAAATTAAATAATTGCTCGAATTCGCAACTCGCTTGAATTTTATTTTATATTAGCGCTTACAAGCATTTGATAAAAAAAACAAGATAACACTTAACACCGATTCAATAACTTTAATTGTGAAATTCTGCCAACAGCGAAAATTGCAAATTCAATTAGATATTGATAGCTCTTCCATTGAATTATTTATCAATTAAATAATAACACATTTGATTAAAAAGTGATCAATGTTGTATACCTTCTCAAAAAGCAAAAAACAATTGGATAAAGTGTTGTTGCCATACCAAATGTTTTTTTATAGCTTGAATTCTATAACATTGAATTTAAACCTGCATGTAATTCTCAGTTAGTTAACAGATTTATTTATACTTAATGTGAACTAATTCTCACAGAAATTAGTTTTTTTCTTTCTATTGAAGCGTAGGGATTATGGCAAAAAAAAAAATTTTTTTGATTTTTTTTTAATTTCTGTGAGCAATTTGTTCACATAAATCTATATAAAATCTAGTAACTAAATAAGAATTATATGCATTAAATCAATGTTATAAAATTCAAGCTATAAAAATACTTTTGGTATAATCCTTTCAAGGCTTTTTAATAAGGTATACGATCCTTTTTTAATCAATTGATTTTTAATCATATTTATAAATATACACTCAAAAAACAATTTTAGTCCGGAGGGTGCTTGCAAAAAACTTGCTAATATCAGCAAAATTCTTGTAGAAAATTAGTAGATTCAGCAAAAGTTTTGTTAACACTTAGTTGATTAAAAATTAGAAATTCCTTGCTAAAAGGTAATACAATTTTTGCTGAATATTAGTAGACTGAAAAAAAATGAAAAGATTTGTAGAAAAATTATGCTTTAGTTAATTTATTTGCTGAAAATCATAAACATTTTTTGTGATTCTTTTAAAAATAATTTACAATAAGTTATGAAATGTAATAATGTTTATATTCCCACATTAAAGGCAAAAATTAATGCAATATCTGAAAATATATAGAAATAATTATATATAACATAAACAAAATTATCTTTCAACTACTTACATCAATGATTGTCTAAATGTTGGTATCGTTTAAAGGAATAAAACTGCCTTAGATAATTCTAGAAACAAAACGAAAAAATAATAAAATATTACATTTTTTTGTAATAAGAAAAAGGAAATATACAAAATTCCCTAAGATGTGTGTCCTTGTTTTTCGCTTAAGTCTGTTTAAACTGAACGTATATTTGTTTGCAATTTCAAATTGCCAATTTGACTACAATACATTAATAACACAGCTCAACAAAATCAGAAAAATTTGATGTATCAGGGTTGCGACCTATCATTTTTAAAATAATTAGCGATGCAGATCACAAATATGGTCTTAGAAGTTTAAAGTTAGTTATAGTTAAGGAAATATTTGCAAACAACTTTTTGCAGGAAATTAAATTTTTTTGATAAACTTTTTGCAAACATTACAAAATTGGAAACAAAAACGCTACTTTTTTGCAACATTCAAGTTGTATATACTATGCTTTTTAATTTAATATGTTACACGTTTCGAAAGGAGCGATAATTTTCGCTATGCATGTATTTAAAGTTGAAATTTCGCATTTTTCACGATTTCGTTAATGAAAAATTTACAACGAAAAGTTGAACCAACATTTTAATATGTACCTTTAGAAAACATCACTGGTTACTTTATTTGCGAAAAAACTGGTGTACTTTCTCTTTTAATTTAAGAAAAACATTTTTTAAACTACAAATATTTGATATATTTGTATGTATATACAGGGTGTTCGCCGGGAAGGTATACTACGTTGTTTTGCCGCCATTTTGGTAAACATTAGTCTTAACAGTTCATATTTGGCAGTCGTGAAGTAGACACTTGGCAAATTTATTATGCAAAAATATTCGATAAACCAACGTGTTTTAATCGTTAAAACAATTTATCAAAATCAATCATCGATTACTGTGACGATAAGAAAGTTACGTGAAATTTTTGGGAGGAACAACGTGCCAACAAAACGCACTATTTATCGTGTAGTGAATGATTTAGAAGAAAGAGGGCCTGTAGGTGATAGGCCCAAGCATTGACTACAACGTACTGCAAGATCGGCTGAAAACATTACTGCTTGGTCTTCAAAGAACAACTTTGGCTAAACTTTTGCACAAGGATTTGCATTTGTTTCCATTTAAGATTCAGTGGTATCAACAAGACCGTGCCACATCGCAGGATTATAATTGAATTACGGCGAGACCTCTTTCCACAACAAGTTATTTCAAGAAATGGTGATGTTGATTGGCCTCCACGGTAGCCTGATTTGACTGCTCCGGACTTCTTTTTGTGGGGATATCTGAAAAGCAAGGTTTATGCTAACAAACCAGAAACGCTTGAGCAACTCAAACAAAATATTCGTGATGAAATTAATGAAATACCGCTTGAAATGTGTGAGAATGTAATGAAAAATGTGCACAAAAGGGCTCGCATTTGTGAGGCTAACAGAGGCGAACATTTATCTGATATTGTATTCCATACATAATTCCCGACATTAAATAAAACATTTATCAATATAAGATCCATTCTCTTTCATTTAATCAAAAATTATAAACAAACAAAGTAGTATACCTTCGCTGCGGACACCCTGTATAACTACCAACATAGTTGTAATTAATTGCAGTGTGTTTTTTTTTTTGTTTTAAACAACGATTTTAAATAATGCCTTTTCAAAAATGTAGTTTTTATATTTTCTCCATAGTATATTCATACAAAATTAGTTATAAAAAAAGTTATAAAATATAAAATAAATTTTCTGAAAATTTTGATGTACAATTGATTGGTTTTTGATTAAATGAATTAAGTGGTATTTTGTGGCATCATGTGCTAAAATTTTGCATATTCGATAAGGGGACTTATAATATTTGCAAAATAAAAAAATATGTGAAGTTTTTATTGCAAGGATATAATACATCCTTTATCCAATCGCAATAAATTTAAATGGTTCTTAAACTTCAAAATCTATACTTAAAAGCCATATTAAAAAATATTCGTACTTTATTTCAGCATAGAGAAAAAGCTTGATTTTTGGTAAAAGTTAAATTCGCGAATATTTAAAAAGTAGAGGTAATATCAAAATTTTGTGTTCATATTCGTGATCTACGACCTAAAATCTATCAGAATCGATAAGTCATGCGACTTATATATATGCATATTTAGTGTTTACCTGTGTAATCATTATAAACATTTAGTTTAAGAATACACATTAAATCTTTAATAAATTTAAATACTTTATTTTGTCTTTAATTTAATTAATAGACAGTTACTTTCACAAGCCATCCACAACACAACATTTAAGTTGTTTTGATACTTAATTTTGTTTTATGTATGAAAAACAGATGCAAAAATCTTCCATGGTTGATTTTTTATGTCTTAGAAGAGTTTGTACTTTTGTATGTCTCTACTACATCTTGACATGCCTCGACATCTACTACATTTTCCGTATATTTTTCAATCTGGTTGTCGGCCACACTATTAATGTGCTTATCAACACAATTTTTTTTTTTTGGAAATGAATTAGTAAAATATTAGTCAAATATTAGTAAAACATTAGTTCAATACAGTTAAGTGCTGAATAAGTATAACTGAAATTTTAGCTGAACACATAATTTTAGCAAACAATTTGCTGAAAAATAGTATACTTAATTTACAAGTCGTCTTACTAACTTTTCTACTAACTTATTTTTTTTTAGTGTAGGATATATAATAATATACAATATTGGGCAGTTTTTAATCCAATCAATTGATTTTTAATCAAATGTGTATAAAAATGTAATAAAAATCATAATCAAATGTGTATTAAAATTTAATTGAAAATAATTCAATAAAAGATCTGTCAATTTTTAATTGAATGAGCCACTTTTCGTTGTTGGCGGAATTTCAGCAATAAAATTAATTGAATCTGCAGTTTTCGTGATTGCAATAAGTTTTTATTTTTTTGTGTGTATTATCATTTTGTTATTTAATTGCAATTGCAGTTGTGTACATACTATAGTCTTTATGAATGACTCAATATACACAGTGGGGCAAAAGTGAGTCAATACTTTGAAATCAAAACACAAGATGCATTTATTCTCCAAATCTTTATTTAAAAATTAATCTAATTAGGTATAAAGGTATGGTAATGTGCCCTCTTCATAATCATAGAACTCCAACCTATTGGCCAATCTAAAATTGTATAGGAGAAGGTCATTGGCTCACTTTTGCATCAAGACTCCGATTAACTAAAAACTGTAATTTTATTAAAGAACGAATAATTTTAATTGGTATTTAATTAATATATGAGACAACCAAGTACATTTTCAGTAAAAAAGAACTAACTTTCGCATTTCAACCAATGAGGATAATTGTTTTAAATTATATCCATTATATGCCTCTTTATATAAAATTATTCCTAAATTGTTTAAAATAAAAGGGAAATGTGTGCTAATATTAAATTTTGTTAATTTCCCGAATAAAACAAATTGATTTGGAGCTTTATATGGTCATATCAATTTCTCTGTGACGCTATATGTAAACTTATTAAATTTCAGCCGAAATATTGGCCCATATAATTGTATCTGTTTGTATGGATTTATATCTAATTTGATGTAATTAGATAAATGTCCTGTACAATTTTATCAAAATTGTGGCCCGATAGAATTGTATTATAATATATCAGTTTTGTGTCTAATTATATCAGTTTATATCTAAACTGATACATATATATATAAAAACCAGATATTATTGTGCCCGGATTTGGATCCGATATAATTGTATATGATTTTGTGTAAAGTGATACATCTAAAAATAATTATTTCCGAGTTTTAGTCTGGTAAAATTGCACTAAATGTTACAGTTTTGTATCATATCATATCCGCTAAGTCCAAAAAAAAAATTATTAAGAAACATATTACTTTTTTACGGTTTTCAAAAAGTTACGGCATACACTTTTTTAAGTTTTAAGGCACTTTAGGGTGTCCCGAAAGTGTACAATTTTACGTAATAGTGCTCAAGCGGTGAGTATTATCCAGTTGATTATGGGAAAAATCCAAAAAAAAAAATTGAGAATACTTATAGTTCGCCACTCGTATTTTTTACATTTTTGTGAAAAATCGGGCTTAAGTTAGGGAATACTGAGCAAATATATTTATAAAATTTCCATAGAGTAATTTTGGCCTACTTTCGTAGATTTCCCATATCACTTTAAAAATACTAAATTAAAATGCAAATAGTCTTTAAACACACAAATTTATATAAAAAAAACACTTTTTTGCTAAAAAAGAAATATATCATAACACAGAAAAAACTAAAAACGGATTTCAATTAAAAAATTTATTGAATCAATTAACATTTTAATTGATTTTGCACCTATAACGGCAATGATAATATTAATTAAAACTTAAAAAAAAAAACTACAAAAAAAATTATGATACTCAAAAAAAAAAATTGTGTGAGCGATACGTTGGTATGTGTGTTTTTGTATAAAATGACATGTGATGGTATATAGAGTTTCCATATGATTTAAAAATGTTAAGTAGTATTTTTCCAAAAAGATTGTATTGGAATCCACTCATGTATTGTATTGGAATTCTTTATATAGTAAGTTGTTTATATTTATCGGTGATTTTCTTTAAAGTTCAGAGCCAAACGCTGACTGTCTCCCCAAAGGATAATTATGTGTACTATTTAAAATAAATAAGTTTTTAGATATTTTACTGAAAACCTGTCATGTTTTCACTAGATTTGATTGAATTTATTATAAAATGGGAATTTTAGCACACATTTCGCTATTATTTCATGAAATTTTGGCACATTTTCTTCCGCAAACGCACTTTAACGATATAAATTTTAACTATTATCCTGATCAGTTGAAATGCGGAAGTTAGTTACTTTTTTACTGAAAATCTACTTAGTTGTCCCATACATTTAATAAACAGGAATAAAAGGTCTTAGGTCTTTAATAAAAGTACTGTTATTACACTCAAAAAAAAAGTTTGTAAAGTCAGCAAAAAATTTTGCTGAGTCAGCAAAATTTTAGTCAGGAGGATGCTTGCAAAAAAGTTGCTAATGTCAGCAAAATCTCTTGCTGAAAATCAGCGAGCTGATTTTTAGCAACAAAATTTGTAGATTCAGCAAAAGTTTTGCTAACACTTAGTAGATTAGAAATACAAAAGCCTTGCTAAAAATTAATAAATTTTTTGCTGAATTTTAGTAGACTGAAGAAAACGCAAAAAATTTGTAGAAAAATTGTAATTTAGTTAATTTATTTGCTGAAAATCATAAACCATATTTTTGTGATTCTTTTAAAAATAATTTACTATAATAACGAAATATAAAAATTTTCATTTTTCCACATTGACGACATGAATTTATTTAATATCTGAAAATATATAGAAATAAATATATATAACATAACAAAAATTGTCTTTCAATTACTTACATCAATGGCTGTCTAAATGATGCTATCGTTTAAATGATGCTATCGCAACTGCCGAAGATAATTATAGAAACGAAATGAAAAAATAAACAAAAACAAACGAAACGTAAAAAACAACCCTTTTTGCAATAAGAAAAAGGAACCATAAAAAATCTACCTAAGATGTGTGTCTTTATCTTTCACTTTACTCTGTCTACATTTCTGTATATGTTTGTTTGCAATTTGACCACACATATAAACATTTAGTTTAAATAAATAAATATTTTATTTTGTCTTTTATTTAATTAATAGACAATTATTTTCACAAGCCGGTGACAACGCAAAATTTAAGTTATTTTAATCCTCAATTTTGTTTTATGTATGAAAAACAGATACAAAAGTCTTCCATGGTTGATTTTTTTATATGTCTTATTAGAGTTGTACTTTTTAGTATCATTTTCCTCTTCTCTACTACATCTTGACATGCCGCGACAGCTACTTCATTCTGCGTATATCTTTCAATTTGGTTGTCGTCCACACTATTAATGTGCTTATCAGCTCAATTTTTTTTTTACAAAATTAATTAGTAAAACATTAGTATATTAGTAAAGCATTAGTATAAAACAGTTAAGTGCTGAATAAGTATAACAAAAATTTTAGCTGAAAACACGATTTTAGCAAAAAATTTTGCTAAAAAATAGTATACCTGATTTACAAGACGTTTTACTAACTTTTCTACTAACTTATTTTTTTGAGTGTAGTTAATCGGAGTCTTGGTGTAAAAGTAAGCCAAAGACCATCTCCTATACAATTGAAGATTGTACAATTAAAGATTTTATGCCAAAAGTTTGGGCCTCTATGATTATGAAGAGGACACATTACAATACAATTATATCTAAGTAGATTCATCTTTCCAAAAAGATTTAGAGAATAAATACATCCAGCGTATTAATTTTAAAACATTGGCTTTCTTTTGCTCCACAGTGCATTTGTAATAATTGCACTTTTTATAATCGATTTTATTGCCTTGCTTCGGAATTCAAACTATTTTGAACTTTACTCTTGTTGATGATTAGTTTGGATATAAAATTAGCAAATCATTTAGTCAGTGGTGCAAAAATACATTTATTTTTAGATTTTAATAGAACACTAGCTTACTGCAATTCGAGACGATATTTTTAAAAGAATATTTTGTGATAAAATAAAAATTGTTTAAAAAAAATATTTATTTTCTATTTTTGAAAAATGTATTTTTGCAAAAAAAGATAAGATGTATTTTTTGAAAATTTCTGAATAAATTCCCAAGTTATGGCTATTGAAGTTGAATATGAATTTATCTACAATAATAAATTAAAACCGTGTAGTTGCTGCTAAAAGAATATCGAGTATTTGTGTTTTTTGTGGGTACTCGATACCTAAAAGTAACTAGTCCATATTTTTCGAGTTGTATTTTGAATAAAAAAAAAAAAAAAAAATGCGACTTCCGCTAAAAAAATCAGCATTAAAATACAACACTCAAAAAAATAAGTTAGTAGAAAAGTTAGTACAACGTCTACTATTTTTCAGCATATTTTATGCTAAAATTATGTTTTCAGCTAAAATTTTAGTTAGACTTATTCAGCACTTAACTGTTTTGAACTAATGTTTTACTAATTTATTTTGCTAAAAAAATTGTGCTGATTAGCACATTAATAGTGTGGACGACAACCAAATTGAAAGATATACGCAGAATGAATTAGATGTCGCGTCATTTAAAGATATAGTAGTGACGACGAAAATGATACTAAAAACTACAACTCTAGTAAGACATGTAAAAAAAGCAACCATGGAAGATTTTTGTATCTGTTTTTCATACATAAAACAAAATTGTGGATCAAAACAACTTAAATTTTGCGTTGTCACAGGCTTGTGGAAGTAATTGTATATTAATTAAATTAAAGACTAGATAACATATTTAAATTTAATAACTATTAAATGTGTATTTCCAAACTAAATATTTATAGAGATTAATAGTCCAGTGTGGTAAAATTGCAAACAAATATACAGAGATTAGAGATAGGTAGATTTTTAGGTTTTCTTTTTTTTTATTGCAAATGTCATATTTTGTTATTTTTTCTTTTCGTTTCTATAATTATATGCGTTATTTGCGTTCCTTTAAAAGATAGCATCATTTAGACCACCATTGATGTAAGTAGTTGAAAGATAATTTTGTTTATGCCCCTTCTCCCCATAACCTATTTTCCTGATATCAACACAATGCACTGCGTTAGTAGGGGGCATCCCCTCAGTGTTGGTCTATAGTAAAAAAAAAAATGTAATTACTTATATTTTTTTTTTTAGATATTACATTAATTTATGTCGCCAATGTGGGAGTATGAACATTTTTATATTTTGTACGTATTGTACGTATTGTAAACAATTTTTAAAAGAATCAGAAAAATATATTTATGATTTTCAGTAAATAAATTAACTAGAGTATATTTTTTTCAACAAATTTTGTGACTTTTTCAGTCTACTAATATTCAGTACATATTTTGTTAACTTTTAGCAAGGGTTTTTTAATTTTTAATCCATTAAGAGTTAACAAAACTTTTGCTATTAATTTTGTTGCTAAAATTCAGTTCTCTGATTTTCTGCAAAATATTTTGCTGGCATTAGCAATTTTTCTGCAAGCACCCTCCTAACTAAAATTTTGCTGACTCAGCAAAAGTTTTTGCTGACTTTACTAACTTTTTTTGAGTGTAGTTAAAGTCAAATTTAAGAAAGAAATAATAAAACTAGTCATATTTAAATTTTGTGCAAATCCATAAATACTCCCAAACTGATGCTTGGAAGCATTATTAAGACTGACATAAAAAGGGAATTATTAAGACTGACATAAAAAGGGAATACAAATTACTGTGTTTAGAATAGGAAAATATACATTTTTTGGAGTTGTTCTAGAACAACTTCTGAAAAGCTACAAAAATACCTTAAAAAACTTTTAAGAATGACTTCCATTTGTTTATGTTGGGGAATTGAATTTTCAAAGTCGGTGTAGCAAACTCCAAAAAGAAAAATAAAAAATAATTAACAATTATTTGCAAACAAATTCAGTAACTAAAAATTGAAAGGAAATGTAAAAATTATCTGTTAAAATAAGCGTTTCAAAAATAAGATATTTTTACTAAAAATAGAATCTTAAGACCAAATATGCAATAAAGAGCAAAATATGCAAAAAAAATTCCCTAACAAATCAATGCCAAAGTTTTGTCAATTGCTCCGAAATGGATATAAACGAGTATCTTAGAATTTTTTAAAACGAAGAACAGGAAAAACATTATAAAGCATGTTTCTGGTTGCCCTGATTATAACCAATATATCGAAAACTAATCTTGGTTCAATAGTGACCAAATTTATTATTAAATTTCTAGGATTGAAGTTTTATGTTAAAATAGAAGATTTTTTAAGATGTCCAGATAGCTCAGGTGACAGATCGCTTGACTGACAACTTGGAGTCCCAGGTTCGAATGCCGTGTGGGCACATTTTGTCCACGTAAATTTAATGAACATTTTCTTTGGAGCTATGAAATTATATCAAAGACTGGTTTTTTAATTTTTTTTATAAAGTTTCATAATTTCATTAATTTTTATACATTCCAAATTTAGTTTTAAGATTTAGTGTTCAACATATTTTTTAAAGTGTTTTATTATTTCAAAGCAGCAGCCTTTTAGACTTCAATGAAATTGTTAAAAAAGCATATGAATCGGTTCATTGGCGTAGATACAATGCATTTTTCAAGACATTCATGAAGATCTTTATTAATTTAAAGAACTTCTTAATATTAAATTTTATGAAATTGTTTATAACTTATATAAACGCTTTATTGTCGGAATAATTCATTAGTTTTATGAAGATTTTCATTAATGAAACCAGTTTCAGTTAGATTCTATGAAAAGTTTCAATGGACTCTAGTAACAATTTTTATTAAAGCTATGAAAAAAACCATTACTGAAGTGAAGATAATTCTCTCAGTGTAGCACTTCAACCTCCCCCATCTATCACTTTATAGCTCTATTTTTTCAACAATATAGCACTTTTCAACATTCAAAATATGGCAACACTGCTACAATCTCTTTGGTGTAACTCTATAGTATAATTGACATTTGGTTATTCATCATAACTTCTCCATACACAGAAAAAATTATTATCAAAAAAATTTCAATTCAACTTTTGTTTGTTTTCAAACTCACAAGTAAAAGTTTAATAATATGTATTAAATGTTTAATTGAAAACGAATTTGGTGCACAGAAATAAAATTTTCAAAATTAAAAAATGTCGCCAAAATTAAAAAAAAATCTATTAAATTAAAAAATTCGCGAAAAGTTTAAAAAACAAAATCTCTAAAATTAAAAAAATCGCAAAATTGAAAAAAACGGACAAAAAAAAATAAAAAATCACAAAAATTGAGTAAAATCACCAACATTAAAAAAATTGCTGAAATTAAATATTATTTACGTGATTTTTCAATTTTTTCTCATTTTAGCAATTTTTTTTTTAATGTTAGCGATTTTTTCAAATTTGTGTGATTTTTTTTTCGAATATTAACGTTTTTTTCAAAATATTTTTTGTATATTTTTTAGCGTAGATATTCAAAAATATTCTCCTGAAACGATTTTTCGAAATTCGAAATAGTTTGAGAAATGCAGCAATTTTTGTGAAGTAATGTTTTTGCCTAAATGAGGCGTTCATTGTGTGCCAGCAAATTGAACTCAAAACTTAAACAGCGGTACGCAGGAGCTCAAGTTCTACTGAATTTGGATGATATATTGCTTAATGGACGCATAATTAATGTGGCTATCGTCCCATGCTCAATCATGTAAAAAAGTTATCTACTATTTGTTTTTTGCACTAGACAAAAAAAAAATGGTTAAATATCGATTTTTCAATTTCAAACCATGTTTCCATGTTTTGCTTTCACATAACCGTGAGTGCCGGAATGTTGCGTTCCAACAACACAACTTTTTTTGGTAGACCCTGCTTTTTAGGCCGAGAGCTTTACAAACAGTCCACTTATTGACAAATTGTAAATTTTGTATTTTTCTGGATGAATTGTGAAACCTAACACAAAAAATAGAATTAAAAAATCTTTTTCTCTTTTCTTTTCACAAACTTTTAGAAAATATCGAAAATTCAGCCGTACAAACAAGAAGATCACCTTAAACTCGGATCTAATTCTAATTTAGATGTATCAGTCAGTGTTGCCAAGTCATATTTTTTTACAAATCCCCCTAAATTGTCAAAAAAAAAAAATCCCTAGATTTTCTCTACTACCAAAAAAGTCTTACTCAACATTATTTTTCCTAAAATATGCAAAATTTTTTAGTTTTTGTTTCAAATTCTTTGAACAAAAATGTAAAAATACACTAATTTCGTTAGAGTTTTACAGTTTTCATTGTCAAAATCTGAAATTTTATTTTTACAGAGCAGTAAAGTGGCTTAAATTTTAAAAACAATCTAAAAAAAAAGTAAAATTATGCCAAAAATTTTACAAAAATAGTAATCGAACCGAAAATTTTATCTGATAAAGGCAAAATTTTCTTTTTAATCAGATTTTTACCCCCAAAATTCCTCTTACAAATTGTTACCTACTAAAATCCCTCTAAACGACAAAAAATTCTAAATCTAGGGGGGAAACCTCTAACTTGGCAACACTGATATCAGTTTACATACAATAATGTACACTTATATCAGGTCAAAATCCTAATACTGACATATCTGGAATTTATATTTGTCCATTTATATCAGTTTAGATATAAACCCATACAAATGGATTAAATTATATGGGACTATTGTTCAGATTAAATTTAATAAGGTTATATATAGTGTCGCATAGAAATAGATATGACTCCATAACGCTCCATATTCATTTTTTTTTTAACGGATAATTTTAAACACTGGATCAATAGTCAAAAGTAGGCCGACGATGAAATTACCACTTCAGTGAGGATTGCAAACGACTTCAGAATGATAGAGATTTTCTTTGGCATGCTTAACTTAACTTGGAATTTAACTCCCGGGGAAAAAAATTTAATATGGAGTCTAATAAAATTATATCTCATTTAAGTTCCCATATATAAGCACATACCAGGGACCGTAATCATTATGAGTTTTATAATAAAAATTACACAATAATGATTATGTTATGAGTTTTAATGATTTTCTTCAATGGTAATGATTATTTTTGAGTAATAATAAAGAAAATCAGCAATAATCATTATTTTTGAGCAAAAAAAATAAAACTAAAAAATAATCATTATTTATAATTTTTATTTTTTTCGCTCAAAATAAAACTCACTTTCATGTAGGTGTAAATATATATACATATTAGGGTGGGGCGATTAGTATGAAAGGAAAAAAATCGTAATGGGCGCTTCGCGTTTCTGATTCTTGGGATTGTACTGAGCAAAAAAGTCCACTAGAACATACGTCTACGGTGAAAATCGAGCTTCCAAATTTTGACTTTACGGTAAAAAAGCCCTATTTTGAAATTAATAATTAACAACTTAAACCCCACCCACAAATATGATTGATGCATTAATGTGCTAGAGAATCTTCCAAAGAAGAGATTGATACCATAATCTTGGATAAACTCCTCCTCCTTCCTGAGAAATGTCCATCCCACACATTGTTACTTTCACAAAATACGGCAAAAAAAAAACCCTATTTTGAAATTAAAAATTAGTCCCTTAAACCTCACCCACATGAATCTGCTAGAGAATCTTCCAAAGAAGAGATTAATACCATAATCTTCGATAAGCTCCTCCTACTTCCTTAGATATGTCCATCCCACACATTGAAAGTGAGTTTTATTTTGAGCGAAAAAAATAAAAATAATAAATAATGATTATTTTTGAGTTTTATTTTTTTGCTCAAAAATAATGATTATGGCTGATTTTTTTTTATTATTACTCAAAAATAATCATTACCATTGAAGAAAACTTTAAAAATCAAAAATTTAAAAATCATGACGGATATGCAAAGATTGTCAAAAAATAATAATTATGGTGCAATAATTTTTTTTTATGTCTCTTCTAAGTGATTGATTTTTTGATTTAAAAAAAACGAGCAATAATCATTATTTACGGTCCCTGGCACATACAGATTGATTCGAAAAATGGATCATCTACATGTATCTTATTATATCAAATTAGATATAATTAAATACAATTTTATCCGACATTTGTTTATATCCCGAACATTAAATTATATCTAATTAGATATAAATATATCTGATATTATAAAATTTTAGCCGATAGTAGGCATGCTTTTAGCAGGTTGAAGTTGTGCTTGAAAGTATTTATGTTTAAAATTTCTAGAAATCAACAATTTTAAAGACCAACATTTTTTTAAATGAAACAACGAAATGATTACAAATTTTCAAAAATAAATTTAATGTTTCAAAAATATATAATTAAGTGGTATTGTCTAATAAAATGTACGCATTTTTTTATTAGAAATTATATAAACTGATTTCGATTTAAAATTAATATTGTTGTATGTGAAGCCATATGGAAATAAGACTTTAATTTTCAGTATGGCGCCACCTATAGTTTAATAGGACTTAGCATGATACCATATATAATCATATCGATCACTACATACAGGCACGTAGCTAGGAATTTGTTTCGGGGGGGGCTTTTCGATTTTTTTATTTTGATTATATATTTTTTTTTTTTGCACACTAGAGTAACAGCTTTTTTTTTTTTTGTTTGCTAAATTTTTACCTACACGTAATGGGCAATCATGTATAAAGTGCATTTCCTTAAAATGCATTTTTCATTTTTTACTTATTGTGTTCATTATTTTGCGAATTTTGATGTCTATATCGCGAAACAACGCTTTAATCTGTTTGATCACAATCCGCGAAACACGTCAAATTTGAAAAAGTTTGTGTACTTTAAGTTGGATATGCATCGTTATTGTCTAATTACGTTAAATTTTTAGGTAAATATTAAAGTTTAGTTTAATTAAATAAAAAAAGTATTATGCGGAAAACTTTTTGAAAACCGCGAAAAATAAAATTGCGTTACTTTATATTTTTTATGTGCTAATATACGTCTAGGGTAGCTAAAACTTGATAAATGTAAAAAAAAGTAAAAAAGTTTCAACTTCTAATAACCCGATTAAAATTAATATGATGCTTTATATGATCATACGAAATTTAATAGGAGTCTTAATACAGTTTTATCCAAGAAATGGGCATAATAATTAAATAACATCCGAATAATGACGCGATACGATTTAATACGATTTTATATAACGGTTTAAATTTATATCTGAACTGATACTGATATATACAAAATAAGCTATACTTGAATCCGGTTTTTGATTTTAAAACGTCATGAAAATCCGAAATATCTATTAATCCTTTTAGACTTTAGCCACTTGCAAAAGGTTTACAACTTTATAATTTGTAACAAATTCCATAGCATTTGGAATTTTTATTATATTCAAAAATAAAAAATAATATAATGAAAATGAAGATTTTGTGGAATTTATTAACTTACACCATTGAATAACAAACACGAAAAAAAACGTTGAAACTAAACTTAGAGTTTTAGATTGAAAAAAATCTTAGACTAAATTAAGAACTCATAATGTTACAAATGAAACAAATTCTTTTTTTAGGGTTAAGAACCAGAAAGAAATCAATTCAAAAGACATAAATTGGGGGTAAATTTTGTGTATAAAATTATACACAAAATGATGCAATTAATTGTACTATTGTATTGATGTAATACATATTTACATCCAAAATATAATTGACAAATTTTCTAGTGTGACTCTGCATGGGGTAATATTTAGATTAGATTATAGTGGCACTATGCACCGCGACCAGAAATTGGTATTTTGTGCTGCCAGCGAATACACCCTATAGGTACAGGCTCCCTACGAAGCCAATTATCCTACCAGGTGAACAGTTCCAAACGTCCGATGGCGTCACTATTCGATCACCAAAATAACGCACCCTCCTGTCGGAGAGCCTCGGACATTTGCAGAGAACATGCTCAGAGGTCTCGGGTTCCAATTCACAAAACCTGCACGTATCCGTAGAGGATCGTCCCATCTTGTACAATTGATACCTAAGGCCACAGTGTCCTGTGAGGTAACCCGTTACGGTCCTTAGTTCGCCCCTTGTCATAGACAAGAGTTTCCGCGATCTCACCCCAGAGGGAGATATAAACAGCCTCGCCTGTCGCTGCCCAGGCGATCTGGCCCAATAGGCCCCAAACTCCGACTCCCTCCATCTTCTGAGCCTCTCTCTGACATAACCATTGGGTACGCCGCAGAAGGGTTCCGGGCCAATGAATTGTCGACGAGCTCCGCAGTTGGCTAATATACAATTTTATCTAAAATAAAATTGTGTTTTTTAAAATATGATATAATATCAAAATATATATTATTTTGCAATGTCTAGGTATATAAATATAACGTAATTATTAATTGGATTAGTTTTAGCGTATTTTAAATGCAATATACAATTATACGCAACTATATATGACATCATATTAAATTTTTTCAACGAAATTAATTTTATATACGAATTGATAAAATTATGTCCAGTTAAATGCAGGAAGCTTTTCCGATGGGTTCCCTTTGAAATTAATGAAATTCGGATAGGTGATAAAGCATCAAAAATATATGAAAAACGTATCGTATTTTTAAAATTGGTGGTGAAATTTAACACATCTTTGTATGAAAATATGTTTAAAGTTTAGGAAATTTAGACTTATTTAAAAACAGCGTTAAAATGCTCGAGAAAACACACATTTTGAAAACCATTTTGACACTATGTCGTGGACCCCGGCTGCCACTTATTTGAATTATTTTAACAAATTATTCACAATTTTTTCCCTTTTTTCATATATCCGACTTCATGTCATGTGTTAAAAAAATCGTAAATTTTACAAGCAAGCGTGATTGTTGTCTGAAAGAAATAATATTTAAACTAAATTATATATTTCGAATTCACTTTGATTTATATTTTGGACAATTTCAAACGCTTTTCAATTTGTCTTTAATCAATTTTTTAAATAAAAACCCTTTAAAATTTCTAAAAAAAATCAAAGTTTGAGGCTTAAATTTGTTTCAAAAAATTAAAAAAATATGGTCTCTGTGTGTGGAATACGAGTCGCTTTAATGGATTTTGAGATATCGTAATATATATCGTAAGAAAATACTGAAAACTATGTTACCAGATGCGTGCGTAGCAAACCAAATTTAAATAAAAAGATTGCACTGTAAGTAAAATAACGACTTTTACGGCACAAGTAAACTTAATTTTGAGTCTTAGTGGTATCTCCATTTTAAAAGATTATGTCAAAATACACAGAAAAAAATCATTGTCAAAAAAATTTCAATTAAACTTTTGTTCGATTTCAAACTTACTTTCAATTAATTGTTAATTGAAAATGAATTTGGTATACAATTTTTTTTCAGTTTATATAACGTATAATAACAACATTGAAACAAATGCAAAAATTTTAAAAAGTTGCCAAAATTAAAAAAAATCGTTTAAAGTTGAAAATTCGCGTTTCTTTAATTTTGGTGATTTTTTTTTAATTTTTTTCGAATTTTGGTGTTTATTTTGGGTGTTTTTTAAATTTCTGCAATTTTGAGGATTGTTTTTTTAAATTTTTGCAATTTTTTTTTCAAATTTTGCGATTTTTTCAAATGGTCTCGATTTTTTTAAATTTTGGCGATTTTTTTACAATTTTGGTTATTTTTTTAAATTTTTGTAATTTTTCCCAATAGTAAACAATATTCAATTAAATTTTTAATAGATGTGAATAAAACTATATATAATTGAAAGTAATAATCATTAAATAGATACAAATTCTTTAGTTGTTACTACAACTGCATCAACACGACCGAATTCAGTTAAACTTTTGCTAAATCAACAAATATTTTAATTAAAACTCAATTTTAGTTTTTCTGTGTAGACATATTTAATTTTTAGTTTGCATTGTCTCAAACAATTATTTGATTATATTTTAAGTCAAAGACTTCGAAATCTCTTATGAAATGATTTTATTTATTGCTTTTTGTCGAAAATCAACTCTAACAATGATAGCCGCCCATTTGCAGGCGATGTTTTCTAACGAAATTTTAAGATTCGAATCATATAAAACTATTTCCCATTGATCCAAGTCAAAAATAAATATTTTCATATTAAATTTATTAATAACATTATTACTTTCTAACGAATTGTAGTAAGTTTTTAAATTTGTCAAATCATTTCGGGGGGGGGGGGGGGGGGCTCTAGCCCCCAAGCCCCCCCTAGCTACGTGCCTGACCACATATATTTGGATTATTATTATATGGCTTATGTAGTTATATATGGAGTAAGATTTGGAGACATATAATAATATCAAGTACCGTATAAAAAATTCTCTCAATAAAAATGATCAGATGTATTCGTATCTAGTCGTTATGTGACTTCATTCAAGGTCAGATACGACTTAATCATATTATGTATGACTAGATATAACTATTTTTACCCGAGCTATAAGTTACAAAGTATCAACTTATGACCGTCAATATTTGATTTTACTTCGATTTTAAGCATCTTATTTTAGTTTTAATTTTATTTTTTTATCAGTAAAATAAATTCATTAAAAACGGTTTTAAAATATTTAATATATTATTAATTTTGCTTTATTTTTCTATTTATTTTCAGTCATACATCTGTGTTTTTCAGCAACTTAATAAAATATCTCCTAAAATAAAATATTTGGTTAAGTTAAACAAAAGTGAGCTATAAATATTTTAAAGCATAACAAAAATTTTGCCATAGAAAAATATCAATAAATTGCTAAATGTAAAAAAATAAAATAAAAATAAATTTCCAAACAAAATTCAATAGTAAAGTGCCATCTGTTACCACAATATCAATCAAAGGGGATAAAATGGGAAAGCAGCAATAAATTCGAAAATCAAAAGAAAATACAAATTGAAGTGAAATATAAAATACAAAACAACAAAATAAAGTGTTTCTATAATAAAAGTTTTCAAGTTGAAAATTAATTTTAATTAAAACAAATAAGTATACAAAAGTGTATTTGTCTATTTGTGTTTAACATTTTCAATTGTTTTTTAAGTTATAAAAATAAAATAGAAAAACACAAAATTTAAATTCTCCTTAAATTTTCATTGATAAATCGGTATATGAGCTCTCGTCGTAATTCAACGGGTCTTATATGGAATTTGAGAAAATCTTTGTACAAGCGTAGTACAAAAAAAATGAAAACAATTTCATGATACTACAAGTGGTCTGAATCAGTGATATTAAATTATTTAAGAATGCCTTCAACACCGTACGACTTGGTGCAAGATGATCAGGATCTGCGAGTGCCATTACATGCCGAACAGGCATTTTTCAATGGTATAACATTTCAAGCTAAGGTAAGTTGGCTCTTGTTTCTAAAAATACAATTTTAAATTTAGACAAAGGACTTTTGTTTCATTTTCTGTGTGGGATTAAATTAATTTATGTGTATGGAGTCCTTTTGTTTGCAGTGAAAAAAAAATTTTTTTTGGTTGACATAAACAATCTTTCGTGTATATGTTAGCCGATGTTTAAACATTCTAAATCCATTCGCGTTAATATTTTTTCTTTAACGGCGCCACCATTATGGCGGTTTAAAGATTGAAACATATTAAAAATATTAAATTTACAGGTTTTGTTTACATTAAATGTAATATGTATTTTGAAATGTGATGAATAAAATGAAATCTATACATTGATGTAGCATTTGTAGATCTCATTTTTTATTAAAATATATATTACAACCACCAAAAAATATAAAAATACACTTAAGAATTGCTTTTGTCATATATTAAAACTTGAAAAGAAAACCAAGATTATATTGGAAAACACGCATTTTTTGACGGTTTGATCATATTTAATTGGGTTTAGGATTACTTATTTGCAATAAATCATGTTAAACACTTTTGAATTCACAAAATAAATTTTTTTTATAAGAATGCATTTTGAGGTTATGAAATCTTTTCTGCATTAATTTTAAGGTCCTTTTTAGATGCCTTTGCGATTTTAGTATTATTCTCATTAAAATATTTTATTTGATGAACGTTTTGGCGGAATTGAAATAGCGCTTTAGATGCCACAAACCGAAATATCTTGGCAAAAACTGTCTCTGTACCCGCTACACTCATAATAATCCATGGTAAAACTACGAAAATAGTGTATAAACAACAAAAACGTTCGTAAAATGAACAAACATTGGTTTATTTTACGAGAGTTTTTGTTACTTTGACATTTATTGGTATTTTTATGCATGGATTATTATCAGTGTAATAATAAAAACAAAATTAAACTTGTTTGTACTTTATAAATTTTGTCCGTCGTAAGGATTCACCCTAGATACCTAACGATGTTCTCAAGCCATGTGTTTAATAAAAAATAAAAACTGCGAAACTAAATAATAAAATATCGCAAGATATTTAAAATTTTCATAAAATTTGTGCTTTAAAAATTTTTAAAATGCCTTTTTGACTCGGAGGTGCTTTTTGCAGAGTAACTCAGTTTACGTAATTTCAAATAAATCACACGCAAAAGACATACATTTTCATGAAATGTACGCCAATTCCTTATAAGTTTGTGATGTTCGTATTGCGTTATTAATGCGCTGACATCAACTTGTTGCTCCTCAAACTATATAAAATTACACAATTTTTCACATACTCTTCTCAAAACTCAATTCCATTAAACGACGCAAAAACCATATCGAAAAAACTACGAAAGTTTAGGAACCGGAAAATGTTAGTTTCACTTGTAAATCACCATACAACTTTTCACCAAGCAACGAAACGGAAATTACTCTTTCAGTGAATATATCTCCCAAGTCTAGAGAGTCCATTTTTGGTTTGGATCTGAAAGTTAAAAACTACACACAGAGAAAAATTTAGCTATATACCAACTGAAATTCGGCTACTACACACAGTGCGACATTTGGCCAATCTAGGTGGACAAAAATCTAATTTAAAAGATCCTGGCTTGAAATTTGGTTTGATAATAATGTAGGACATAGCTAATATTGACAACAAAATTTGGAACAATCGAACAATTGCCACTCCCATTTTTGGGAAATTAACTATTATTTAAGAAATTGCTTAAATAATTTGAAGAATTTTTATGAAATTTTGTAAAAAAAATTATTATTTGTGTACCATTTTGTAAAAAAAAACTGTACACAATAACCTCGAAGATAATTATTGATGGGCGGTGTACGCTCACTTTTTTATAACAGATATTTAAGCTGTGTTGGACAACCTTGGGCTAGATTTCATTTTTTGACTTATGTACATTGTGAAATTAACTCTATACTGTAACAAAAAGTGGCGTGGTCCACCCACTATTTGCAGTTTTCTAAATTTATTACATACAAAAAGATTTACAAACTGTATTTACATTTATTATTTAAATTTCATATAGTTTAAAAATCAAGCAAAAAGTCCATTTTAGACGTTCACTAAACTTTAAAATTCTCTATAAATCGCAAAAAATCGCCAGCAAACATGGTTTAATCTCTTACTAGAGACATTCCAACACCTGCCACATGTATATGTCGTGTGAGGGAGCGTGAGGAAACTATAGTTTTATTCCAACGAAGTTTCCGCTTTTTTTTTTAAATTTTTAAATTTTTAATTTTGGTTTTAATAAATTACAAAAATGGACTTATAACTCCAACAACAAAAAAGTTATAAGTGTTTGAAGTTGGGATGGTGCTCAAAAATAGATTTTATTTCTCAAAAGTCTATTACAAGATGTGACTTTGAACTCCTGTATCAAATGAAACAGCACTTTTTTCGTCATATTATGATTATTTCCATAGTATATGGATTGTTTGCTGTCACATTCATTTAAATTATAACAATCCGCCAACTTTTATTTTTCGATTTTTGTCCACCTAGATTGGTCAAATGTCGCACTGTGCTACGGCTCAAATTCGGTTATTACCAACCGACTGAAGGTTGGTAAATCTAAACATTTGTTTTCACAAAGTCCGGTTAATTGAACTGTATTTTAGTTGCAACAGCCAAAATATTCAGAAATCTTATGTAAATATCGTTGTACTAATTTATTTTATGAGTTGTTACCACTTTAATACACTTTTCCATTCGGTTGGCACTTTATTTCTCTGTGTGTATGACCAAAGAAATTAAATTAAAAAAAAAATGTGTAAGTTTCAGGTGGCCACAAATTCTTTCGGTGAAGACGTTTCAACGTGAAACATTGCACGTTAGTCATATCTTTTGAGTATAGTGTTGCCAGGTTTGACGATTTAACGTCATTTTGGCGATTTTTGCTACCCAAATTAACTAAATGATGTTTGGGCGATTTTTGCTTCCAAAATGACGAATTTTTGACAAAAGTTTAATATTTATATGTCAGCAAAACATATTTATAAGTCACGGGATCTACATTTCGATTTAGATTATTTCGTTAAAACTAAAAAAAAAATTATTTTTTATCGAAATCTAACATTTATTTGGCATAATAATGTGAAATAAAACTTTGCAAAAATGCAAATACTAGAAAAATTAATATAATATTAGGATGAAAATAAAAAAAACAGCAGGGAAATTTTGCGAAACAAACCAGACCTTGTATAAATACAAATTTTAAAAGATACAAAATAAGTTTTAAAATAAATCCGCTGCTTAAAAAATCATATAAATAAAGTGTCCCAAAATGAAATTTCACATGTTCACAATTTAAATTTGAAAATGGAATAAAATTAATTTATATTTAGAAATAGCAATACCGAACCCAATATGAAAAATATGAAATAATCAAAAATTTCAAAAACTATTGTTACGAAGAGTGTATTTCTTGGACGATTTTTAATGAAATTTTTCACTAAACTGATGATGGTTTCTTCACAATGTAAATGAAAAATTTATTAAACTTAATGAAAAAGCTTCATAGTTTTAATGAAACTGTATTTCATGAAAGTTTTTCATTAATCGTATGAAATTTTTGATAAATAAAATTAAATTTTTCAATGAAAATGAAAATTATTCAAGTTCAAGGCCATACTCTGTATTTATTTATTTGGAAATTGTCCTAACAAATAATCTATAGAGTTTTTTTTCATTAATTTATATGGAAACTGCATTAATTTAATGAAAACTTTTAAAAACTGCATTAATTTAATGAAAACTTTTAAAAATTGCTTTAATTTATTAAAAAGTTTTATTTTACTAGTTCCAGCGACATTTATAGATTTAATGCAAAAATTCATTGATAACATGCAGAGAATTCTCTCACTGTATGGCATCAAATATAAAGCGATTTGAATTTGATCATAAATTTTAATTCATTAATGGAAGTCCAAATTTAAGAAAATTACATTGTTAAAGAGTTTCAAAATTTTTTAAAAAGAATTTAAGATTTAAAAATTGAGCTACTGAAATGTTGTTCACAGAATTATGTAGAAGTGATTAACAAAAATATCATGACTTTCGAAGTTTAAAGTGTCGTAAATCGTTTTATATTACAACTATAGCATGTTAGCACTTTAAATGTGAATAACAGTATTGTCTTTTATATTTTTATTAAAACTTTATTCCACTTATAAAAAAAAAATATTTTTTATTTTGACGATTTTATAAAATATGATGACGATTTTGACGATTTTTTCTGGAAAATTGGACGATTAATGCTCAACAAACTTGGCAACACTGATAGTCAACCTAATCCTGTTCATCGTTCCTCTCAATTCATAAAACATTGGGAAATAAGAGGCATCTAATGTCAGTTTCAACAAGTGTCGAACATTTTTGAAGTAGTCCATATATATTTGAAAGGTATTACGAGTTACATGAAATGTTTTTAAAATACAATTCCATTGAATACAGCAATTTGAACATAAAAAATATATTTCGAGAGTTCAAGCGACGTATTCATATATGTCAATGACTTTAAACGTGTAATTAGATATTATTTGACTGTTCTGTTGGCAAAATATAATAATTGTTGTAATATTAAATTTTCTTTTTTAAAATCTTTTTTTTTTAAATTTTGATAAGGGATTGTTACCTAATGTGGCACTACACCTGGTGTTTGGGCTATATAAATAAACATGTTGGAATATTTAAAATCCAAAACCGCCAGCAAAACATACTACTTCCGTGGAAGTAGTTTCGTAAGGGAGATTTAAGACTGAGGCTCTTCTAAGAATAGCAGTAACAAATGTCATAATTTTTGTTCGTGATGTCTCGCCTGGCAGCACTGGTTTTGGGCACCTAAATTTCATGAATTCGTCGCTTTTACTTAGTGCTTCTTCTTTTCATAAAAAATGTTGACAAACCATGCCATCTCCAGATAGCATGTATTTAAATGCATGGAATTGCTTCGCAAAAATAGTGTGTGTTGAAAAGTTTTTGGAAATAACAAAAAAATTCGATCTGAAAAATCAATGAAATTTTGATTTTCATTTCTGATTTTTAAGATACTATGCATAATACGAAGCAGCAAGGAAGCTGTACACGTTTTTACTACTTCATATTTTCTTCTGGGAATGTGTTGTTTTTTTTTTATAAATTTTACTTTTAATAAATTAAAAACATATTTGAATTTCCGTACGATCAACATTTTTTAATCAAAGTTTTAACAAATCCCAGCAAAAAAAAAATGGATGTGATTCTTAAAGAATAAATTTTTCATTGATTCCAAATTCATTCCTGATTTCCAGCTCCTACAACTCCCAAAGATGTGATTTTGAACAAAATTTAATCTTTCCAAATCTAGTCTATCAAACTCTGCCCAATCTCAAACTTAGGTGGTAAAAGGGAGGGGAAAAAATATATATAATTTTTTTTTGTAACGGAGCATATCTGAAATATGAGAAATTGAAATTTTTTGGACCCAACGTTAAAATCCTCGAGAAAAGAAAAAGTTTTGACATAAAGGGTCCGCCAAACAACTTTTTTTTTTTGAAAATGCTATTGTAACGCCAAAAGTCGCCTAGGGTCTCGTTTTTGACACCACCATATATTTTTTCATTTAATGTTTTGTTATAACCACCGAAAAGTATAATTATGTACTTTTCTTTACACAGGAATAAAATTAATTTAATTTAAAATTTTGAAATTAACGGCTTTCAGAATAATCTACTACGAGTCACCCAGTCTAAGGGAAGAGTTCCAAAACAGTCTGGCATCACCGCCAGCTGAGGAGAACAGCTGACAACAAATGTCTAATGACAACGAGTGTCGAAATAATAAAAGTGGTAAACAGGCTTAACAAGAATCGACAGAGTTCAGTTAGTGTGTGGCCGGCAGCAGGCACAGGTCGTCGTGACAAATAGCGGAGTTCCGTAAAATGGTTCCTCTATTTGAAATCGATTTAAGTTGTGATTTTGGGAGTTCCGTCTAGGTTCCCATATTTTTTTCACTTCGGGTATTTCGAGTATTTTGGGAGTTCCGTTTAGGTTCCCATATTTTTCTCTTCGTGTATTTCGAGTGTTTTTGGGAGTTCCGTTTAGGTTCCCACAGATTTTCTCTTCGGGTATTTCGATTATTTTGGGAGTTCCGTTTAGGTTCCCTTATTTTTTCTCTTCGGGTATTTCGAGTATTTTGGGAGTTCCGTTTAGGTTCCCATATTTTTCTCTTCAGGTATTTCGAGTGTTTTTGGGAGTTCCGTTTAGGTTCCCATATTTTTATCTTCGGGTATTTCGAGTGTTTTTGGGAGTTCCGTTTAGGTTCCCATATTTTTCTATTCGGGTATTTTGGGAGTTCCGTTTAGGTTCCCTTATTTTTTTCTCTTCGGGTATTTCGAGTATTTTTGGGAGTTCCGTTTAGGTTCCCATATTTATCTCTTCGGGTATTTCGAGTGTATTTGGGAGTTCCGTTTAGGTTCCCATATTTTTTCTCTTCGGGTATTGCGAGTATTTTGGGAGTTCCGTTTAGGTTCCCATATTTTTTTTCTCTTCGGGTATTTCGAGTATTTTTGGGAGTTCCGTTTAGGTTCCCATATTTATCTCTTCGGGTATTTCGAGTGTTTTTTGGGAGTTCCGTTTAGGTTCCCATATTATTTTTTCTCTTCGGGTATTTCGAGTATTTTGGGAGTTCCGTTTAGGTTCCCATATTTTTCTCTTCGGGTATTTCGAGTGTTTTTGGGAGTTCCGTTTAGGTCCCCATATTTTTCTTTTCGGGTATTTTGGGAGTTCCGTTTAGGTTCCCTTATTTTTTTCTCTTCGGGTATTTTGGGAGTTCCGTTTAGGTTGCCTTATATTTTATTTTTATTTATTCATAGATGTCGTTTCGAGAGGTTTCCTTATTCGTATAAACTCGTTTACGCCTCTGTTCGCTCTAGAGGTTACTCAGAATTCTAAAAGTTTCTCCTATTGCACGCCTACTGACTCAGCTTAGTCTAACCTACCGACTTGGGAGACATCCTGCCCAGCAACATCATCTCTAGAAGCTACGTGGACAAGTTTTTTAGATAAGTATTTATAAGCCTATAACTAATTTTAAGTTTGAATTACAAATGGAATTTTTTTTTTAAATGGATGAATAAAGAGAAAACAATACTGAAATAAAAAAAAATATTTTAAATAAAGAAAATTTAAATCTACTCATTTATTTCCACTCAAAGTCGCTATTATATAAATTTTTGTGACGGACCTGGACTTCCGCTAGCTATACCCCAGCAAACGGAGGAAACTCGTCGTTACACTATAAAAAAAAAACAACTGAATATTTTCTCAAATTTCTTTTTTATTTGAAAGTACAATCCTTCCGGTTAATAATGAAAAATAATTTCATTCAAATGGCTCCCTCGGCTGGCCATGCAGTAGCCTACACGATAGGTCCAATTTTTAAGCACATTATCGATTGTGTGCAGCTGTATTTCACCAATGGCTTCACGAATATTGTCCTTTAAAAGCGTCAATTGTCTCTGGCTTGTTAGCGTAACACTTATCTTTGACGGCACCCCACAAATAATAGTCCAACGGTGTCAAATCACAGCCCCGAGATGGCCAAACAACATCGTTAAAGCGTTCTTCCAAAATCCGTACGCAATTTTCGCACACATTCTGCAACATTACCATGATTTTCAAAGTAATGTCGCAATATTTCCCAGCGTTGTTCAAGCGTATACACAACCATATTCGTTCAGTGGAAGGATAAAACTAATTATCTGTCAAATCAGACATGAGCTAAGTGTTACCATTCACGAAATAAGCACTAGTTGAAAAAAAAAAAAACGTTAGATTGCCTCTGCTTTGAAGACAGCGTTACCACCAATCAGGTGAAAAAATGCTTTCGGAAAAGTTAAAAAAATAATGCAAATTCCAGAGCAATTAGGATTTTCTCCTATGAGAGTTTCCTTGTGCACATCAAAAGAATTGAACTTTCATTAAACCATAAGCATTGCTTAAGATGCATTGAATAAGGATCATAAAAGAGAACTTCCACCTTAGAACAAGCCAACATAAAATTCATTGGTTCCAATCCAAATTTTTCTAACATCGAAATCGCAATGATGCAAATTATTGTTTCTTTATCTATTCTTTTGATGTGTTTTTTTTTTTTTTTTGCTGGGATGTTAATCAAAATTTGTTAAAATTATTAATCAAATTTTTGAAAATTAATCAAAATTTTGAAAACTTATTGCTCAATTTATTACTTTTTTGAAATCACAACAAAAAGCGAAGCAAACAATCAATGAAATTTGAAATTTATTTTCCGCTTTGTAAGAAGCTATGCATTTTACAAAGCGTTTTTACTGTTTCTGATTGTCTGCGGGGAATGTGTTGTTATTGCGCTTAAAACCAGCGATATTCAATAAGCCAAATTCCGAGTTTTTTATTTTTTTATACAAATTTTACTTTTAATATATTATTTAAAAATATATAGGGTATATTTAAATTTTCGTTCGAGCAACAGTTTTTTTAATTCAAGTTTTACCAAATTTTAATCAAAAAGCGTTAAAATAATAAGAAATTGTTGAACACTTATTAGAGTATTTTTTAATAAATTTTTTAAACTTTTTGTACATTTTTGTATTGAAAAATATTATTTTGTAGGGGAAATTTTCCATCCCCCACACCACCTTTAAACCGCGCCTGAGCTAGGTCGATACTAGCATTTCGATCTGGCTAAAGATCTCATCAGAACCCGAAGTTTTAGAAAAGCTAGAGCCTCTGTAACAGGCAGATCTTTAACAAACAATCTATTAATCATCAAGTTTGCTCCATTCTTGTCTTCTTAGTAATCAAACAGGTGGCTAGGGTCTTTTCCTAACAAGCATCATAACGTTACTAAACATTGAAGATCAAAAATTGTTCTATTTACATAAAAGAATTTTAGTTTTTACTTTGGTTCAAGTAATATTTTTTTACAGTTTTATTAGTTTTTTGTCGTTTTTCTATAATTATATTTCACAAAAATAAGTTAGTAAAAAATTTGTACATTTTATTTTTTTTTTTTTGCTAAAATTGAGGTTTTAAATGATAAAACAACAAACATTTTTATTTTTTTTTTAAATATACATATAGCAGACTTCTTATTAGGTTTTTAGATATTATATTATTTAGCTTACAGCAAAAATTCCATTTGATTTCAGTTATTTTGATGGGTTAGAAAATTATTTTTCTAACAATCAGTTCATTGATTTTCCGCAAACCGCTTTTGCTGATATTAGCAACTTTTTTGTTGCTGATTTTACTGATTTGTTTAGTTTAAATAGCAAACAAACAAATTCATTTATTTGTTTAATAAAATTTTTATATAAAAAAAAAATTATATTAAAATTAAAAATCAACAAATGTGCATTCATTAAGGACATGTATGAACTCATTCATGATCATATATGAAGTTATTCGTGGTCATACATATCCATATAACACAATACATGATTCATATATGTTCATAGGAGTTCATAGGAGTTCATATGTGATCATATATGTAAATATTACCTAAATTTTCGTCAATTTGCATACATCAACATGTATGATTCCTCATATAAACATATATGAATCATTTATGAACACATATGAATCATATATGAATGCATGTGGAGATATATGAAGCATGTGTGCTCATGTATGGATCCATATATGTTGATTTTTAACAGGGTGGTGTACATTTTTTAAAATTAAAGTTTTAAATTAGTTTTAGTTTAATATTTGGAGCTAGGCAGTAATATGAGTATTATAGTAACAATATTTGGATACGCGAGAAACCCTAATGCATGAGACAAAAAATGGGGAAAATTGAGCTGTTTGCAAATATCTCCTCAAATAAATGTCTGCAATTCTAGGCAATATTTGCTATGTCCGTCTTATAGGTAATGCGTATTGTTTTGCACAGTCGGACCAAAGCGTATTTTATATTTGCCTGCATTCTCAATTCTTCAAAATATTGTTTTCTATAGCAGCACCAAAGCGTATTTTTTTTGCGCCTGCATCTTCAATTTTAAACAATTTCAACATTAGTTTATTTAATTTCTCTATTGTTTTATTTGTAATTTTTTTATATTGCTTTTGCTTGATGTGTAGTTTACAAAAGAAAAAATTAAATGAATGAAATCAATCTCGCTTGCATTTTGTGTAAGTTTTATAATGGCTGTGTTTGTTTGTATCTTTTCTTTTTTCTCTACTTCGTCCATACAAGTTGCGACATCTACATCTGCTCTTTTTACTTTTTCTCCATGCTATTAACTCATTAGTGGCACGTCATAGATGCGCTGTATATTTTTCAACAATGCTTCATTAAAAAATTTTTGTAATTTTTTCCCTTAAAATTTTGGCAACCAAATTGAAACTTTGACAGCATATAAATCTCCGACGGTTTAAGATATTTAAATCTGATATAATTTTGTGCACAAATCTTTATTCAAAATTAAATGAAAATTATTTTTGTTAAGTTAACTGATTTTTAAAGTTTTTTGAAAAAAGATTGTGGTTTTTGACAATTTTTTAAAATCGCCATGTGGCAACCCTGACAATATAATTTGTATATGTTTAGAAGTAGTTTAATAAAAACCATTCATTATTTATGTGTTGATGGAAACCGGAATACATTTTGTAATATTTAAGATTTTGTGTATTTGAAAAGTTTATCGTTCGATCGGTCAGATTTTCATAAAATTTATATACAATCGATCAACGAATTTCTAGCAGAGATATTTTTCTAACTTTACCCAGAATGAGGGCACTTGTAAATATTATCGGATTGATCTTAAACTTTGCCAATCCCATTTTCTAACCCATTGGCACATTCAAGGGGGTTTACCCCGAAAGATAGAACCAAAAACCATTTTCTCCTATAACCTTGTAACAACCCTAGTGTGCATTCAAGTCGAAACTTTTATAAAATAGTCAGCGGAAATTAAACTCAATGATAGTTGAGTTTTGACATACTCATATAACCACGAGAAAAAAAAAAAACGAAAGGCAACAGGCCACATCAGGGAACATTCCCGTATAATAAATTTATTTACATAACCATTAATTCTATATGAAAAATCAATAATAAATTTAGTATATATTAACATGTGTGTCACACACATAAAATTTAAAAACTTTATTTGAATACACAAATTAACTGTCATGGCATATTTTTAGTTTCCGTTTTTTCTCGGTTACACACAAATACAAACACATTATGCACCGACCAATTTATTTGTGTTTAATTTTACAGTTTGACACTTTTGAATTATTTACCTTAAAGCCAGTGAATTTCAATCTTTTAATTTTCGTGCACCATCAAATACGAACATAATATCATCGATAAGTACGATAATGCTACGATAAGTTTAGCTTTTTGCTTACTTATCTAAAAATATATAATAATATAAATTTGTTTAAGCATAATTTCAATTTACTTAATTTCTTAAAAGGTTTTTATAAAAAAAAGGAATTTTATAAATTAGTTCGTTTTATTCGATTAAGCGTCAAAGTTTATTAAAATTATTCGTTATTCAAAATCATGATTTTTAAAGTGTTCGTTCGATTTTTGTTTTTGTTCACTCGATTAATCGAATAATTTTTATTCGAATGACAACCCTATAGTTTAGTAAATTTTTTAAATTAGTTTATTTAATTTATTTATTGTGCTATTTACATTTTCTTAATATTCACAATTTTATTTTCATATATTTTTTTACCGCTCCTTTGCTTGATGTAGTATGCATATAAAAGAAAAAATAAAATGAACGAAATCAAACGCGGTTGCATTTTTTGAAAGTGTTATAATTAGGGCAACGAATTTCATGCAACTAAATAACTAAAATGTGCACTTAAAATATGCATTTAAATCGAAATATGCAAAAACCAAATAATATGCAATAAAAATCAAAAAAATAGGCACCCAAAATTTTTGGATATTTAAAATATTTGGTAAAAATCGATATTGGACTAGAATCATGCATTTACATGAAAGTCGTTGCCCTGATGATAAAACATAGAATAACTTTTCGCCTGAATCTCCATTTCCTCTGAATCTCTAAATCTTTAAAATGTAAAATAAAACAATCTATTCTAAAAAAACAGATTACTTTTTATTATTTATTCAAATCGTTAAAGCGATGATCATTAATTTTTACAATTTTAGAAGTAACGTGAGTCATGTAAAAATTTATTTGTTTTAAAATATCTTCTTCATCATGATGCGAAAATAAAAGAGAACAATAATTTTCCATTAAAAAAGGAAAATCTGAAAAAAAAATCAGCAAAAAATTTACTATTTTAACACAAAACATGATAAAGTTTTGTTTAAGTTTACCGCTAACTGAGCTTTTACAATTTCTAATTTTTAGAACCATAAAACCATGAAAAAAAAATAAAACCAACGACAAAATATAGAAAAACTACTTACATACATATAGTATGTGCAATGTACGTTGTGCATGCCCGATGAAAAAACTTCTGATATAGGTAATCATATATAGTCATATATATAATTAATGATCATCTCAAAATCGGCCAGCGTCCCGGCTAAACCACTAAAGCGACGATCTTGAAATTTGGCGTGTATCACGAGTAGATATCTGTATTGAAGGAATTTTCGGAAATTCCCACGGGGAGGCGCACATAGGGGAAAATCCACCCCTTGGTGGCCTGCCAAACCGCAGAAGCTAGGAACTTGAAATTTAGTATGTAGGTTCCCAATCAGGAGTTGACATTTGTGCACTCAGGGAAAAAAGTTTCATCATGTTGATGAAATTGTTTCATAAATCGTTTGTCATCAATTATTCATCATATTTATGAGGTTTTCATAATTGTAATGAAGAGTTTCATAAAAAAGTATGACAAATGTTTCATAGAACTTCATCATTTCATGGAAAAGTTTCATAAACTTTGTCAAAATAAATTTTTCCTTTTTAGGGAAAAATAGTAAAATTTAGAAACCATAAATTTAAATTTTTGATTTGAAATATAGAAAATATGATTTGCATTAAAAATTTTTTAAAAACTCAAAATCTACGAGAAATTATTAAAAATTCTGAAACATGAATTTCTTAATTTTAAATAGAATTAATATAATATAAAATTTCAGAATTTTAATTGATGTTTTTAAATAGAAAACTATATATTTTAATTTCAAATGGAAATTCGGGACTTAAAAAATATATCTTCTGGGTTTTTATAAAATCTTTGCGTAAATGGGTTTTAAAAAAAAGAAATTCCATCTTTAATGACCTATGGAGTTACATAAAGGTAGAAATCTGAAACTTGAAATCACAAAAACATCCACTTAAAAAGGATAAACTAATTTATTGAAACGAATTCCTTAAAATATTATTAATTTTCCATCCTAATATATTCCGATATAGAAAACTACCAGTAACGAATTATCGGGCTTTTAATATAATTATATATAAAAGTGATAGAATTTTTCTTTTTAATTTTAACACATATATTTATATAGAATTATATATAATGCCATATATAATTATATATAAAAGTGATAGAATTTGTTTGGTTTTATTGTACCGTATATACTTATAATAATAGATATATTTAAACATGGTAGTATATATGATCTTATATTTAGCTATATCAAGTATATATGATGCAGAGGGCAAGGCTTTTTTTTGGCATTTGCCACAAACTGTAGCATTTGCCATGTTTTTTGCTCCACTTTGCCATAAAATGCCATTTTCTTCCTTCTTGCAATATTTTGTGCAATTTTATTGACAAACATTTGCCGGAACAACTTTTTTTAGTTCAGAATTTCGGTCTTTACTGAATTAAAGCAAAAAAAAAAAAAAAAATTCCAAGAGCTGTATTCCAGTTACAAATTGCGTTAAACTAAGATTACAGAAAATCTGCATCCTCATAACTCGGCATAAGTGTCGTGTTATCAGTGTATCCGTGTATTTAAGTAAACCTTGGATTTAAACAGAAAATATTGTTTTGACAATATCAATGAAATTTGTGACCTATTAAATATGCTCAGTGACGATGATGCAGTCTATACGCAATGGCATCAATCAATTGCCTTCCAAATTTCGAATGTCTTCGAATGTATCACCAAATTGGAAGCAAAAGGGCTCTCTGTAAGTTAAGATGTTATAGATTGCGTTAAGGAAAAAATTAAAGAAGCAGTAAGGAAATTATTGAAAAAATAATAAAGTTTTCAATCAAATAGTGGGCTACAAACCTTGACGAAAATAAACAAATATATTTTTTAATAAGAATGAAAAGGATTCATTGATACATTAAATTACATCCTTTCAAATATGCTGCAGTTACATCTACACATGTGGAGCTCGCATTCTCAGTAAACTCTACTGTTTTATGTGACAATAGTAGATCGTTTCTTTTTGGTAAAATGCAGAAGCACATGTTTCTACTATACAATTAAAATTTAATAAAGGAAAATTGAATAAAACTTTAATATTTAACTTTAATATTTAATTTTTTTTTTTTTTTTTTATACTGTGCGCCCCGGTAGGCTAGTTGGTAGCGTGTTGGCTTATCAGTGCGGGGGTCGTGGGTTCGATTCCCACCAGAGGCACTGGTCTGTTTTCGCCACAACGCGCCGAAGGCCATAGTAGCTAGTGCTCGGTTAGGGTAATAGTATATAATTTGTACTTATATGATTATTAATTAATAAAAAAAAAAAAAAAAAAAAAAAAAAAAAAACTTTTTATTTTGTACACATTCTGTTTTGCTATTTTGCCAAAAAAACTTGCCCTGTTGATGAGATAAAAAAGATCAACTTACATATAACATGAGATATAACGATATATGATGATATATTGTATTGTAAATATATATCGTTACATAAGGCCACATACGTAATTATATATAATTATAGCAAGCTTTATATGACTATATATAATTTTTTTCGTCGGGTGTGCAGAAAGTTTTTCTTCTTTTTTTTCCGTATGTGAAAATGTCACACAAAACAATGGAACAATACTCATGCATTATTATCATCATTTTCCTGTATACACAATCATTGGTTCACATATTATGGGCAATCACAGTTGGCTATAATCGCAGTACTACCTAAGTGTCATATTTTAGTCATAGCATGTCGAGAGAAAAAATATGATTGGACATGATTTTAGACAAGAATATATTATATTATGCTAACAATCATAAATATGATTCTAACTCATCATTTTATGATCACTCAGGACTGTTTTAGCAACATCTAGAATGATAATATAATTACGAGACTCATATTATAATTGTTACACGTTTCAATCATAACATGATGCTCTTTAACTATCATAACATGATGCTATTTTTTCTGAGTGTGCCATAACTTAAGTCACGACAAAACTATCATAAACTATGATTACCCTTAATATTTGCTATTCTCGTATTCTGTAGTAACTTAGAATACGTAGTAAGTATTGTAGAATTATGGTTGCTTTTAAAAGTCAACAAGTTTGCGGGTCACATCTAAAATCACATGCAAATGAAAACCATGAACTTGGCCATTTAAATGTATGTTTGTGACATAGAAAACCTTAAAACTAACAGCAAAAAAAAAAGAAAAAAAAACTAAAATAAAAATAAAAAAAATTTAAAAAAGAAAAACTTTTATTCTGAATTTTCTTTCTTGTCTCTAGACAAACTGTAGTTTTTATCTGACAATGAGAAGTTTTGAATTTATATTGGCATGAAAATTGTTCATGTAAAAATTTTACAGACATGCAGGGCGTCATTATTAAAAATAAGTAACAAATATTACACCGTGTGACAAAGTTTAACTTTCGGTAGCACTCTTGCGAATGCACAATATTTCTTAAAATAAGTACTAAAAATAAATTAGTCGTGTCCTCCAATTTTTCTCTTTCCATAATTATCCTTATTTTATTAGCACATGCAATAATGTCTTACATTTTGCAATTTGAAAATTGGTTTTGTACAAACTCTTAAAATATACAGCTGCGTTCTGTATTTCGAAGTGGTTTCAAATCGTTAGTGAAAATGAAATCGATATTAGTTTTTCACTGTGTCACAAAAAACGAATGAAATGATAATCGATTTCATATCTCATCGGTTTCATTCAGTTTTATTTCTATCAACAGCTGTTTTCTTTTACATTGTTATTCTTCTCTTTTTCTTTATATTTGACACTTGAAAAAAAATTCTAACAAAAAGCAACCATCAGTTATATCCGTTTATTCCACGAATTTCTAAAAATATAAGTTTTGCTTTTGTAGTATCGGTAATTTTTTTGGAAGAAGAAAGGCTAAATAGAAGACATTTACGGGATTGCTCAAACTCGTTAGAATTATCTGAACAAGCGTGTGTACATATACATATTTTTATATATTAATAATACCAATATAATAATCATAAACTTTCAGTTTTATAATGATTGCCAAAGATTCCGACATTGCAATGGGATGAAGTACTGTATCTCCAGTATGCTTAATATTTTGGAAAACAAGATTTGCCCAAATGGATGTCAATGAAAAGTGGTGATGACGACTTAAGAAACTCCAAGCGGTACTTTTTTACAAAGTATAAAATTCCTAGTGTTATAGGGTGTGCTGATGGCACTCATATAAAAATCAAGTGTCCAAGCAATGATGGTCACCTGTATTTCAATAGAAAGGGATATTATAGCGTCAACGCTATGATGATTTAACAAAAACGCAGTTTAGCATATTACCCAAGCTTTTTCGCCTTTATATTGCTGTCAGTACAACACTAAGGAAATTGTGCAAGGCCAGGCTTTTACAAAAACACACAACTTGTTGGTAACATTTAAGCCACTTTACTGGACTCTTAAAATAAAATTTCTGATTTTGACTAGAAAAAGGGAGAAAAGCAGTTTAACTGCAACGGAGTTAGTTTATTTAAAAGTATTTATTCGGAGAATTTTTAATAAAAACCTAAAAAATAAGCCGATTTTAGGAAAAAATATTTTTAGGAGTATTTTTTAGTAGTAGGGGTTTTTCTTTGGCAATTTAGGGGGCTTTGTAAGAAAAAATACAAAGTTCACACGAATTTTACACAGCCAACTGACAGTGATTTGAAATCACGCAAAACAACACAAGCTTCGAATTGCATGACATAGAATTTCACTTTCGATAGGAACAATATAAAATCGATTTGAAATCACTTTTTCGAAATTGGGAACCCAAAAGAGGTGGTGTAATGGTTAGCGCGTTGTACTTTTACACAGAAGGTCCCGGGTTCGATCCCCAGTGCCGACAACATCAAAATAATATGTATGAGTTTTTTCTATCCCTCATACGTATCGCAATGTCCACCTTCGGTGTTCCCATAGCAATTGACCCCACCGAAGTAAAATAATGAATCAGGGCTATGAACCAAAAAGCTTCAATAAGTTCGCCAACTCTCCATCAGGTGGCGAGCAACAACTGTTGTAAGACTTATCATCTCAAGCAATTACAGTGTTGCCATGTCTGAAGCCCTTCATCTTTCGCCACCTTTCATCTCTATACTATCCCTTTCCAAAGAAAGCAACACGCTAAATATAGGAAGTATTTCCTGAGTGTTGCCTCTCTTTTTTAAAAAAAAAGAAGAACCTGCAGTTTCCAAATAGTGCCAACTCTGTTTGCAAAATAGGGACAACATTTTAATAAAATATTAATTCGCAATTTTAAAGAAAAACGAACTGAGATAGAGACACCTTTAGAAAAATTTATTGAATTTGCTAATGGTGGCGAATTCGCGTCGAACGGTGTCATTGTTTATTGCAATAACTATTGAAAAGTACACTCAAAGAAAAAGCTTCATTATATTTATGATCATTGATTTTCGTCCAATGTAACACATTATAAATATGATGACAAACTTCATCATATTTATGTAATGTTTCATAAAAATGAAGAAGTTTCATTGCTTTTCATGAAATGCTTCTTAAATGTTATTAGACATTATGAAGCAAATTCATACATTTTTTTTAAATGAAAAATTATCTTTGTCAACACAATAAAGGCTACAGCCAATGACAAAAATGTATTTTTTATGCATTATTTTTAAAACCCAATATTTTTGAAACTGTAATTCAAAATATATCAATTAAAACTCAATTGATATTAATTTTTTTTAAATCAGAAAAAATAAATTAAATTAAGAATTTTCATTTTGAATTTTAAAACATTAATTGAGATTAAGAATTTCCATTTCCACTGAAAATTATAAAACTTAAATTTATATTCATACAATTCGATGCAAAATTAAGAATATATGAATTGATTAGTATTTCTGACTTAAAATTGATGTTATAACAGTTTCTGAGTTTTAAATAGAAAATCTAAAACATAAATTTAAAATTACAATTTCTTAATTTCAAATAAAAAGTCTTAATTTCTATTGTTGATTTTTAAATTTCAAATAAAAATTCTGAATCTCAATTAATAGGAAAACAAAAAATGACTAGCATCAACCTAGCTAATATGTTTGATTTGCTTGATTTTTGTAAATATACGAAGGTTGAAAAATTGTTATTAATTAGTAATAACATACAATGTAAAAAATATTACTTGAGCAAGAGTAAAAACTATGTTTTTTTTTTATAATAGAACATTTTTGGTCTTCAAAGTTTATTAACGTCATGATGCTTGTTAGGAAAAGACCGTAGCCACGTGTTTGATGGCTAAGAAGATAAGAATGGAGCACAATTGATGATTAATAGGTTTTTTGTTAAAGCTCTGCGTATTCTGGAGGCTCTAGCTTTTCTAAAACTTCGGGCTGTGATGAGATCTTTAGCCAAATCGAAATACTAGTATCAACCTAGCTAATATGTTTGATTTGTTTTTTTTTTTTTTTTTTTTGGAAAATATATGGAGGTTGGAAGTTCGTCATAAATTCAAAATAATTTATTTATTGTTTTATTTTTATTTTTTTAATATTCACAATTTGTATGTGCACATGCGTGCCTTTGTTTAATGTGTAGTATACAAAAGAAAAAATTAAATGAACGAATCAATTTCGCTTATATTTTGTGGAAGTCTTATAATGGTTGTGGTTGTTTGTAGCTTTTCTTTTTTCTTAAACTTTATTTCAAAATTAGTTTTTCGGTAAAAGCGTTTAACTAAAACTTAAGCTGAAAACGCGATGTCAGCAAAAAAAATTCTGAAAGTTAGTTAAATATATATATTTTTGAGTGTAGCCTCCTTAGATTATGTGAGTACAAAAAATTTATCAAATTTGAAGATCCTTGGTCAATTTCTACTTGATGTCCCATGCGTGCCTTTGTTTAATGTGTAGTAGAGTGGGTCGCACCCCATACAAAATAAAAAAAGTTGTGCCGGCCACCCCCTAGAATTAAAGAAAATTTGAAGAAGATTTGAAAAAAAAAATTTTTTTTTTGCCACGCCCCTTGATCCGCATTTGGTTTTTTATTTCCTGTGGCTCCATTTATAGTCCGATCGTAACGTGTGATATATCATTGTTTTTGGAATGACAACGGCTACATTTTCTACTCTCACTTTTGACTCCGACGTCAAATTCTAGAAGTGACTTCTGGAAACTCGATTTCTACCACCCTCGAGTACCAAATCGATTTTCCAGAAGTCACTTCTAGAATTTGACGTCGGAGTCAGAAGTGATCAAATCTTCTTCAAATTATCTTTAATTCTAGGGGGTGACCGGCACAACTTTTTTTATCGACCCGGCCTAATGTGTAGTATACAAAAGAAAAAATTAAATGAACGAAATCAATGTCGCTTGTATTTTGTGGAAGTCTTATAATGGTTGTGTTTGTTTGTAGCTTTTCTTTTTTCTTAAACTTTAGTTCAAAATTAGTTTTTCGGTAAAAGCGTTTAACTAAAATTTAAGATGAAAACGCGATGTCAGCAAAAAAAATTCTGAAAGTTAGTTAAATATATATATTTTTGAGTGTGGGCTCCTTAGATTATGTGAGTACAAAAAATTGATGAAATTTGAAGATCCTTGGTCAATTTCTGCTGGATGTCCCATGGTTTTCATGATATACATGTTAAACTTTAACAACTAAGTAAGACTGATGTAATTTTTATGTACTTTTTTATAAATCCAAAAATATAACAAAATTTAAAACAAATTTTTAACCTGGCCTTAAGTACAAAATAACAAAAGCTGTAAAAAAGTAATAATTTTACCTAACACTTGCATAATAAAAATCGTCGAAAAAGCGTAAAACAGTTTATAGCTTTAGACATTTTATGCTGTAAAAAAAATGAGGAGTAAAGTTTAAACAAATTGTTTGCCCAGCAACAAATCAACGACTACTATTAAGATAAACACACTTACCTCCTCATACACCCCCTGTCAGCTGCAGACAGACATTTTATGGCTGAAGCAGCTGAATATAGAAATATCCTGTGAAAAAAAATATGTTTTAAAAATACCTCGTTTTAAATAGCTTAATATATGGCTTTTTAATCTGTGATGCTAATACCAAAGTATATAAGACCAGGTCAGGTCTATGGTCATACCAACTTTCAATTCATGGAAAATTAGCATTTTATGTTAATTTTTTATTTTATTTTTTGTTAATCTAAAATACAATGTACCCCTTCTTAAGGATTATTTACATTCGTTTTTGGTTCGAATTTTAAAGTTTTTTTTTTTTTTTTGTTTGTTAAATTTAGGGTCCTTTTTTATTATGTGCTCTCTTGGTTGGTTAGGGTCACAAACAATAATGATGTTTTATAATTTTTCTATATTTAAAATACTTAATTTATAGAATTTAAATCTAAACCAAACAAGGATTTTTATATAAATGTAAATAACCGAAATAAAACTTTAAATAATGAAAGTTGATGGTCCTTGAAAAAAGGTTACATTATGAAGAGAAATTTTGCCAATTGAATTTGCTTTTCGAAAAAAAAAACTTTTGTTAGAGATTTTTGATGGAATTTAGTTTATATTATGAGGATATATAAAAAAACAAAGGAAACATTATTCGTATTACACGGTTTGTCTTATTTATTATACGTTTATTTACAACTCATATAAAGGGTGATATTTTTTAGCAATTTTCTTTTTGGCAAGACTGTTTTTGGTTACAGTTTTCGTGTAACATATTAACATGTTAAACATGTTCAGTTTGGTCTATAATTTAAATGAATCGACTTACAAACGAACAACGCTTGCAGATTATTGAATTTTATTATCAAAATTCATGTTAAGAAACTGCATCGAGCACTTCTTCCAATTTATGGTCAGTCTGGGCGACCTTCTGAGGCTGCTATTCGGAATCTTGTGACTAAATTTCGCACCAAATTTACATTATTGGACATTAAACCATAAACTCGCATACGTAGAGTGCGGAAAGAGGAAAATATGGCAGATGTATCCGCCAGTGTTGTTGATGACCGTGAATTATCAATTCGGTGCAGTTCGCAGCAATTGGGCCTCTATTACTCCACTACGTGGAAAATTTTGCGGAAGGATTTGGGTGTAAAACCTTTTAAAATACAGTTGGTACAAGAATTGAAGCCACACCAATATTGAAGAATTTATTCCTTAGATACCGGCCGATATGTTGTATAGAGTATGCCAAAATTGGACCCAGCGTATGAATCAATTGAGGCAAAGCAGTGGTCAACATTTACATGAAATCAACTTTAAACATTGAAAAATCACCCTTTACAATTTGGATTACCTTTTCACTCTTCAATAATTTTTAATGTGATTTTTTCTTTTTACACTATCTTTTGTTGGTACTTTATTGATTACACTAGTTTGCAAAATTAAAAAGAATTTTTTTTAAGATAAATTGAAAGTTTAGATTTTATCTCATGTCTTACTCATAGAAATAAATTTGTAAAATAACAGGAAAAGCTACTAAAAATCAAAGAGTGTTAACGAAAATTTGTTTGTAATTTATAAAAGCTAAAAGCTGTAAAAATAAAGTTAATACATCAAATTAAAGAAAATTGGATCAGGTTTTTAAATAAAAAACAAGTTTGACTCTTTTTGGGAGAAGCACTGTGGCTCAAGAATTACATTTGTTGGCCAAAACCTCCATTTTTTTTTGTTACCGATTTTAAAAATTTTTACACTGTTAAAAATTAATATCATAAAAATCATACATGTCCACATGAATCCATACATGATTCATATGTGTTCATAAATGATTCATACATGTTCATATGAGGAATCATGTACGTTCATGTCTGTGCATTAATATTTCAGAAAAAGCCGATTTTTTAAAAATATATTGCCAAACTATTATCGATAATGGGATGTGCTCTTTTTTCTAGGTTCCCAGTAAAAAAATGCTGCTGACCTGCGAGCGGGTTTGTAAGGAAGTACGCCAAAAACGAATCCCTTACAAACCTGCTTATATATGCCATGATTTTTATATGGCGAATTCCCACCTGAAGAGCTACTATCACGTGGTAGCTCTTCAGGAACAGTGAAATGTTTTTTTTTTTTTTTTTTTTTTTTTTTTTTATTGAAATGATATTAATACTTTATTTTAGTTAACATTTCATAAAATTACACCTAGTTTACACTAACAAGTAATATTTTTCTTTCAGATAAGATTTACAAATTATTAGACACTAAGTCTTGAGGTTTTTTTCTCTTTAAACGTCTTGTATATATATCTTCATTGATAAGAATGGAAGCTTCTTCGTTGCTGTGATGTTGCAGTCTACTTGCATGTTTGGATGCTGATTGTTGAATTACCTCGGATACTTTGTTAATTCCAAGATCTCTATGCAAATCGTCGTTCCTTATATACCAGGGCGCATTAACCATATTTCTAGCGATTTTGTTTTGAAAACGTTGAATAATTTCAATATTAGTTTTGGAAGCACATCCCCATAACTGGACACCGTATGTCCAGACAGGTTTTAGTACTTGGTTATATATCAGAAGCTTGTTTTCAATTGAGAGTATAGAATTTCTTCCAATCAGCCATGTTAGCTTTTTCTGTTTTAAGTTTAGCTCAGTGTGTTTAACTCTGATGTGATCTTTCCATGTAAGCTTAGAATCCAGCGTCATACCCAGATATTTTGCACTGTTAGCATAAGGTACAGCTAAACTTGAAATATTAATTGGTTTATGTCTAATTACTTTGTTGGTAAAGTCAACATGCGTTGACTTACTTTCATTTAGTCTGACTCTCCAAGTGTCTGTCCATTCTACAATTTCATCAACTGAAATCTGTAGTTTTGAGGTAGATTCGGTTTCGTCATTACCAATAGCTAAGATGCACGTGTCATCAGCAAAAGTAGCTATTTTACTGTTTTTTGGTACGGGTATATCTGAAGTATACAATAAGTATAGTATTGGACCAAGGATACTACCTTGAGGTACGCCAGCTTCTATTTTTTTAATATCTGAGTAGCATTGTTTATGCTTTACTCTAAAATAACGTTCTGTCATGTATGATTCCAATAGAGATGTATACTGAATTGGTAATTGAGTTTTTATTTTATATATAAGACCTTTGTGCCATATCTTATCAAATGCCTGAGCTACGTCTAAAAAGATGGCAGAACAGACTTTTTTTTGTTCCAGAGCTTCCTCTATGGTATGAACTATTCGGTGCACTTGGTCTATTGTAGAGTGCTTTTCTCTGAAGCCAAATTGATGAGAGGGTATTACGTTTTTATATGCGATGATTTGTTTTAATCTTTTTGAAAATAACTTTTCAAATAGTTTTCCCATAACGGGAAGCAGGGAAATCGGCCTATAGGAAGTAACTTCGTTAGGATTTTTTCCTGGCTTCTGAACCATTATTACCTCTGAAACTTTCCAGTAGCGAGGAAAATATGTCAGAGTAATACAAGCATTCATGATGATGTTCATTTTTGTTATCGCATTATGCGGGAGATTTTTTAAGATTTCTCCAGTAATTAAATCAAAACCGGGACTTTTGCCAGGTTTCATATTTTGTATCTCTTCAATTATTTCCGTTTCTGTAAAAAGTTGTATTTCATGAAAATCCTGTACTGTATAGGGCTCATTGAAATCTTTAGTTTCTTCATACGGCTGGAATGTTTGTGAAGGTGCTGAGCAAATGCGGTAGCCTTTTCAGTATCACTTTTCGCCCAACTAGTATTTTCAATTCTAATTGGGGGATTATGAAGAGTTGGACGTTTCAAATGTGCAGTTGTTTTCCAAAGAGAATAATCAGTTATTTTATCTGCTGACAGACTTTTCATTTTCGAGTCAAACTTTTTGTTTTTAAATTCTTTAATTTTTTCAGTAAGTAGTTTTGTTAAACTATTTAATTGAGTTTTTAAGGGGGGGAAATCTTGTGGTTTGCCATGTTTTTCTTATTTTTCTTTTATTTTTTATAAGTTCAACGATTTCCATTGGATAAGACCGATGAATATTTTTTAAATTGGTTATAGGAGTACTCATCCAAGCAGCTTGTTGTATTTGTGATGTAAATTTTTCCGCTTCTTCTTCAATATTTCCTCAGTTGTAAGACAACTTGGAGCTTCTATATAACTTTCAAGTTTGTATTTAAAATAGTCCCAATCGGTGTTTTTGTTTGAAAGATATGAATTTTTTCCTTGTTCTTTAATTTCGCCATTGATTTCTAAATATATAGGCGAATGATCAGAGTTTAGTTCTGTGCCGTCTTCAATACACATTGTATTGGTTGGAATTTGTTTGGTTATAAAGAAGTCTATTAGATCTGGAATTTTATTGGTATCTGTCGGCCAATAGGTTGGGTTTCACGTTGACAGTATATCACACCCTATTTGCCTAGCAGCTTTCCAGAGCTCACGTCCCTTAGTTGTTGTTAGGCGTGATCCTCAGTAAACATTTTTCGCATTAAAATCACCTCCGATTATGAATCTACCTTTATGTTTTTTAAAAAGATTTATATATTGTTCTGCTTTAATTGTGTGCCTTGGAGGGCTATACAAAGCAGTTACTGAGAGGTCATTATCATAGATTTTTATATTTATTGTTGTCGCCTGAAACATTTCAGTTGATATTTTATCGTCTTCGTAATGTTCTATAGATTTTTTTACTAACACTGCACTGCCTCCTCTAGCATTATTAAGAGGATGATTGGAGCAGTACATGTAGTAAAGTGAAATGTAATATTCTTTTTTTTTAACGTACTCGGAAACACCAAACACAATCGGAAATCACGCAGGAAAACTGGTACAGATCGTTTATAATAAGAACAATATAATAATGCTTATTTTATTTAATCGAGGTGTTTTCTGAGCTTTTTGGCAATTTTTATAGCCATTCGGCTTTAACATGACTTTTACCTAGAGCTTTTATAACCCATATTTTAAATATTTCAAATACATAAGTGGCAACCGTGGGCCCACAGCATAGGCGTTATGGGTATCAACATTTTTGTTTTCTCGAGTTATTTAATACTGCGTACAACAGAACATTTTAAACATGTTTTCATACGAAAATTTTGCAAACTTTTAAACACCCTTTTTCCCTAAACGTGTCTAATATCCAAGTTTCACTAACCAATTACCACCAACTGTCGCCATATGAGGACACCTAAACTTTGTTCCGCCAAAAGTTTCTTTGAATAAAAAGAAAATATTTCATAATTTTTATGAATTACCGAAATTATAACTAACAAAATTAATTAATTAACAAATTTTTCGAACGATAAATTTGTAATTTTTCTTTATGCACGTGTACCGCAAATAAGCTGATTTCACATTTTTTACTTAAATATTGCATTTAAAAAAAATTTATAATAACACTTTAAGTAACCAAACCCCGGGATACTTAATTTTGGCGTGAAGAATCCAGTGGCATACGCCGTTTTAATAGGTTAGGTCAAAATAAAAAGATATTTCAATTTTAAGTTTGCATTGACTCAGGCGATTTTTTGAGTGTATTTTAAGTAAAAGACATAGAAATCTCTTTTGAAATAACTTTATTTTCTGTTTAAATGTCAAAACTCAAAGCTAACAAAGATGACTGTCCATTTGAAGACGATGTTTTCTAATGAAATTTGAAGAAGCGAACCATCACATGACACTAAACTAAATGATGTCAGTATCAGTCAAAGGTTATTACCACGACGTTTCGGATTGTATATAAATGAAATGAATCCTCCTAAAAATGGATGGCCATCATTGTTAGACTTAAGTTTAGACAAATAAACAAAAAATAAAGCCATTTCAAAAAAGATTTTAATGTCTTTTACTTAAAATACACTCAAAAAATCGTTTGAGTCAATGCAACATTAAAATTTAAATATTTTTTTATTTTGACGGAGTATGCCACTGGATTCTTCACTCCAAAATGAAGTTCACCTGTCCCGGTGTATCGGTATGTCATTTTGACATACTTACTGTGTAAGCTATACAAAATTATAAAAATAAACTTTTTTACTTGTCCCCGAATGGGGACAATGGATTGTTATGTATAGTAATTTAATTGTTCGTATATATTTAAGATTACAAATTTTTAAATATTACATTAAATATAAAAAGATTCATTACAAAAAAAAAAAAAATACATTATGATGTGACAATATAAGAAGTTATAGAAATACGTCCCAATCCTAGTAAATACCTCCGAATCTAATGGAGCAGCAGTACTCTAATTCGGATCATATTTCTAACAACATTTAATGGTAATAATAACAAATATAATATTCAAGATAAGAAATTCGCAGAAACTATGTAAGCGATAACACAGTGGTACAAAATTGAATGAAATAGAAAAACCTGGGGAGTGATATTATTTTTCTTGTAGGTCTTGTCGAGTTAAAGAAGAATCCAATAGTGAAATATGCCGGACACCTCCAAAATCCTGATTTACGGTAAAAAACCGTTTTTTTACCTTTGCGCACTTATAAGCCTGTAACTTTGTTGATAATGATCCGATTTTCAATTTCTTACTAGATTTGGAAAGAAGAAACTGAGATCTTTCGAATGATATATAATTTATCTAAGAAAACTTGAGAAATTTAGGTGTTCAAAAATTTTTCAACTTTGGTGACGTTTTTATACATTATTTTATTAAGAAACTATATTACTATTGAATTTATTCAAAAAGTACGTTTATTTACGATTACAACGCATATTTGAGTTTAAAAATAGATAAGCAATTGACTGAGTTATTTAACTTTTCATGAAAACAAAATTTTTACCAAAATGCCTACACAATGTTGTTGGTGTTGTTTTTATGCACCTTCTATGAAGTTACAAATCAATGTTATCCTTATTACTTATTTGCTGATATCAGTCACCGGCGTGATTTTAAAAACAATATTGGAGTGGTAGAAGTGTACAATAAAGTATTTAATCGTTCTTTTGATACTAGTCGCTGGTACGAGCCAGAATTTGTTTGTCAATATTGCTGTAATACATTAAAAAAAAGAAAATTCAACCTTCGTTTCTTTTGCCCTTTTCTACGCCTATGATTTGGCATCATCAGCCATATCATAAACCAAATGATTGCTACTTTTGTCATACCGATGTTTTAGGTCACTGTTTTAAAACGCGCAAAAACATTAAGTACGCAAATGTTGTAACTGTTACAAAACCGATACCTGTAAGTAAGGATCTACCGACACCGAGCAAATCTGTCGATGTAACAGAAAAAGATTTTGAACAAGAAGAGTTCCTACCATCCAGATCTAAAGGGTGGTTAAATTTCAAGGGCCGATGTTGATTTTGAATAAAACACAAACTATTTAGGAAATTATTGTAATTTTATTTTATTATGATATATTGGTATTACTCAATTATGTATGGAACAAAATATCGGCCAAATGGGCGCCGCGACCACGGCGGCACACCTCCATCCGATGGTCCAAATTTTCGATGACGCTGAGGCATAATGGAGGTTCTATGCCGTTAATGTGCCGAATTATCTCATCCTTTAGCTCTTGAATTGTTGCTGGCTTATCGACGTACACCTTTTCTTTCAAACAACCCCAAAGAAAAAAGTCCAACGGTGTCAAATCACATGATCTTGGCGGCCAATTGACATCGCCATTACGTGAGATAACACGGCCATTGAATTTGTTGCGCAAAAGAGCCATTGTTTCGTTAGCTGTGTGGCAAGTAGCACCGTCCTGCTGAAACCACATATCGTCCACATCCATATCTTCCAATTCGGGCCATAAAAAGTTCGTTATCATCTCACGATAGCGAACACCATTCACAGTAACTGCCTGACCGGCCTCATTTTGGAAAAAATACGGCCCGATGATGCCGCCAGCCCATAAACCGCACCAAACAGTCACTCTTTGTGGGTTGCATTGGTTTTTCGACAATCACTCTTGGATTCTCATTCGCCCAAATGCGGCAATTCTGTTTATTGACGAATCCACTGAGGTGAAAATGTGCCTCATCACTGAAGATGATTTTCTTCGAAAATTGATCATCCACTGTTGCCATTTCTAGCCACCATTCTGCCCATTCACGACGTTTGGAATGGTCAAGAGGCTTTAGTTCTTGAGCCAATTGCACTTGTAAGCGTGTAAATGCAAGTCTTTATGCATAATGTTCATCAACGACGAGCGTGAGAGGTGCAATTGTTGGGCACGATGACGAGTTGAGGTGGACGGCTCTTCAGCCACACTATCGCGAACAGCAGCAATATTTTCTGCAGTACGAGCTGTACGAGCATGCACTGGTGTTCTCACATCTTCTACAGACCCGGTTTGCTCGAATTTTTCCACGATTTTTGCGATTGTACGCACATTTGGACGATCAAATTGACCAAAAAAATCACGAAGTGCACGATATGCATTTTGATTTGAACGCCCATTTTCATAATAAGTCTGGATAACTTTAACACGTTGTTGGATTGTGTATCTCTCCATGGTTCAAATTGAGTAAGTCTGAAATAGAGAAATGTCAAATAAAATTCGGAAAAAACTTGGAGTTTAGGTGTGGTTCACATTCAACATCGGCCCTTACAATTTAACCACCCTTTACAACAACGGAGCGGCATTTTTTGTCAAAAGCTGATTTCGACGATCTTGTTCGCGATTTACACTTGTCAAAGCGGCAATCTGAAGTCCTCGGGTCGCGATTAAAGCAGTGGAATTTGGTGGAAAAAGATTTCGTTATAACATCTGGTAGACAAAGTGACCGGACTTGGTTACTTCAAGAAAGTTTTAAGACTAGTTTCAATGACAGTGATCTCGTGTATTGCGTTGATGTACCAAAACTATTTTCGGCATTAAATCACAATTATAATGCAGATGAATGACGATTTTTCATTGATGGTTCATGTAAAAGTAAGTTTTCTTATAAAAATGTATGACTTTATTTTTATTAATTTAAGATTTGTAATGTAATATCTAGGCTTAAAAACTGTTTTATTGCATAACCAAAATCAATTACCTTCAGTTCCAATCGCATATGCGACTAATACAAAAGAAACTTACGAAGTGATGAAAAATATACTAATGTTTGTTAGCTATACCACCCATAAATGGAAAGTCGTCGCTGACTTAAAGGTTTTGACAATTTTATTTGGTATGCAAGGTATCCGTGCTATCTTTGTGAATGGGATAGTCGTGCACCGAATCGTTATGATCGCAAAGTATGGCTGCCACTACTGCATCTTAAACTGGGATACATGAAACAATTTGTAAAAAAATTAGATTGTAAACGGCGACGCTTTTTGTCATCTCAAAGCGGTGTTCCCAAAACTAAGTGAAGCCAAAATAAAAGGAGGGTATTAATTAATTTGTTTACATATCTAGTACGTTTTTCATGGTTTTTATCTGTTTTGATAACTTTTAGGTATTTTTATTGGACCTCAAATTCGAAATATTATGAGAGATCCAGATTTCATTAACAAGCTAAGTTCCGTTGAAAGACGTGCATGGAAGAGTTCTGTTGCGCTATGCGATAATTTCCTTGGAAATCGCAGAAGCGACGACTATGTCACAGTTGTCAATGAGTTTTTAAGTGGGTATGGTGAAATGGGCTGCAACATGTCCATAAAAATTCATTTTTTGCATTCGCATTTGGACTTTTTCCCAGATAACCTGGGCCAGTTTCATTGATGAACAAGGCGAACATTTTCACCAGGAAATGGCAACTATTGAAAAACGCTTTGAAGGAAAAAATAAGATAAAAATGATTTCAGAATATTGCTGGTCACTTAAACGAGAAACTGATGATGCTGATTTAAAAAAAAAACGGTCAAGCAAACACTTTTGAGTTAAATAACCAAAAATAAAATTTGTATAAAATGTTTAAAAGTTTATTTTCATGAAAAGTCAATTATTTATCTATTTTTAACCCCAATATGCGTTGTAATCGTTAATAAACGTACTTTTTGAATAAATTCAATAGTATTATAGTTTCTTAATAAAATAATGTATAAAAACGTCACCAAAGTTGAAAAATTTTTGAATAATCTACAAAATTTGTGTTTGCTGGACAATAACATCCAAATTTCTCAAGTTTTCTTAGATAAATTATATATCATTCGAAAGATCTCAGTTTCTTCTTTCCAAATCAAGTAAGAAATTGAAAATCGGATCATTATCAACAAAATTACAAGCTTATAAGTGCGCAAAGGTACAAAAACCGGATTTTGAAGGTGTAAATCCGGATTTTGAAGGTGTCCGGCATATTTCACTATTGGAATCTTGTTTTACTCGACAAGCCCTACAAGAAAAATAATATCCGGTCCCAGGTTTTTTGGACTGTCGCACCGTGTAACGTAATCACACATCACATCACTATGATATTTAAAATTGTTCTTAAAATATGATTAATTCGCTTAGTTTTGAAATTTCAATGCCAAAAAATCTATAAAAACAATTTGCGTTAAAAAATTTTGTTTGATTTCATCAGTTTCATATCACATCTGCCCATTGTCCCCATTTGGGGACATATCCTGCAAAAGACATCAGTGAATATTTTAATTATTTTCCTTCATTTTGTTTTCTAATTTTACATAATTTTTACAATTAACTAATTTAAATCAGTTTTCATTAGGGTGTTAAAGGGTTAAAATCATGTACCCTAAAGTGGACCTAAACTAAAAAAAACTCTCTAAAAGCATATAAAACTGTTAAAAAGTTAAGTAAGTTCGATGAAAATTTATATTTTTATTTTAAATTAAAATTAAAGTTAATTTTGTTCATTAAAAAGTTTTATGTATCGTTTAAAGCTGCTTAAAGGGTTACCATATGTAATGCTAACTTTTTCAACTGCGGTAAACAGACGAAACAAATTGAATAATTGTCCAAAATAGAAAGGAACAGTTTAAAATAATTCGTAATCCAATTAAAAATAACTAAAACTTGAAAAAAATTCAGAAAATATACTAAAGGTCCACTTTAGTGAGCGTTATAAAAATGTAATTATTCAAATTTATTTTTTATTTATTATAGTTTTTATGAGTCCATTAGTTTTAATAAAATTGTGAATAAAATTCTTACCGTTTGCGGAAATCAGATTTGTATTAAAACTACCCAGTCAGAAACTGCCAGTGGTACAAAAACCAAGCTCTGGTATAACACTGGCTAACCGAGAAAATGTAAAAAAACTTCTGGCAGAACACTTGTTTAAGGCGCTTTACCAGCGTTTGCAAAAAGCGTTTTGCCACTTGTTTGTTTTACAATAATTTCAGTGCTCTAGAAAAAAATCATTGACAAAACATTGGCTGAGACCACAACGCCAACGTTGGAAAAAGTGTTTTCCCATTGCTATACAGTCAAAATTACCAACGGCTCAAAAGTTTAACCACTGTTAAAGCATTTATTTTATAAAAATGATGTGGCTTTGCTTAAAAAAGTTTATAGTCGGAGTTCAAGCCCCGGTTTCAGGCAAAATATAAAATTGTTTTTTTTTTTTGATTACGGAATAGCTCTTTTAAGACCATTTTTTTTTTGTTTTCCCAACGTTGGCAAGTTGTTTCCATCAGACCTTATGACAGTTGCTGACATATTTGAGTAGCCAACTGTTACCCAGCAGTTATTATTTATTTGCGTTTTTACATATCATGTACACGCATAGAAATAAACCTTTAAAAATAGCAGAAAAAGCTATTAAAAATTAGTTAAATATGACCTTTGCAGAAAAAAATGCTAAATTTAGCAGTTTTTTTTTTTTTGCTAATTATTAATAAAATTCGATGTGAATTTTAGTTCATTGAAAATAGCATTTTGCTCATAATTTTTTTGCTTTTACTAAATATTTGTAGACTAAAAATAGCAAACAAAAACTGTAATATTAACAACATTTTTGATACATTTACCTCAAATTTAGTAGAACACACTTAACAGTTTATTTTGCTCAACAGAAATTTTTGGTAAATAATTGTAGATTGCTGATTTCATAAGGGCAGACTTTTATTCGAATTAAAAAAAAAAAACTAAGAAAAATTTTTACTAATATTTAGTAAATGTTTTTGCTGATTTTAGCAGATTACTTTGCTACATTCAATTAACTGAAATTTTTCTCAAATATAAATTCAACAGATTTTCTTTTGCTATTTTCTTTTCTTTTTTATTTGTGTATTATATTTTCTTTTTTATTAGTACGTCTGGTTAGCTCTGTACTTAGAGCTGTCGTCTGCCAATCTGGCGTCCAGGGTTCGATTCCCGGCGGGACCAAAGAAATTATACATGAACTTTTTTTAAAATTTTATTTTTGAAAAACAAATTTTTAGACCACCTTTTTCAAGGTTTAACCAACATTTTACAAACTTTGGAAATTTTGTTTCCCCTGTGCTTGTCCGACACTTTTTGAACACACGTATCTTTTGTCTAATGATATTGTCATTTTGGGATTGGGAAAGCACGTGTTGCCAGCACTTGTACCACTTGCTAAAGTTACTTGCCAGCCGTAACCAGTTTTTATTTTGCTGTCTTGTTATTTATTCACTTTTTATGTTAATGAAAAATTATACTTTATGTAGCGTTTTTTTCAGCGACACTAAAATTACACGGAAAACGTCTGCATTCACCTCGAAACTTTTTTAAAATAAATATAGCGGAAATTAAACTTGATGACAGTTTTGACATATTCATGAAAAACCAGGAACAAATGGGGCCACTTTAGAGGACAGGTTATATTAGGAAAGATTCCCTTACATTTTGCTAAAATCAACAAAAATATTTGCTTAAAATTGTAGACTGCTGATTTCAGAAAAGCAGATTTTTATTTAAATAAAAAAAAGAAAAAAAACTTAATATTTTTTTTGTAATGAATATGAAAATTAATTATTTTTTTTAGAAATGTTGAGGTTAAGAAGAAGAATAAACGTTTTTCTTTTAAAATTATAAACACTCTTAATTTTTAAATCAGACTAGACTAGTTTCAGCCTCTTTTTTTTATGGACAGGCGTCAGGCATCAGGGATTTTCCATTTAAATTGTATTATTATTTTTGTTTGTAATTTTTTCTCCACTAATTTTTAACAAATTGAAACCATTGAAACTTTACACGTGTGCACCCGTGCATTATCTTGGTCATATGGGGTCGTTTTTTTTTTTAAATCCTCATTAAATCGGTCCATTAAGTTGGCATAATATTCGCCGTTTATTGTTTTTCCCTTTTGAAGGTAATCGATGTGGATTATCCCACGTGCATCCCAAAAGACTGTTGCCATCACCTTATTGGCCTACAAACTTACCATTTCCTTCTTCGGAGCCGGTTCACCCGGAGAAACCCATTGTTTAGACTGCTGCTTGGTCTCCGGAGTGTTGTAATGAATCCATGTTTCATCCACAGTTACAAAACGCCGCAAAAACTCATTCGCATTGCTGTTAAACAACTTCAAACAATCCTTTGAAGTTGTCACACGATTACGTTTATGGTCAATTGAGAACAAACGAGGCACCCATCTCAAAGACAGCTTTCTTAAACCCAACTGATTATTTAAAATCGAAACCACACTGCCATATGAAATGCCTATGGCATCAACAATCTCACGCACTTTTACTCTTCGATCGGCCAACACCATATCGTGGATTTTTTCGACATTTTCAGGTGTATTGACCTCAATTGGCCGTCCAGAACGTTCAGCGTCATTTGTACTTGTGCGACCACAACGAAAGTCAGTAAACCACTTTGTTTTACCGTTGAAATCGTTGGTGCAGAGTCCCCATAGTATTTATCAAGCTTTTCCTTGGTTTAATTGACGGGTTTTTTTCGCAAATGAGCACTCGAAATTCACTTTTTTCCATTTTTAAAAAAATCCACGAGACTGTTTGTTTTGAACAGCTGTTTAAACGCAAAGTAAATGACGGAAATTGCTCAAAATTTGACAGTAGTCTATTAACAGGTGGTACTTGATGAGGGCAGTGTTGCATTTCATATAACTACGAGTGCAGTTGGAAAAGTCACGAACTTATTGATCCGCCCTCGTATACAATAACACAAAAGCTAATAGGAAACAAAACTGCAATTTAGCTGCATTACATTCGAGGCCATACTTGTTACGTTTCTAATGTAAAAAGAAGCGCAGGTTTGAGTCTTACCAGCCGCTGGTAGTTGAAAAATTTATCACATAGAGACAATCTGACAATTATAAGACACAACTAATAATACAATTTAAATGGATAATCACTGATGACTCCTGTCCATAAAAAAGGCTGAAACTTGGCTAGTCTGATTTCAAAATTAATAGTGTTTATAATTTTTAGAGAAAAAACGTTTATTCTTCTTACTTTATGTTGCCACTCACAAATACATAAAATTAGTTTTCAATATTTTCGTTGTATTTTATTGTTCTTCTTAATGTTTCCCAACAATTGTTCTAAATACTCATAAATCCATCTACAAATCGTTGCGTGCGTAAGTACGATATTAATGGCTTTTCATTGTATTCTTTTTTAATGTTTTCCAAATACAATTGACCATTTGAAGCAGTTTCCGCACGCTTTTCCTAAAACAATAAAACTTATATCAAATTTGAAATTGCTGAAATAATGCCTATTTTCAAATGCTTTATTGTATACAAATTTTATAAAAAATTCAAATTTTAGATGAAAAGAAGAGATCACAGGAATGAAATGTTAATATATTAACAATAATTATAATTAAATTGAGCACTTTATGGATAACACTAGTTCAGGAAAATAATTGTTAAAATTTCTGTGTGCGAACAAATAAAGCAAACTTTTGTATCTTCTGTACATTACAACTTGGCTGATGGCAATTAAAATCTGACTTAATATGCAGCAAAAAAAAAAATTATGTTGAAATTCTACTGATGATTGTTCGGTTGAACGTGAAATTGATTCAGGCATTTGCCGAAAAAGTTAAAGTCCCTGTATGGCTTAATAAATCCTAAAGTAAATACAAATTGCCGAAAGGGTTTAAAATTTCTTTGAAAATTGATGAAAAAAAATTTAGTAGTTTCCCTGCGGGAAATGAAGGGTCGATTGATCCAAAGTGACGATGTTGTGATATATGATTGGGTGGCACGTCACGAAACTGGAGAAACCGAAATTGTGGTGTACCAAAAAGTGTTAATTTGTGTGAATTGACCAATCACGTGACTATAGTAATGGTGACAAAACATTGACAAGTTGGTATCGGGTATATCATGTAACTGAAGAAAAAGTAACATAACATTGTAGTGTACTGAAGCAACTAGGGTCGATGCAGTTGAAGTACTTACTGGTCATTGAACCGGTTCAATCCAGTTAGCAGTTGATGAAAGCATGGCAATTAGTGCCAAAGGATTCAGTCCTTTGACTGCTACAAATCGAATATAACACTGAAATAAACTTATTTTAAAATTGATTTTTGTTGTGCCTTTTTGAAGGTTTTTTTAACAGGTAACATGACACTGTTTTGGATAAGTGCAGTGACTGGTTCCGGATGGGCTATTTCACAACCCGTACATACTATGACACACGCTAAATAAAAAGTGTCAGGTTAATTGCAAATTATTTTTCGAATGACTATAGGAAAACTATAGTTTTCCTTCAAAAATTTTTCTCCAGTTCTATGATACGTACACCTAGACCAGCCACGTGATAAATTTTTTTCCACTGGTTCTGTTGCATATCACATAAATCCTAAAATGATCATATTTTGACACTACCTACTTCTAACTTGTCCCGTAGCATATTCATTTCAGTCGGTACGGTGATAGGTTACCTTGGTCAAGTTATTCGCCACGTCACACAGTGCTCCACAGGTGGCAATTGTCATCTCCTATGAGAAGCCCATGTTAAAAGTACCGGTCACTTTCGTATAACAGAACCGAAACAATGACAGGTTCATTCACACAAAGTTCTAGTCACGTGACCATACCAGTGACTGTGACTGGTCCATTTCCCGCAGGGTTACTATAGTTACAGTTTGATACTAATATATCACCATACATGGGACTAATGAATTAAGTGGACTAATGAAATAATGATTTCATTACCATTACATTGATAGTGTATAATTTTGCAGCAAACCAGTCTTTGCCGTAGGTGTTTGAAAATCCTCAACAATAAATTATAACCTTTTAGAATTATAATTTAAGTAGCGTGCAATCAAAATGATGAGAGCGAAAATTCCAAAGAAATAAAACCACTATATATTTGGATAATATACAATTCAATGTTTTACTTTATTGCTCACCAATTTAAGTTGTAGACAGTAGTTCAGTTAGAAAAGAAGTGAGAGTTTCTTACAATTAGGGTCGCTAGCTAACCTCGTAATAGGGGGTTATTTGACGTCCCTTTTTAAGCTATACTTATAATTAATAAATTCACAATAGTAACGATAAATTCACAATTCATTGGATATTTTTGTAATAGGCAATAATAAACGTTTTAAGTTCGAATAATTCAAATATCAAAATTCAAGTACTTAATCATAATTCAAACTACATTTTATAAAATCTGGTTATAAAGTTAGACAGATAGCAAGGGCAATTAAATTATATCCATTATAATTTTTTTAATTAATGATAATGATTCGAGGATATAATTTCATTGATCAATGAAAACGGTTTTAAATTTTATTGCCATTAATAACACAGTGATACAAAATCGAACTTTCCGCATCGGAATGGGATGAAAGCAAAAGCAAAAGAAAATTGTCATTTTCCATAACAAAACCCTCAAGGGGTTTTTTTTAGTTTAGAGCGAGATTTTTTTATACGCTTTAAAAGTTGGTGATTTTGGAACGCTGTCTAACAAGAAAAAACATCGAAAATTTGATAAAATAACACTTATTTATTTTTATTATCCTGGAAAGTTGTGGTATCTTATTGTTTTTGGGGTCGAGAAATCAATTTTTGATATTTATTTTTACCTAAAACTTACGCTAGACGACGCTGTCATACAATTTTTGATATATCTTGTAGATTGTCATAGAAAAAAACGGTGTTTTAACTTTTTTTTCAGGCTAAAAAATCAATTTTTGATGTTTTGTGTGTTTTGTGATGATTCATTATAAAACATATTTTTAATGATATTACGAAGTACATTTTATTATTTTCAGTACGATACTATTTCAAAAATGGTATTTTTATGGAAACAATTTGTGTATTTTTATGGAAAAAAATTGTGTTTTTATGGGAAAAAAACAATTTTTTTATTACAAAAACAACTTTTTTTATTTTAAAAAAATATATTTTTATAAACATATAGGTTATTCTATTTATCTGTCAAATTACGAATTACAATGAATGAAATCGGTTCAACGGTTTATTTTATTTTAAAATACCAGTAATTTTGATTTACAATAGATGGCTTAAGTTATATGTCTCAATAATAAACATAAATCGTTTACTCATGATTGAACACGTTTAGTGTACAAAACGTACATAAAACGTGGCTGGATCTGCCAAGCGTAAACGTATTTTGATATAGGAAATTTAATAAGTAGAATAAGAATAGACGATATTTTGTATATCTTGTTGTGTCATTCATATTCATTAATCATATAGAATACGTAAAAACACAAAAAAAATTTACTCAAGATAGAATTTTGTTGTCCGGTTACGTTTTTTATATGTTTAATGCATATGAATGAAACAACAAGATACACAAAATATCTTATATTGGTTCAAAATGGAACGATATGGAATGTAACTGGGAACGAGTTGAATCGGAACACTTAACACATTTGTATCGGTACGTGTTACCTATGTCAAGTTCTAAGAAAAATGGTGTTTTTTTAAGTGTATCTTCGAAACTACATGAGACAGGGCAACATTTTTGCTCCACAGTAGTATTAATACATCCTGATAATAGAAATTGTCTTAATTATTTGTTTAGATGATATACTTAGATGAAAATACAAATTTAATCACTCCGATAATAACAAATATGGAATGAAACGAGTGAAATCGGAACACTTAACATATTTGTATTACGGAACGTGTTCCGTAAGTCAAGTTTTGGAAAAATTTTGTCCGTTTTTCGTTATATCGCTTAATTTTTTTTTTATTACCGTTTTCTCCGAAAGTAAACGAGATAGGGCAAAACATACAAAATGTTTGCTCTAGACGAGTATTTTTTACAAAGCGGCCACAGGGTGATTTATTTATTTTTTATTACTTTTAATATATATTTAGATACTGCGATAAAACAAAGTTCGTTTCCAGCTAAATAAAATTTTGTTACCTGTAACTAATGTTCCAACTCCACTCGTTCCCCGTTCCATTCCATACCGTCTTTTATGTTTAGTCTTTAAATTCCAATCATTCTCCGTTCCATTATATTTCGTTTCCAATATTAGGCACTCCAATTCCACTCATTGCTTGTTTTATACCATATCGCTTCGAATTGAAAAAATTTTCCATTCTATCCATGCAATGACATCTTTCAAAAAACTTGTGTATTTTGAACATTCAAACCCTGTTTGAAACCAAGGATTTTATTTTTGTAAACAAATTCTTTTTTTTTATCAATTCCAAGCAAAATTTTTTAGAACAGATAATCTCAGACTCTGTTCTTGAACAACTTCTTTTACCACCGGTTACATGGAACCGGTTCTAGAACAGGTTCGTGATAGTCGAAATGTAAGGTGTCACTGCCCCAGAACCAGTTCTAAAACTGGTTCTAGAACCGATTCTAAAGCAACCAGTTGCAGAACAGAAATTAGAACATGTTATAAAACAGTATAAATTGTTCTGCGACCAGTTACTTGGATTTTACAATTTTTTAACTGGGTTGTAATTAGGTTTTTTATGCATATTAATGTGATTTCATTATCATTATTAATGATTTTTCTAGCGGAAAATATTTTATTATCGTTAACTGAAATTTGTCACTAGTATCAACTAATGGCAATGAAATTTCAATGGTAATGAAAAATTCCCATGTATGTAGATCACACATGATTTAATTTGACTAATTTTAATTTTTTTTATAACAACGCAATAAAAAGCATGTGAAAGTCTGACCAATTGGCTACAAACGTGGCTTAAAAAATCTTAAAATTTTTAGTTTCAGGGTTGCCATATAATGCTGTGGAAAAAACTATTTTTGTCGTTTTTAATATACTTTTTAAAAAAATATTTAAAAATATAAGGAAGAACGTTGTAATAAAAGTTATTTGCTTGTTTCAATAAAGACATAGAAGATAATATTTTGAAATAGAAAAACTTTTTGCAAAAAATTTTACTAATCAAATCAAGATTTTTCCATTATTGTAAAAATGGAACTATGCAGAAAATAAATCCGTTTTTGCTTTTAATATTTAAAATTAACTTTTTTCTCTCAACCAGCAAAAGAGCATATGTATATATTTGAACAATTAGAGTTGCCAAAGAAAAATTAAAATTTTTATATAAATAGAACTTTTTTGTCTTCAAAGTTTAGTAACGTCATAATGCTTATTAGGCAAAGACCCTTACCACGTGCTTGATTACTAAGAAGACAAGAATGGAGCAAAATTAATGATTAATAGGTTTTTTGTTAAAGTTCTGCCTATTATGGAGGCTCTAACTTTTCTAAAACTTCGGGTTCTGATGAGATCTTTAGCCGGATCGAAATACTAGTATAAACCAACCTAGCTAATATGTTTGATTTGCTTTATTTTTGTAAATATACGGAGGTTGGAAGCTCGTTAAAAGTTAAAAATTTAAAAAATATGTCTAAAAATACCAAAATTTATAAAAAAAATTTAAAACCAGAACGTAAACAATAATCAAAATGTACAGTCGGCGAAATTTAAATAGTCGCATATACACTTTATGAATTATTTATTTAATATGGGAGTAAATTTTTGAATTTTTTATATAAAATTCATCATTGAAGGGTAAGTTTACACGATATATAATATATAGTAATTACAAACTTCATTTATCTGTACATTTTCTAGTAAAATATCAAATTTAGAGCGAAATTTAAGTAGACGCAGCTCTTAACTTTTAATTTCTTTGTTTAAGGATTAAAGTGTTTGTCATTTTTAAGTACATATAGTAAATTCTGGGGAATAAGAAAAAATATGGGGTAAAGTGTTTGTAACCGTCATATAATGACAATCATAATTAATTTAATTGTAATTATTTACTCAAGATTTATTTTTTTGTTAAATTTTTACAGGAAGTCGATCAAGAAAACATTTTTATAGAAAAATTTATCGGACATAAGGGAAATTTATCGAACACAGACTGTCGCAGTTTCGTCCCCTCCAAGGACTCCTCAGTGGTTAATTTATTTGTCAATTGAACAAAGTATTTTTAAATTGTTTAATTGCTCTATATAAAAACTTTTTACTTTGTGTCGTAGTTCATTAGTTTAATACCAATTGTATGTTAGAGATAGAGTTGCCGCTGGGCAAATTTTTCAATTGTTTTGTTAAAGTTTTACTATTATAACACATTAGGGTCGTCCTTATTTTTCAACTTGCGATTTTTAGGGCTGACCCCCTCTTAAAATATTTGTTAGGGTGTCAAAACACGCCACGCAAAAAATTAGAGTTCTAGCATAACAGGAAGATGTCCCGCATCGCCCTTGAAAATCGGGCCTCTTGGAAAAATGGGCATAATTTAAAAAAAAATTACAAATTTTTTTCTTCAAAATTAAAAAAATATAAAATAATTTGTGTGTTGGGTTTAATCAAAACTACTCAGATAAAAAATATTACTTTCCCAGAAAATCGCTAACTTACCCTAACTTTGTGTCAAAAGAATTAACAAATATTTTGGGTGTACCTCAAAGTGACTTTTTTGCATTTTTGAAAATTTTATTCAACAAAAATAAAAAACCTAGTGTTTGCGGTCAAGTATTTTATTAAACACATCTCAAGTATTAAATAAGCCACGTATTACGGATATCCGTTGGCAAGAATTTTTGTTAGAGATTTTGATTCTAGCGGATTTCAACGTTTTTTTTTAAATTTGTATAGACTTTTTTTTTAACAAGATTTTTGTAATATTCCATCAATGTTATTGTGTATGCTATTTTACACAAAATCTCATTTTTATTTTTCTCCCATACAACGAAATATACCCTAATAACACATACTGTTATACACACAGAGAAAAATTTAGCTATTTGCCAACTGAAATTCAGTGACTACGACTCAATTTCAGTTATTTCGAATTTCAGACGGTTGGCACAACTTAACATTCATTTTCACAACAAAGTTCGGTTAATTAAACTGAATTTTAGTTGCAGCACCCAAAATATTTAGAAAAATAGTGTAAATATCGTTGTACTAACTGAATTTATAATTTGTTACCATTAATATACACTTTTCAATTCGGTTTGCACTTTATTTCTTTGTGTGTAATAGTAAAAATTTATTTTTGCAAATTTTTTTTTCCTGTAAAGTGTGTTTGTCCAACTTTTTTGGGCATACCTGTGTGGTAAGGTCTCGAAATTATTTATTTTGTATGTCATTTCTCACCTGAGTTAGTATTTTGTAACCATTTTTGCAGTCTTGGGACATGTGTGCATTTCGAAGAAAATATTGCTTTTTTATTCTCCAAAATTTTTTATGCCTAAAAGTGTCAAACACTTTAATTTTGCTCCAACTCCAATAACAAAGTAATTAAAAGTTAGGAGCTGCGTCTATTTAAACTTCACTCTAAATTTAAAGATTTTTATATATTATCAAGTCAAATTAATATATAAAAATATTGATTTAGAAAAAAAAAATATTAGCCCTTTAAGTGCGTATATGGCTTCAAGGATTTACATTTAATTAGTAATCAGGCTATAAAATTGACTGCAAATGCTTACTAGGAAACCAACCAATCTTCTTACAAAGTTTTGACAAAAAAACTCGGACGGAATCTAAAAGAAGAATGGTATAAAATGGGTTAAAATAAATGTTCTATTCTACATTCAAGTTTACATAGCCAAGTTTTTTTTATTTATTTATTTTTTAGAACATATTACCTTTCAACCTGTTCTAGAACAGCTTCTTTTATCACCGGTTACATGGAACCGGTTCTAGAACAGATTCCTGGAAGTCAAAATGTAAGGTTTCACTGTCCCAGAACCAGTTATATAACTGTTTCTGGAACCGGTTCTAAAGCAACCTGTTCTAGTTTGGAGGTAAATAACCTATTGCAAATATGACAAACTCCATATAAAAAGAACTGGTTGTAGAACAGAAATTAAAACCTGTTATAATATACTATAAGTTTTTCTGCAACCTATTATTTGGATTTTACTATTTTACTGGATGTTTAAAGGAAAAATAAATAAATTCGTTTTAAACTTTAAGTTTACAAAACAATTGAAATGATATTAAACAATACTTTTACATATAAAGGGGAACTAAATTTGATACATAAACCCCCTAAAGCTGCATTTTAATACAAATACAGTTATTTACATAAAAAATAAGCATTTTAAAATTGAAGTTTTTATTTGTTCCAGTTTTCGATTAAAAAAGACTAATATGGAGCTTCATATCATTTTATCTTATTTAATATGTGCCCATACTTAATTATATAAAATTTCATCCGAAAAATTATATTAAATTGTTTTAAATTACATATAATTATATCATATGAGATTATTTTAGCTACAATTTAGTCTGAATTTTGTCCTCATCCAATTTTTTTTTGAATTATACATTTCTATGTCTAATTTAAGTTAGAATAATAGGATGGTACAAGTGCGGTCCCAAAATTATCCGACTTGATGTAAAGATGACGGAAGTAGTTTGGAAAAAAATTACTTTGCTGTAAAGTGGCAACCTTATAAAACATATGTTTTAAATTTCAAGGCGCCACGTTTTTGTATTTATTTTTGGAGCCCTCAAAAACTAACGATCTTAGTAAATTTGTAAACATGAAAAAAATTGGTCACCGTTATGTAATTTAATACTTTCATTTAAAAGGTCTCATTAAAACCAATTTTAAAGCCGAGCTAGATTCTATATAGATGTGGGCATGATGGGTGACGCCTTTGCTCATAATAGAACAAAAACAGCACCGTGACGATGTATCAATAGAGATGGCAAAAATCAATGACTTACAGTTCAAATTGCTTCATTACGCACTTTATTCGCCAGATTTAGCTCCCTCGGATTATTTTCTATTTCTAAAGTTCAAAAAATGGCTCTGTGGTAAATATTTGACAACAATGTAGAGGTGGAGTCTGCGGTTGATGACTATTTTATCTTACTGTAAACAGAGTATCCAAGCTATTGAATATCGCTGGGAAAAGTGTATTGAGCTAAAAGGAGTTTATGTTGAAAAATAAAGAAAAAATTTCCCAAATTTGTTGTGTTTTCTTTGTAAGGTCGGCTAATTTTGCGACGGCCCTCGTATACCATATGTAGTATGCCATATGCCAAGTCTATGGTAATATCAAATGGCACATATGTTGATATTATTATGTATGGGACCATATATGCTCGAAAAACCAAATCCAAGATAAAATTTTATATGATCATATGCGCCATCACATATATCCATATTAACCTATATAAAGCTTTATGTATTTTATAACATTATATTAAACAAGATATGATTGTACATGAAAGTTTTTACTCAGGTTGATTTTGATGAGTTTCAATTGAAAATTAACAAAATTAATAGAGATAACGCTTTAGAAAAGCTGTCTTAAGAAAAGAAATTTTGAATTATTTGTATTGCAATCCGATTAGAATAGTAGCCCTCCAAAATCGTTTGTGAAAATAAATGAATTTTGAGAAAAAAAAGCTGCAATAAATTTAAAAATTTGTTCCTGAATTTGTATTAAACTAAAATGAAAAAGTTATTAGACAAATTAGTAAATCATTTTATGTAACAATTTACCGTGTTTGTACTAATTTTTAGTACAAAATAATTTTTTATTAAACAGTTTATCTATGCCCTTTAAACACACTACTAGCGATGTCACAACATAAACACAAGTTGACTACTCTCTACGTAAAAACCATACATCAATCTGGTAACGTTGTGAAATAGAGACTTAGGAGATTAGAAGATAAACAAAAATCTAAAAATGTAATGTTTGTGTGTAGTAGTGTTTTTCACTTCTGAGTAATATACACTAACAGAAAAAGCTGAATAGGAAAGAAAACTGCAAGTTAACTCCATTGCATTCAAGGCCGTACTTGGCTGTGATCGTTAAGCGGTTGCGACTTGGTATTCTTACGGTTTTAATTAAAAAAAAAAATACGTATGTTCAATTCTTACAGCCGGTAGGTTGTTGAAAAAATTTATCATATATAGATAATCTGACAATTATTAGGTTTTTGAAAAATTTATCACATAGAGACAATCAGAAAATTATAAGACACAAATAATAGTAAAATTTAAATTGAAAATCACTGCTGACGCCTGTCCATTAAATGGCAGAAACTAGTGTAGTCTGATTTGAAAATTAATAGTGTTTATAATTTTTATAGAACAATTTGTATTCTTCTTCTTAACCTCAACATTTCTAAATTAAATTTCTAAATTACGTATTAATTAAGTATTAATTGCGTCTGTCTATGTGACATTAAAATAACACTAAACTACAATTTTTTTTTGAACCTTGAACATACATATTTTTACTATTTTATTTTGTTTAATTTTTTTTTTAATTGAACATATCTGAATATATGAATCTGAAATATAAAGAAAATGAAAAAAAAATAGAATTTTTTAGTCAAAATATTGGCTGATATTAGCAAATATTCTTCTATTCAGTGTTTATTAAAGTTTTACTAAATTTTAGTATACGTTACTAATTTTGCCTACTACTTTCTTTTTACTAATATTTACAGACACTTTGTGCTAAATTTAGTTATACGGTGTGTTGGCCTAAGAACAGTTAATTTTTCTTGATCACTACTGATTTTTTTGTAACTTTTACAGGTTTTTTATTTGAGTGTACCAAAAATTTTGTTGAATTCAAATAACAGTATATCCTGGCAAAATCAACAGCAAGTAGTAAACTTTAAAGAGGCATATTTCCCAAAGTAGATGGACTATTTCAAAGACTTAAAAAGCTTATAAAAGATGAAATTGTCTAATTTACAATTTGTAATTAAAAAATAACCAACAGCTTGCGAAAATGCATTCATAATGCAAATGCAATTTTTGATTGCATTTTGCACTTTTTACCCCTTCGATTTTTAAAACGTTATCACTTTTGGGAAATTTATAGTTTTCTTAATAAATAACATCTTTGACATTTTTGTTACCAGAAAACTAAATATTTTTAACGATTTTTTAAAAAATAACTTTCTACATTTTTTCATATAAAAAAAAATTTGTTTTTGGTATTTTAAAGTTTTTTTAAAACTTTTTGAGTTATATTATAAAAGTCATAACATCACTGAATTTTGATCAGCATTATCTTCTGAAGTATATTGAGTATTTATATAACTTAAAAAGCCTCTGAAGCCTATACTTGTCCTCTTTACGATTTGAAGTACAAAAAGATCGTTCCTTTTTCAAAAATGTATTTCAAATGCATGGTTCAGTAAAAATCACATTTGCATATAAAAAATATTTTAGAAACAACTCATGATTGTTGAACCGCAAATCGTAAACTAGACAACTACGGCTTTCCAATGATTTTTAAATTATGGAAATAGTCAATTTACTTTTAGGAGATAGTGCTTTTCAAATTCAGTGCTGTTTTATTTTTTTTTTTAAATAATAAATAAAAAACTTTAAAATCCAAAAAAACCAAAAAAAAATATTTTTACAAAATTATTTAAAATAGTTAGAATTGTGGTCCCAAAAATGTCAGAATTGTTATTTATTCCAAAAATTAAAATTTTTTCAAAAATTATAGCGTTTCAAAAATCGAAAGGGGGACAAAAGTGTCAAATGCATCCAAAAAAAGTCAAAGTTGTTATTTATTCCAAGAATTATAAATTTTTCAAAAACTATAACGTTTCAAAAATTGAAGAAGGGCGAAAGTGCCAAATGCATTCCAAAATTGCATTTGCATTAATAATGTATTTTTACAAAAAAATGCTTGTTATTTAATTACAAAATTTTTTAGAGAAAAACGTTTATTCTTCTTCTTAACTCCAACCTTACCTTACCTAAAGTAATGTAGACAATTGAGGTTTTTCTATGCTTTTTAAATCTTTGAAATAGTGCACCTACTTTAGGAAATAGGACTTTTCAAAATTCACTTCTTTTAAAATTGTTTAAACTCGCGTTTTTATTCTCGTTTTTATTTTTTTAAAAAATCAAAAAAATCCAAAAGTAGTGAACTTTGGAGAGACATATTTTCCAAAGAAGATGGAATATTTCAAAGATTTAAAAGCATATGAATGTTGATATTATGCACTTCACGATTTGCAATTAAAAAGCAACCACTGTTTTTACAAAAATGCATTCATAACGCAAAAGCAATTTTTTATTGCATTTTGCACATCCCTTTTTTTAATTAAAAAAAAAACTTTAAAATCCTGAAAAACCAAAAAAACCAAAAAAACCAAAAAAAAAATATATATTTTTATATGGAAGAATGTAGTAAGCTATTTTTGAAAAAAATTATTAAAAATAGTTATCATTCTCGTTCCAAATAGACGAAATTGTTGTTTATTCCAAAAATTCAAATTAAAAAAAAAAACGTTTCGAAAATTAAAGGGGGAAAAATTGCGAAATGCATTTACAACGCATTTACCGGTCATCAAGTAGACAATTGAAATTTTCGTATACTTTTTAAATCTTTGAAATAGTCCATATACTTTAGGAAATATGGCGTTTTAAAGTTCACTACTTTTAACATTTTTTGGACTTTTCATAAACTGAAAAGCTTCCATAAAACGCGAGTTAACAAAATTTGCAGAAACTGAAAACGTTAGTGACTAATAGACAGCTTGGAGAATACAAAAATAGTTGTTACTAATATTTTGCAACTTTTTGCAGTTTCTCCAGCAGTTCTACTTAAAATTCTAACTATTTTTTAGTGTTCAGTCAATTTTCTTAAGTAACTGTAGTTAGAGATAACAATTTCGAATATGAAAGCTTTATTGCGTATGTATGTGTTACATGATTGTACATCTGTAATAATGTGTGTGGTAGTGTAGTATAACTTTATGTTATAAATTTGAAAATACAAAGATTTAAACAATCATGTATTTTAAAAATATTTATACAGGAGGCGAAATAATTATAAGTTCACCCATGAAATTCTGACTTTTTTCCAAAAAATTTTGCAATATTTCAAAGTTTTTGCCAGCACTATTGAATGCAAAATCCGCACTTTTTCTTTTTCCCGGAAAATCGAGAAGTTTTTTTTTCAAAACTCCCGGGATTCCGGTATCCCGCTCGAAAAATAAATTAATGCATTTTTTATATTAAATCATAGTTTTTTGATACAAAATGTCTTACACGACCTTAGATTTTTTTATAAAAACAAGTTTTCGTTATCTTTTTGTGGTTTTCTCACAATTTTTAGTTTTTCTTTAGTCTGGAAATTTATATCTTAATAGCAATTCCTCTTAGTCTAAGAGTTTAATTAAGAAAAAAAAAAAATCAACATAAGAAATTGCAAGGTTAAAATAATAAAAAAAGCTCAAATAAATTTAAAAACTAGAAAACTATCAAAATCAATAAAGTCCGTACGTTGGTATCTGAAAGTATTTTGGACAAATGTTTATAGTGGTAAAATTTTTAGGAGCGATATAGGATGACTTTAAATTCCTAATTTAAAGTAGAAGTCTAAGATAAAAGCTGAAGTTAAGTGTTGAGGGAAAGTTAAAATATTTTTCCTTTAAAAAGTTGTTTAAAGTGTTAATTTCTGCTTTAAAAACTTTGAATATTTAACTTTTCTGATTGAAATTGTATTATTAAAAATCCCGGCATTCACGAAGCAAATTTTCGTGATTGTGGGAACAGAAAAATGCTTAGTTTCCCGGAACAGGAAATCCCGGGATGCATTCGCTAGCTGCCACATACAAATAACAAATAATACCAGTCGACACCAAACCCCTTTCGATAAATTTGCTGCAGTTTTTGCTGTATTTTTAATTAAACTCAGTTTCTTGGCAAAATATTTTAATTTCTTTTACTCACTAGCGTATTTTACTTATTTAATATTCATTCCATTCATTTTAAGTACAGTTTTGATGTGCAGCAATATGCAATTTTTTTAAAAAAGTCGTAAATATATGTTTTTTAATAGAAAAAACAACGAAATTTTGTAAAATTCAGCGCTAAAAGTGTTTTTATGATTTGATCCATATATGTAATAAATATTTGCTATAAAATGATGAAGAAATAATGCAAAATAATAATTTGAAAAGTTTCGTCTGGTAATTATTTTTTCTCTTAATTTAAATCCAGATTCAGCTCAAAGTGTCTTCCTGATGTGTAAGGTAAGTTTTACCAGGCTCGGATGACAATGCTTTAGAGAGGAAAATATTTATTTATATATTTTGGAGAACCATAGCAAATTTGCCATTGCTAATTGAGAAAAGTAAAAAAAATGTGACTATTTGGAGTACGTTAAAAGTCGCACCAAAGCACATTGCTTCTTGCTTTCCTTTAACATAAAATGTGTCAATTGTACTCAAATTGTTCTACCACTTAATACACATTTAACGCTGAGTTTTTCAAAATTTAAAAATATAAATTTACGAGTTGTTATGAATAAAATGCATATTCGCTGCGCAGCAAAATTGTTCTTAAAATAAATGCAATTACATTAGAAAATACGCCAGTTATGTGTTCCCATAACTCTTAACCCTACGGAAGTAAAATAATGAATCAGGGCTATGAACCAAAAAGCTTCAATAAGTTCGACAACTCTCCAGCAGGTGGCGAGTTACAATTGCTGTAAGACTTATCATCTCGCACAATTACAGTTTTGAAATATTTGAAGCCCTTCATCTTTAACCACCTTTCATCTCTCCAATATCCCCTTTCCAAAGAAACCAACACATTAATAAATATTAAGAATTTCCTGAGTGTTGCTTCTCTTTAAAAAAAGAAAAGAGTAAACAAAAAAAAAAAAAAAATCTTTTGATAAAAACCGATTTTCACATCCCTAATCATATATTTGTTTCGCTGGCAAAACCCGAAAAGTTATTAAAAAATGGAGCAAAAACTGCAGCAACTGGATCGATATAGGTTGGAATCGATTAGTATCAGCAAAAACTTTAAAATATTTGCAAATATTTTTGAAAAAATCACAAAACCATGGGTGAACTTATAATTATTTCGTTTACTGTTTGCTAAACTCAAAGAAGAAAATAATAAAACTTAGAGAAAAACAAATTAAATGTAAACTATAAAATATACATTTGCACATTAGAGCGGCATTTTTTTTTCACTTTAGATTTTTAACAATTATTGTTTTGATTATTGTAGAACTACACTTAGAATACTATGTAGGTAAAGACCACTGCTAATGTAGTTAAAAACTAATAAAATTTCACTTAAAGAAAGGACGACTTACATTACAGCAAATTCAACTAACATTATCATTTGTTTTTTAATGTTAAAAAAATTACTAACAATTGTAGTAAAAATGAATATGTTACTAAAAAAAAACAAACGTTTATTTTTTTTATATTTTTAAATAACTAAAAACAACTGTAAAAAATGAATGTAAAATCATAAAACAGTCATTTGATGTGGGTTGTTTTTTTAAATGAACTACAAGGTTAGTCGAAAATTTAATTTGTTCTACAAATGACTGACATTTACATTAAAAATAAAGAAACTGTGTTACAACCCAAAGAACTACATATTTTTAAAGCCCGAAGTTCCCTGAGTGTAGGTATAATAGTTAGGTGGTGCAAATTTGAGAAAAATCGAATAGCACTAACCCGTGGCGCCCCGCGAACAAAGTTTTCGATTTTTGAAAATTTTTCTTAAACTGCTTTAAAAAAAATATGTCTTGCGATACATAATTTTTAATTCATTTTTGCATGCTAAGCACGAAATTTTTTTTTTAAATCGGGATAATGATTCTCGAGTTATTGTGACTTAATTTTTAGTAAAAACGGAGTTTTTTTCTCCAAATTTTTTAAAAATTTTCCGAAACTATTTTATTTTTGGACAACCAAAGTAGATAAAACTACTTTTCATTTGAGCATAATATGTCAATATTGGTTGAAGGATAACTTGTAAATTTACCTATAAATATCTCGGAAACTCAGAAAATGTACATAGTAAAATTTTTATGCTTTTCAATTGCATACACATGATTATTGAAGGAATATTTGCTTTAACTTTTGATTTTCATTAATTAATGGTTTGAATGTTGTAGCACTCTGTCCAATAGTTTTGTGGTGCGAAATTTAAGAAAAATTAGATAAAGCCTCTGATAAGAAGGCGGATCAGTAAGTCCGTGACTTTTCGAACTTCCCTAGTAGTTATATGAAATGCAACACTGCTCCCATCAAGTACCATCTGTTAATAGACTACTGTCTACTTGTTTTGTGCAAGTTCCGTCCTTTACTTTGTGTATTACAGCTGTTCAAAACATACAACCTCGTAGATTTTTTTAAAAATGGAAAAAAGTGAATTTCGAGTGCTCATTAAACATTATTTTTTGAAAAAAAAAACCGTCAATCAAACCAAGGAAAAGCTTGATGAATACTATGGGGACTCTGCACCATCGGGGGCAGTGTGATTTCGATTTTAAATGATCAGTTGGGTTTAAAGAAGCTGTCTGCAAGATGGGTGCCGCGTTTGCTCACAACTGACCATAAACGTAATCGTGTGACAACTTCAAAGGATTGTTTGGAGTTGTTTAAACCGCAATTCGAATGAGTTTTTGCTGCGTTTTGTAACTGTGGATAAAACATGGATCCATTACAACACTCCGGAGACCAAGCAGCTGTCTAAACAATGGGTTTCTGAGGGTAAACCGTCTCCGAAGTAGGCCAAGGTAAGTTTGTCGACCAATAAGTTGATGGAAAAAGTTTTTTTGGGATGCACGCGGGATAATCGACATCGATTACCTTCAAAAGGGAAAAACAATAAACGGCGAATATTATGCCAACTTATTGGACCGATTTAATGAGGATTTAAAAAAAACGACCCCATATGGCCAAGAAAAAGTTATTTTTCATTAAGAAAATGCACGGGTGCACACGTGTGCAGTCTCAATGTCAAAATTCCATGAATTGGGCTACGAATCATCCGCCATATTCTCCGGATTCAGCCCCCAGTGACTATTTCCTATTTCCAAATCTAAAGAAATGGCTTGGTGGAAAGAGATTTAGCTCCAACGATGAAATTATTGATCAAACAAATGCCTATTTTATGGACCTCGAAAAATCCTATTTTTTAAAAGGGATACAAAAATTGGAGAAACGTTGGACTAAGTGTATTGAGCTAAAAGGAGATTATGTTGAAAAATATTTTTTTTTTGCAAAAAAAACTGTGTTTCATTCAAAAAGTCACGAACTTATTGATCCGCCCTCGTATATGGAAACAAAAATTAAACTAAGTTTAAGTTTCAGAAATATATTTTGTGATGCATTATCTCTAATTTGAGACATAATTATTATAAAATGAGAACATGTTTTGTGTAACCTATGCCAACTTAGTAAATGGACAATTTTAAAACGCTTGTAATTAAAAAACTAATTATATTTTTTTGAAAAAGTATTTTTATTTATAACACAGTAAATACTATAAATTATTAATTAATTTTTGTCGAAAGCCAACGGACAGCAATCTTCTATTTGGCGTATTTTATGCTTGAGACCACCAATCATGCTTTGGACAACATTCATGTCTATTTTTTCCACTGCTTTTAATATTTTATTTTTCAATTCTTCAGTGCATTTGGTATAAAAGATCCCAAAAGTTCTTAGTTGGGCGTGTTTTTGGGGCGTTTTGAGGATTTATGTATTTCGGTACAAAAGGTATGTTTTTTGCATTAACACATACTAACGTCTTTTTGGCATACTGACAGCTTACTAAATCTGTCCAAAATAATATGTCATCTTTATAGTGTCTATCTCTAATAATATTTTCCAGTTTTACTAAACATTTATAAATGTAAACATCCGCGTTTACAGCCATAGCTTTTGAATCCTGGATATAAAGTAGTGATATACTTTTTACCGAAATACCTCCATACACTAGTACTTTTGGTTCAAACTTCGCTTTGGCTGAATACTGTACCTTATCGGAAGTTTTTTTTTTCAAGTAATCAGAATAAAATCCAGAATTAATGCTTCTGTTGCTCAAAGCAAAAGAAAAGTATTTTTCATCATCCAAAATTATTTGAAAAATTTTTTTCCTGAAGTTTTTTCTCATTTGTCTGCATTTTGTTGGCATTTCTGCCATTTGTTTTTTACTATATTTGGGCACTGGCTGCCTATGGCAGTGTTTCACATTCATTTAGAGTAAGTCTGTGCGAATCGTTTCATTGGAAACGCTAAATTGTATGTCCAACTTACAATTTGATGCCCCAATTTGATTAACAGTCAATTTGAACGTTCTTTCTTTTTTATCCCTGTTGATGCCACTCCATTTTCAAACCGTTTGAGTATGAAATATATTGTGCTACGTGTTACTTGTTCCTTAAGGAAATTATGTTTTTAGGATACCGTCCAATCATATTATGGCAATTTTTTCTTAAACTGTTTTGTTCCACCACTTTTATTTTGAATTTTTTCACTTTTGAATATTTACAATAATGCTTATACATAATATAAGATTTTATTGACATTCAGTAATTTATATTTGAATCTTGTCCATTTACTTGGTGGGCATAGGTAGTAAGTATGTGAGTTCAAAAACAAAAAATTCTACCATAATGTTGAAAAAAATTTCTAGAATATAGGAAAAAGACGCCATTTTTAGTGAAAATCAAAACGCAATGTCTCGAAAGCCGTTAGTCCGACAAAACATTCGTATTCAGCATGCTAAAATTAATAAAAAGTTATGTGTCGCAAGATATAATTTTATTAAACAAATTAGAGAAAAAATTTCAAAAATCGAAAACGTTGGTATCGGGGCTTAAATCTATCCGTTTTTTTTTTTAAATTTTGCACCAAATACTTTTACTACAATAATCTAAACAATAAATTTAAATTTTGCAGAAAACGTTTTTCTTCATACAACAAAAAAAAAAAAAAAAAAAAAAAAATCCACTCTAATGCACAGATATTCAAGGATATTCATGTGTGTTATGCGAAATTGATAACATGCAAAATAAATTTTATATGAAATTTTGTCTACTCATAATACATTTTGTCCTACTCATAATTAAGAAGATATTAAATATCTTCTTAATTTTTATTTTATTTTATTTTATTTATTAATACTTATATAATTACAAATTATATCCTATTACCCTAACCGAGCACTAGCGACTATGGCTTTCGACTCATTGTAGCGAATCGAACCCACGACCCCCGAACTGATAAGCTAGCACGCTACCAACAAGCCTACCGTAGGTTTAACAATAATTATTTTTAATTTTACATTTTTTTTCTTGCACCCGAAATAATACCCATAGTTTTAGTTTAAAACTGAAATGTTTCAACTTGAAAATATCGTAACTTGAATGCAGATATTTTTCTTTACTAATCAAAACAATAGTTCTAGTACATTCGAAAAAAGTCCGAAATGTTAGCAAGAAAAAGTTAGTTGAGTCAGCAAAATTTTTGCTAAGAGGACCCTTGCAGTAAAATTGCTAATATATGCAGAAGTATTTTGGTGAAAATCAGTGAGCTTGTTTTAGGAAAAGACAAGAATTTAGCAAAATTGATGATTAATGGGTTAAAGTTTTGCCTATTATGGATGCTCTAGCTTTTCTAAAACTTCGGGTTCTGATGAGATCTTTAGCCAGATCGAAATACTAGTATCAATCTAGCTAATATGTTCGACTTGCGGAAATTTACATATATATTTTTTTGTGATTGTTTAAAATATAAAGGGTGTTTTTTATACAGGTATAGAACATTCAGTTGATAACACTTTTTTAACTGGCGGCCATTTTGTCAGCTGTCAAGTGATTTATGTTTAGTTTGGTTTGGCATTTCAACATGAATAGACTGACGTGTGAACAACGCTTCCAAATTGTGCAAATTTATTTTGAAAATCTGTTCTGTTCTGTTTGAAATACGTATCGCTCCAGAATTTTGATTAGCGAGGAAGCTTACTTTTGGTTAAATGGATACGTCAATAAACAAAACTGCTGTATTTGGAGTGATGCTAATCCTCAAGTGTATGTTAAGACACCGTTACATCCAAAAAAAAAAAAAAAACTGACTGGTGTGCTTTATGTGCTGGTGGAATCATGGTTCGTACTTCTTTAAAAACGATGCTGGTCAGAACGTTACAGTCAATGGTGACCGCTATAGAGCCTCGATTACTAACTTTTTCGTTCATCAATTGAACAACCATGATGTGCAGGAGCTGTGGTTTCAACAAGACATCGCAACATGTCACACAGCTCGTGCCACAATTGATTTATTGAAGGAAACGTTTGGTAACCGCATAGTTTCACGTTTCGGACCCGTGAATTGGCCTTGAAGATCATGCGATTTAACGCCGCTGGACTATTTTCTGTGGGGATATGTGAAGTCGCTAGTCTACACCGATTAGCCCGAAACGATTTACCACTTGGAGGACACCATTCGCCGCGTTATTGCCAATATACCGGCATAAATATTGGAAAAACTCATCGAAAATTGGACCTCCAGATTAGACCATTTAAATTATAATGCCAGAAGTTTGTATTTCGAATAAAGTAAATTTCATGTCAATTTATTCTATTTCAAAGTTCTATACCTATATAAATGACACCCATTACAAACAAAATTCTATTTTTAAATTCTTTAAAATTAAAGGGAACTTGCCACAATAGGGAACATTCTTTTACTATTTGATTTTTTTTTTTCCAAAATTGCCATTATCGTAAAAGAACGATTAATTACGTTACTAAATAATTTAAATAAATTTTAAATTTATAAAAACTTTGGCAAAAATATTTTTAAATTTCAGCTGATATTTTTGCTTAATTTAAAACTCTTTTTTGTAAGTCTCAAATTAATGTAAATTTTATTGTCAGTATGTCATGGCAGTGAGACAATTTGTCAATAAAGCTGTGTTTTTTTTTTTTTTTGCTATATAAAATTTATGATAATTTGATTTTAAACCGAACAAAATAACACTTATTGTTAAAAAAATTTATATTCATAAAAGAATATTTTATTACATTTTTTTTTATCATCATCATTATTATAACTTTTCATATGTTTTTCTCGGACAAGGGAGTCTGCCAAAGGGTTCCCTCCGATCTAAATGAAATTTGGATATGTGATAAAGAAACAAAATTTTTTTTAACGGCACAATCTCACACTCAGGAAACTTCTGCTTTAAAATTATGTAGTTGTTTGGGTTGTAATGCAGTTTCTTTATTTTTAATGTAAATGTCAGTCATTTGTAGAACAAACTAAATTTTTTACTAACCTTGTAGTTCGTTTAAATGACTGTTTTATGATTTTACATTAATTTTTTACAGTTGTTTTTTGTTATTTAAAAAAAAATAAATGTTTGTTTATTTTTTACTACCATTTGGTTCATTTTTACTACAATTGTTAGTCATTTTGGAACATTAAAAAACAAATGAATTTAGTTGAATTTACTGTAATGTAAGCTGCCCTTTCTTTAAATGAAATTTCATTTGTTTTTAACTACATTTGCAGTGGTCTTTACCTACATAGTATTCTAAGTGCATGTTTAGCGGTTAAAACGTTTGGTAAAATTATCCCATTTTTGGCTTTTTTCGGATTATTTTCTGAATTGTTGCAGAGAAATGTTGGACAAATGGAGTACCAAATGAAATAGCTTTTCGAGATGCTTAAACTAGTATATGAAATATCTGCGATAACTCTCAAATATTTTTGTTATTCAAAAATATGTGTATTATGTGATATTAAAACTGGCATTTTGTTTTAGAACTATAGCTGGATTAAGCTACAAAATATGTATATTAATGCCTATTAAATTTTTCAAATAGTTTTTGATTTTATAATTAGGGTTACCAGCTCAGTAAGTTTATACACTAAAGCCACATTCACATTAGACAGCAAAACACGTGTTTTGCCAATACAAGTATTTAAACTCATTATTCAATTCCAACTGTTCTTTATTCTTTTCCACTCATTCTGGAAAAACACGTGGTTAGCTATGTAGTCTGAATGCCGTATAAGGCCGACAAATATATTCTGTTGTATGTAATGTCTCGGTTTGAGTTAGGTCAATTATCTTTTTCAATTGCAAGCAACTGAAGATTTGGCTGATGCCAATGAAACAATTGTATTTTCTATCATGAAGATGATTGAACTTTTTGAAAATCAACAAATAAAATCTAATATGACAATGTCATATTAGATTTTTGGACTTGAGATATAACAATATTGTAACTAAATATATGAATATATTTTAAATAACTGGCAACACTAACGCACATCATAATCAATATGGGAATCAAAATTTTTGTTTTCTCGAGTACATCAAAGCTGCATTCAAAACAATTTGAATTTTACACATGTTTCCATACACAAATGTATTAACTTTGGACCCACCTTTTAAGCCTTTAACGTGAGATTGGGCCCCTAAATGTCCCTTATTTTTTCATTCTTCATCACATATCTAAATTTAATTAAGATCGGAGATAATCCATCAGGACATTTCCCTTGTGATTTATATTATTCTTAATTTATGCGATTTTAGCTTAAAGAGTTTTTTCATTTATCTCAATGTTCTACATATAAATTTATATGCTAACATTTTTCCTCATAAATTTCCATTATATAGTTGATTATACGTATTTTGTTGTTAAGCCTAAGTCAAAGGACTATATGTAAAACAAAAATAGAAGGGATAAAAAGGATATAATATGTATATTTTTTTCTGTTTATGCCTGTTTATTTGTTGCCACCTAGAGTGATGATATTTCTTCTTTTTTTTTGCATATGGAGTATTTGCATTTTTATGACACAAAATTTATAAAAGAAACTCTGCCAGACACTTCTATATTAAATTTAGTACAATACTACTTTTGTATCTATCAAACAGAAAAAGTTCATAAAATATAACTTTATATTTTATAGTCTGCATAAAAATGTAAAATAATGAACTACTTTAAATGTTATACCCAGCAAAATTATTTGTGACAAATTGTTATGATAACTTTTCGAAATACAATAAAGGGAATCTGATAAAAGTTTTGAATTGTTAGACCACAAAATAATATTTTTCCATTTTGTTTGTAATCTATTTGTATGAAGGTATATCTAAACTGATACAAATAGACAAATATAAATACCGGATATGTATGTATCCGGATTTTTACCTGAGTTGCCAAGTTTCCCCCTAGATTTAGGGGTTTTTTGTCTTTTAGGGGGATTTTAGGAGGGTAACAATTTGTAAGGTTGAGTTTAGGGGTAAAAATCTGATTAAAAAAATAATTATGCCTTTATAAGATAACATTTTCGGTTCGATTTGTTTGTAAAGTTTAAGCCACTTTACTGCGCTGTAAAAATAAACTTTCAGATTTTGACAATGGAAACTGTAAAACTCTAACGAAATTAGTGTATTTTGACTTTTTTAATCAAAGAATTTGAAATAAAAACTAAAAAATTTAGCAGATTTTAGGATAAATAATTTTTGGGGGGATTTTTTTTGGTAGTAGAGAAAATATAGGGATTTTTTTTTGACAATTTAGATGAATTTGTAAAAAAATACTTGGCAACACTGACTGATACATCTAAAATATAATTAGATCCGAGTTTAAGGTGGTCTTCTTGTTTAGACTGCTCAATATTGGCTGGTTTTTAAAAATTTGTGGAAAGAAAACGGAAAAAGCTTTTTTAATTCTATTTCTGTATATACAATTTGTCAAATAGTGGGCTGTTTGAAAAGTTCCCGGCCTACAAATCAGGGTCTACCAAAAACAGGTGTATTATTGGTACGCAGCTTTCCTTGACTCACGGTTATCTGAAAGCAAAACGGGGAATTAGTAAGTATGAATGTCTTAATCGTCAAATGTCCCATGCAGTTTGAAAATGAATAATCGATATTTGACCATTTTGTTTGCAGTCTAGTGTAAAAAACAAATAGTAAAAAATTGGTTTTACAGATGATTGAGCATGGGACGACAGCCACGTTAATTCTGCGCCGATTAAGCCCTATAAGCCCTATATGATCAAAATCAAACTTAAGAAACCCTGCGTACCAGTTTGAAAAAAGTGGTTTCAAGAAAAACGCGTAAAAGTTTAATTTTTTTGAAACACAAAATGAATGCCCCATTTAGGCAAAAACATTGCTTCACAAAAATGGCTGTATCTCCCAAACTATTTCGAAAAAATTTAGGATAATATTTTTAAATATACGAGGGCGGATCCATAAGTCCGTGATTACTGTCAAATTTTGAGCAAGCTCCGTCATTTACTTTGCGTGTAACAGCTGTTAAAAACATGCAAACTCGTGGATTTTTTCTAAAAAAGTGAATTTCGAGTGCTCATTAACATTATTTCTTGCGAAAAAAACCGTCAATCAAAACAAGGAAAAGCTTAATATACTATGGGGACTCTGCACCATCGATTACAATGGTAAAAAAGTGGTTTACTAACTTTCGTTGTGGTCGCACAAGTACATATGACGCTGAACCTTCTGTACGGCCAATTGAGTTCAATACACCCGACAATGGCGAAAAAATCAACGATATGGTGTTGGCCGATCGAAGAGTAAAAGTGCTTGAGATTGTTGATGCCATAGGCATTTCATTTGGCAGTGTGGTTTTGATTTTAAATGCTCAGTTGGGTTTGAGAAAGCTGTCTGCAAGACGGGTGCCGCGTTTGCTTTTAATTGACCATAAACGTAATCGTGGTGATGGCAACGTAAACGTGGTGATAGCAAGAGTTTTTTGGGATGCTCGCGGGATAATCCCCATCGATTACCTTCAAAAGGGAACAACAATAAACTGCGAATATTATGCCAACTTATTGGACCGATTTAACGAGTATTTAAAAAAAAAACACCCCATATGGCCAAGAAAAAAAGTTCTTTTTCATCAAGATAATGCACTGGTGCACACGTGTGCAGTCTCAATGGCAAAATTCCTTGAATTGGGCTACGAATTGGTACCTCATTTGCCATATATAAAGAAATAGCTCGGTGGAAAGAGATTTAGCTCCAACGATGAAATGATTGATCAAACAAATGCCTATATATAGACCTCGAAAAATCCTATTTTTTGGAACGAATACAAAAATTGGAGAAACGTTGGACTGAGTGTATTGAGCTAAAAGGAGATTATGTTGAAAAATAATTTTTTTTTTTTGCAAAAATTACTGTGTTTCATTCAAAAAGCCGCCCTCGAATTTGCTAAAAAAAAATATGCAAAAAAAATACCGAAACAAAATTGCCAAACCAGAAAATCAACAATTTTCCATTTTTATACAGGAGGTTTCAGAGCTACAAAAAGTTCAATTTTGTTTGAAATTATTTCTTAAACAACTGAACCGATCGCTCCTTAGGTGTCTACGGAAGATTTACACTACTGGGTCTTACTTTTCTATTGATGCGACATGTGTTGTTAAGATGTTGTTAAGTGTCGTTGAATATATTAAATTATGTACACTCACATTATAAATTTGGTTGTGTTAACCGATTTTCATCCAACCGAATTGATTCGGTTGCTGAAATTTCGTAAGTTCGGTTGTCCCACCCGAATTCAGTTTTCACTACTGAATTTGGTTGCCACACCCCAAGTCGGTTGCACTAACCGAATTCGGTTGGACGATATCTTTCGATTTTTATGAGAGTTGCACACGAAGGTAGAATATAACTGCCTATATATGGGAGTTATATTCTACCTTCGGCCGGATGTAGGTGGTATATATGGTAAGGATATCAGATGGAGAGAAGTATTTCTTACACCGATTTAGAAAACCAAGACACTTGAAAGCTTCTTTAGTACTTGAATAATGTGATCTGTCCAACGGACATCACATTGTATTCTTATGCCCAGAACATCAGCAGTATCTGAATCCTCAATAACGGTCCCATCCATATACACAGATGACATAGTTGAGTCCACGGACCTATGGGTCAACATGCAACATTGTCGAAAGGTCATAATTGAGTATGTCATTCATAATCTGTCTTTTGCCCCCAACCTCAACAAAGCTTGGCCTACGATCGAAGGAAAAAGAATGACAAATGTTGCTGTCATCTGCAAATGAGTAAATAGGATTGATAGTTCGACCAAGGATGTCGTTAAGAAAGATGATAAAAAGAGATGGAGAAAGAACAGAGCCCTGTGGTACCCCTGAACATAACTGAAACTCGTCGGATGAGACCCCATCTATAACAACACGTATTGTACGATCTCTGAGAAAACTCGAGATAAATCGAGAGAAATCATTACCGACACCAAAGGCAATTAGCTTTGATAACAGTGCGCCGTGCCACTCACAATCGAACGCCTTGGAAATATCTAGAGCAACTACCTTGTTCTCACCAAAATGTGAATGTTTCATAATTATAACATAATTTTAAAAATAAATAAAACAAAATCTTTGGGTAAACATTAATCTTTATTAAAGACATTTTTTGTTTATTTGATTGTTGTTTTGTTTTTTTTTTCGGCGATTTTATTCCGAGCTATTTGGGATCAATGATCAGTACTCTTGTTTTCGATTTTAGGGGTCAATTTTGTAGCGCTGTGAAATTACATTAAAAACCTGCATTTCTTTTGTAACATCATTTTTAACAAATGTTCAGTAGTTTTTTTTGCTACTTTGACGAAGTTATTTCGGTGAGTGCACAATTTTAATATTGCACATTTTACAGAATGTTTGTTATAGAGCGGATTTTATATGTACAAATGTACTATGCAAGTGTCGGAAATAACAAATGTACATTCAAACTTGTACATATTCATGTAAAGGTCGAGGTCAAAACTAACTACTACTGGTGGTTTATTGTTTTTTTCAATGTGGTCATGCCATGTTACCACATTTACTACACTTTTATATTTTATTTTTAATATGATTTACCAAAAATGTATTTGTTTTTATTGTGTTGATTTTGAAATTAATTATTAAAATTTAATCAATTCATTTTTAGTAAAACCTTCTTACGCGCAGTACAAATTGTCAATACAATTTGGCGAATTGTAATTTTTTATCTTATGATAATTTACTATACAAGCTGAGTGCGACACGTTCAGACAACTGTGATAACCAGGGCACAGTGGGATATATCACAACAATTTTTGGAAATAATTCGGCCTTCTAATACTTAAATAGTCCGATTGAAATGAAATTTGAAATACCCAAGAGTGACATAATATCGGGCTTAAGGTTTGATTTAGAATCTTCCAGACCCCCGGGACCGGCAATATTACCACCCAAAATAGGGAACGTTTTGCATATAACATTTTGAGTTTCTAATCGACATTTTTTTGTTTCTAATCCGATTTTAAAAAATGTAATCTGGTACTACAAACTAACAAAAAACACGCATTCATGTGTGTTTTGTCTCTAGTAGGTCTCGAGATATTCCCATTTAAAAACGTGAAATTTCAAATTAGGTCCCACTCAGGTCCAGTCTTTTGCGAATATTAGTACGAAATCGAGACAAATTTATTTTCTAAAATACTGGTTACTTAACTAAATAAATTCTTGACTAAATAAAAAAAAAAAAAAAAACATGAATGCAATATCTTGTTCCACTAAAAACTAAATTCGTTTAAAGCAGGAATTGAAAAAAAATCAAATATTTGTGATTTTTTTTCCCAAGAAGCCCTAACAGTCTTTTACTTCCAAATAAATATTTTCTTTCTGAGGCTATTTTGAAATATCGTTTTATAGAAAAGCGAGTTGTGTTTAATATTTTTTTGATTTATGTATACTATTCTCCCCAGCACCTTCTAAAGTTTCCACATTTTTAAGTCAAATACACGCCTTTAATTATGTGTTATTATATAACTAATTTATTGGATAAGTCTCTTCCAATCCCCGCTTTAAGTTCAAAAAAACATTGGATTATGTCTATTAATAAATATTTTATTGAATAGTGAACATTTAAACAAAATCTGACAGTTTTTTAGGATTTTCCTAAGTAGCAGATTACAAATATGTTAATGTCGAAATCGGATAAGAAGCAAGCATTCAAAATTGCAATTGCAAAAAGTTCCCTATTTTGGGTGGTCATATTGCCGGTCCAGGGGGGTTTGGATGGTTCATATTACGATATTACGTCGCTTATGCCTGTCATTGCAATCGGATGACTAAGTAAGAAATGACCGAATTATTTCCAAAAAATTTTGTAATATAATCCACTGTGCACAGTGGGATAAATCACAAAATTTGTGGAAATAATTCGGAGTTATGAACATAACATACCAGTGTTTGGTATCGTTGAAAAGAAAATTACCTGTAGATTGCGATTTTTTTAAAAAAGGTTGAATTTAGCCATCTTGGTAAAACAAAAACTTGGGTAATCCAAATATGAAGGTAAAAATTTCAGTTTTTGCTTAAATAAAAATTTTACTATTCAATAAAATATTTATTAATAGACATAATCCAATGATTTTTTGGATTTAACTAGACTTTAAGGTCAACAAATCGAAACAAATGTCAGAATTTATGATTTTCTGAAAACAATCCCACAATTTCTAAAAATAAAAAAAAAATTCCAAAAATGGGATTTTTTTCGTTTTTTGCTGCCATGTCGTCATTTAAAGTGGGGATTGGAAATGACTTACATACTACATTAGGTATCTGTTACATACTACATTAGGTATATTTACCTCAAAAATATGACAACTTTGGAAGCGGAAGTTTGGTGTTTTTTGGGGAAAATATCGCCAAAATTTACTTTTTTTAATTTCTATTTTAAACTAATGTAATTTTTGACTGAAACAAGATATGGAACTAATTTTTTTTTATTCAATCAAGAATTTTATTGGCTAAATAACTGTTATTTTAAAACGAAAATTGGTCCCAATTTTCTCCCGATATTCGAAAAACTTTGGACCTGAGTCGGACAAAATTTGGAATTTCACATTTTCAAATCGGAATATCTCGGAAACTATTGGAGGTAACCCACACATGTAAGCATGTTTTTTGTTTATATTTACAAGAAGATTACTAATATGATTATTTTTTGAAAATCGGATAAGAAACAAAAAAATGGCAAACACTCAAAATTTTTTATGAAAAAAGTACCCAACTTTGGGCAGCCATTTTGCCGCCCCAAAGGGTCTGGAAGGTTCAAAATCAAATTTAAACTCCATTTTATGTCTTTTGTCCATGTTCTAAATTTCATTGCAATCGGACCACTAGTTAACAAATGGCCAAATTATTTCCACAAATTTTGTGATTTATCCCACTGTGCTGTGCAGGGCAGGGACTTCAATGCAAATTCATGTTTGTAGTCATTAGACCAAAATCGATTTTGACCAAATACTTTTCCGAATCAAAGAATTTGCAGTAAAATTATATCGTTTTGTATTTGCATATTTTTTTTTATAAATGCATATTTTTGCATATTTAGCTATAAATGCAAACTTTGCAATTTTTGTTGCATATTTAGTTTATTTTCAATTTAATTGCATATTTTTACATATTTTTTAACAAATTATAATGAAGATTTAATTAAAAATAAACTAAAGACGATTTAATTTCGAAACCAACTCTATCGAGTAATAAATCGATTTTTAAAAACACACAAATTTTAAGTGAATATTTTTTTGGATTATTTCTAGTGCAAAATTTTGGACTTGTAGTGCTTATTCTTTGTTTTTAGAGCATATTTATGGTTAAGTGCATATTTCTAAGCGGATATTTTGGATTTTTAATGCATATTTTAAGTGCATATTATTGTTTTTTTAGTGCATGGAAGTCGCTGCCCTGAGGAATACACTCATAAAAAATAGTTTAAAAGTTTGTTAAACGGGTTCCAATTCCAATTCAGTTGAGCTAATTTCTTCCGTTGTTACTGTTTAAATCATATATTTAGCTAAGGTTATTATTTATCTTATTTTATCTCGAAAACAAATTTCATCCGTATTTGAACTAATTTTTCGATTTAAAATGTAGTAATTCGTGATTTTCAAATTTACAAATTTAAACCACAATTGTTTTTAAACCATTATTTTTTGTGTCTTTGATGTCGGTCTTACTTGTAGATGGCGTTCTTTTCTCGAATTTTATATTTTATAATCATAAAATAGGCTATATCTCAGAAACTAAGCAAAAAAAGGCCAAAATAGTCAAGAAGTCTTTACTCTTTATCTATAAATTAGTAAATATTAACCACCTCTACACCTAATAAAAATGGACCTAGTGAAATATGGACCTGTCTCAGACTTTTCTGTTGATTTAACTAAATTTTTACTTAATTTAACTACAACTGTTAGCTCAAAGGTAGTTCCTCTTTAGCAGGCTGTGATTCTCAAATTCATTGAAAATTCTGCTAGCGCAAATTCGTGTAATAATTTTCTGTTGTCGTATCTGAATTTTCAAGTATTTGTACAGGGTTTTTATGAGTATAGAGCTTCCAAAAACATTTATTTCTTTATATAAACATTCCTTTGCATACCAAAAATCAAACAATTTTCGAAACATTCTGAAAAAAGGCCCATATAATTATATCAGATCTTTATCAGTGTGTAACTGCATCCGCTTAGTACTTATGAAATTTTTAATAAATCATATAAAATTGTATCCGAAAGCCGGATACAATGATATTAGTGTGTATATAATAGTAACTAATACTTTTATATATAACTTATATATAATCGCATCCAAATTCAGACCTCAAATCATCTCATACAATCATATCAGGTCAAAAGTCGGTTGATTTACAGACAGAATATTGGATGAGTTTTAATGAAAATTGTTTACTAAACTAATGAAGTTTTCTTCACAATGTGAATCAAAAATTTCTTAAGCTATATAAAAAAATGTTCATAGTTTTAACGAAAATAATTTTAATGAAACTTTTTCATTAGTCGTATGAAATTTTTATTAAATAATATAAAATGTTTTATTAAGTTTTATTAAAAACTGCATTAATTCAATGAAAAGTTTCAATGGACGACATCCATGGGCAATTCATAGATCAAATGCAAAAATTCTTTAATATCATGCAGATAATTCTCTGGTTATACACCCAGACAATTTTAATCTAAACTGATAGTATTAGATACAAACTAATAAAATTGTATCGGGTCATAATTCGGGTAAATCTTTGGCTGACTTATATATAGTGGACGAGTTCCACTGCAACTTCATTCTAAGCAAAAATGCATTAATATCCTGCAGAGAATTCTTTCGGTGTAGTACACTCAAACAAAAAAGTTAGTAAAGTCAGCAAAAAATTTTGCTGAGTCAGCAAAATTTAAGTCAGGAAGGTGCTTACAAAAAAATTTCTAATGTCAGCAAAATCTTATTAGATTCATCAAAAGTTTTGCTAACACTTAGTGGATTAGCAATAAAAAATCCTTGCTAAAAATTAATAAAATTTTTGCTGAATATTAGTAGACTGAAAAAAACTCAAAAAATTTGTAGAAAAATTATACTTCAGTTAATTTATTTGCTGAAAATCATAAAACCTATTTTTGTGATTTTCTAATGGCAAATATTGTATCAATGATAAAAAAAAACTATTTCAGTTCAATTTGGTAAAAAAACCTTACGCACCGACAGCGATTTCTAAAATGCCTTTAATATATTAATATGTGAAAACAGATTTTTTTTTATATAAAAAACTGCAGAAAAATAGCGGAAATTAAAAGCAAATTTGGAAGAAAACTATTCCATTGACTCGAAAACGGACTTTACTATTGAAATCAGCATGCCTCAATTATATAGATGTGATGGTCAGACGTTGAGGCATCAAAATAAGTTTTTTTTTAACCTTCTTTGATTCAAAACGTTAACGCGTTTGGTGCGTAACCTTTTTTAACGATAGCGAAAAACTAAAAACGCAGTTCTTAATATTTGTCCATGCCCTACACGATTTTGTCTGGGGAGATTTGATATTTGCAAAAAATGCAAAAAGTTATTACCCTAATGAACATTATAAAAATGTTCATACTCCCAAATTGACGCTATGAATTAATGTAATATCTAAAAACAATAGAAATAGTTATATATAACATATACGAAATTGTCTTTAAACTACTTACATCAATTATTGTCTAAATGATGCTATCTTTTAAAGGAACGCAAATGCCGAAGAGAATTATAGAAACGAAACGAAAAAATAACAAAATATAACATATACAACCCTTTTTTGCAATAAGAAAAAGGAAACAGAAAAATCTACCTAAGATGTATGGGTTTGTCTTTCGCTTTAGTCTGTCTACCTATTGCATATTTGTTTGCAATTTGACCACACAAGATTATTAACATATATAACATTTAGTTTACAAATACACATTTAATCTTTATTAAATTTAAATATTTTATTTTATTTTCTCTTTTATTTAATTTATAGACAATTACTTTCGAGCAATTCCATATGAAATCGATCAAAATTGGCAAATTTTTGGACAACCCCTCTCCGATTTTAAAATAAATAGTCTCAATCGATTGCCCAGCAAAAAATAATGTACCTACATATTTTTTTTTTTTTTATAGTGACTGGTTTAGTGGTGGTGTGCACCACTGTCATGTGACAAAATTGAAGAATTCTTCATAAGGGACCTCATTGAAAGTTGTTTAATTGAAAATAAAATTTTCCTAATTTTTCTCAGAAATTTACCTTTTTTCCCATGAAAATTAATTTTTCCCATGAAAATTAAATTTTCCGATTTTCCACAGAAGCTCCTAAATTTTCCGGCTAATTTTATTTTTTTTTTGGATTTCTCATAATTTTTGCTTTAAGAATCAGCAATAAAAAAATGGGCCCGACTCCTTGTTTGGACAGGAGAAGAGCATTTAAGAGACCACCTTGTTCTCATTGTTTTTATATTTTTTATAATTGAATTATTTTTAATTATTTAACAAGAAAAATTAGGAAAATTTTATTTTTCAATTAAAGCCTGATTCAATACCTTTCCAACGAGCTATCACTCGTTGCGATCGCTTTAGTAGTTCAACTTTCAATGAGGTCCCTTATGAAGAATTCTTCAATTTTGTCACATGACAGTGGTGCACACCACCACTAAACCAGTCACTATAAAACAAAAAAAAAATATGTAGGTACATTATTTTTTGCTGGGCAATCGATTGAGACTATTTATTTTAAAATCGGAGAGGGGTCGTCCAAAAGGTGATCGCTTTCATATGGAATTGCTCTTTCACAAGCTGGTGACTACGCAAAATTTAAGTTGTTTTAATCCAGAATTTTGTTTTATGTTTGAAAAACAGATACAAAAATCTTCCATGGCTGATTTATTTTTATTATGTCTTACTAGAGTTCTACTTTTTAGTATAATTTTCCTCGTCACTGCTACATCGTGACATGCCGCGACATCTAATTCATTCTGAGTATATCTTTCAGTCTGGTTGTCGTTCACACTGTTGATGTGCTAATCAACACAATTTTTTTTAGCAAAATAAATTAGTAAAACATTAGTAAAATATTAGTAAAACATTAGTAAAATATAAGTAAAACATTAGTTCAAAACAATTAAGTGCTGAATAAGTATAACTAAAATTTTAGTTTAAAACATAATTTTAGCAAAAAGTTTGCTGAAAAATAGTATATCTAATTTACAAGATGTTTTACTAACTTTTCTTTTGAGTGTACACTTAAAAAAGTTAAAATAAATGAAATTAAAATTTAAAAAAATTAAAACTTTTTTTAAAGTTTTTTTTCTTACTTTTCACCTAAATTAAATAATTTTTGTTATTTATCGGATCAACCAAAATTATATCTCATATATAATATCATAGCTCATTTGATATAGATCGATAATGTCACAGAAATTCGTCCGTTGAAACTTTTGATTAAAGTAATGCAGTTTTTCACATAATTTTATAAAAAAAATCATTTTATTTATTGAAAATTTTATACGCCTTATGAAAAAGTTTCATTAGAAGCTGATTCTTAATAATATGAAGCATTTTCATAAAGTTTTAGAATTCGTTCATTCACTTTGTAAAGAAAACTTCATTAGTTCAGTGAAAATGGCATTAAAAACTTGTCCAAGAAAATTTGCTCTGTGTAAGTTATACCCTTTTAGAAAGTATTTCTTAATGGCTCATTTTAGCAAACATGTTCGCTAAATTGAGATAGTTGCCAGAAGAAAATTTTATATGCCCAAGCAAAAAAAAATATTTTGTGAGTTTTCGTATTATACGAAAAATGAGACTATCAATTGTATCTTGTTAGATCTTATCTGACACAATTAGACATTATTTAATGCAATTAATTATTATGTTGTACAATTAATTATAATGTTGTACAGTTAATTATAATGTTGTACAATTATTATAATTTTTGAACCATTGAGAATAACTCCAGATTTGTTTTAATGCAATATTTTAGTAAATGAGGTCGTGAATCATTAAGGCATATGATGTAAATATAAAATATTAAAAGGATAATATAAGTCAGTATATTCGCTCTCCGGAAAAACATTCATAAAAAACACATAGCACTACTTGCAGGCAAGCTGACGAAATCGTATACAGATTGATATGTAATTGCATATTCTTACATATTGCAATATACATATTAGGGTCGTCTTTCGTTGTATGGGCGAAAAATAAAAACGAGATTTTGACTGTACCCCCACCTTAATATATTTGTTAGGGTGCCAAAATACGCCACGCAAAAAATTAGAGTTCTAGCACAACGGGAAGATGTCCCGCATCGCCCTTGAAAATCGGGCCCCTTGGAAAAATGGGCATAATTTAAAAAAAAATTACAAGTTTTTTTTTCTTCAAAATTAAAAAAATATAAAATAATTTTTGTGTTGGGTTTAATCATAACTACTCAGACAAAAAATATTACTTTCCCAGAAAATCGCTAACTTACCCTAACTTTGTGTCAAAAAAATTAATAAATATTTTGGGGGTACCTCAAAGTGACTTTTTGCATTTTTGAAAATTTTAATTAACAAAAATCAAAAACCTAGTGTTTGCTGTCAAGTATTTCATTAAGCACATCTCAAGTATTAAATAAGCCAAATATTACGGATATCCGTTGGCAAACTTTTTTTTATGGCATTTTGATTCTCGGGGATTTCAAGTTTTTTTTTTTATTTTTATACATTTTTACTTTAAAACAAGGTTTTAATAATATTTCATCAATATTATTGTATATGCTCTTTTATATGATTGTAATAACTTTATTTTAAAATACTATATTTTCTGTTGATAGTTAACCCATGTTAACCTGGGGTCAAATATGCTCACGTAAGAAAAATGCAGCTTTGTGGCAAAATTTATAAATGAAATAAAAAAAGGAATAATTCAATTTATATTTATTCTAAAAAAATTTCGTTAATCGTTTCTAGTCTTCGAGTAGGTCAATTTAGTAAAAATTAGAACTTAAAACTTTTCCATAATAATAATTTTGAGGGAAAAAAATTTACACTATTAAATTAAAAATACGTTTTTCGAAAATACTCCTGAATATGTATAAAAAAAAGCAATTTTAATATGAATAAAAATATCTGAATTTATACTAAATAATTAATTTTAATTAATTTTAAAATGTAAATATACTACAATTAGAAACATAAACAAAAATTTATTTTGTCATCTTTGTGATTTTTGACTCTTTAAAATACGAGGGTCAATTGTGACCCCATTAAAACACAGGTTAACTATGAACACGAAAAATTATACTTTATAATAAAGTTATTACAATTATATAAAATAGCAACACAATAACATTGTGGAAATATTACAAAAATATTGTTAAAAAAAAGTCTATACAAATTTAAAAAAAACGTTGAAATCCGCTAGAATCAAAATGCTCTAACAAAAATTTTTGCCAACGGATATCCGTAATACTTGGCTTATTTAATACTTGAGATGTGTTTAATAAAATACTTGACAGCAAACACCAGGTTTCTGATTTTTGTTGAATAAAATTTTCAAAAATGCAAAAAAGTCACTTTGAGGTACCTCCAAAATATTTATTAATTTTTTTGACACAAAGTAAGGGTAAGTTAGCGATTTTCTGGGAAAGTAATATTTTTTATCTGAGTAGTTATGATGAAACCCAACACAAAAATTATTTTATATATTTTTAATTTTGAAGAAAAAAAATTTGTATTTTTTTTTTTAATTCTGCCCATTTTTCCAAGGGGCCCGATTTTCAAGGGCGATGCGGGACATCTTCCCGTTATGCTAGAACTCTAATTTTTTGCATGGTGAATTTTTGTACCCAAACAAATATTTTAAGAGGGGGGCAGACCCAAAAATCGCAAGTTGAAAAATAAGGACCACCCTAATACATATATATGAAGGGTAAGATGAAGAAAGATATAAGAATATGATTGAGATATAATTTTATATAATTTTGTACACACATACAAATAAGTCGCAAAAATAGCAGAAAAAGTTACTAAAAACTAGTCAAAAATGAGGTTGCAGAAAAAGCAGTAAAATTAACAGAATATTTTTGCTAAATAATAGTAAAATAAAAATAGCAAACAAAATTTAAAATCTACTAAATTTTAGTTAAATTTTTAGTTGTTTGCATGAAAACTAAGCACCATCTATTTGTGAATCTTTTTTTATAAATAATAAGACAACTAAAATACAGCTCTGGATTTATAAGATAAACAAATTACAGAGCTGTATCTCTCTATAATTTGTCTTTATTATTTCCCTTGTTCATTTTGTATGTACATCGGAATGCCAAATCTAAAAATAATTTAGAATACTAGAAAAATAAGTAAAAATTTATGTAAATAAGCACTGATTTTTACAATTATTTCAATATCTTTGAATTGTTAAAAAAAAAATATTTTTTAAATTATTTTATTAATTTTCTTAAACATTATAAGTTATGAAAATGAAAATTATTCAAATTCGAGGCCATGCTCTATATTTCTTTATTAGGATATTGTCCTAACAAATAATCTATAGAGGTTTTTGTTTTTAAATTTATTAATTGACCACTTTCAGGAATGTGTTTATAGATCTATTTCCGGAATTTTCGAGGTTCCCATCATCAGAACATGTTTTGAAAGAAGTAACAATCCCATGCAAATCATCAACCATATGAACAGAGTTTTCACTAAATGAGAACTAATATATGAGCTCGAAGTTAAAGATTATCACCATTGATCAAAAAATAAATTGAAAACTTGTTGTTTGTGTGTAAGGTCTACCTTTGGTAGATATTCAATTCACGTTTTTTGTTTTTTTTCCTTTTTATTTGTTCACTTGTTTAAAAACAAAATGTACAAGGGGAGTAGTAAACAAGACCGTACCTTGTCTTTTATACAAGTTTGATATAATTTTTATTAAAAATAAAAATTATGTTTTTTTCGACCTTTAATTGTGCAATGAAAATGAAAATTATTCAAGTTCTAGGCCAAACTCTATATTTCTTAATTAGGATATTGTCCTAACAAATAATGTATAGGGTCGAAAAAAACATATTTTTTATTTTTAATAAAAACTATATCAAACTTCTTATAAATTATTTTATAAACACAAAAACGATATATTGTCAGAAAAAAAATGTTCCCTTTTTTTACTTTTTTTTTTTAAAAACTTGAATATTTTTTTAAAGATTTATTATTTTTATGAGTTTATAATACAACTATTTGCATAAATTTTTAATTTATAATCAGCTTTCAGCCTCCGTATATTTACAAAAATAAAGCAAATCAAACATATTAGCTAGGTTGGTACTAGTATTTCGATCTGGCTAAAGATCTCATCAGAACCCGAAGTTTAAGAAAAGCTAGAGCCTCCAGAATAGCGAGAGCTTTAACAAAAAAATTAGTAATCATCAATTTTGCTCCATTCTTGTCTTCCTAGTAATCAATGGCAATACATCATTATAAACAATTGTATAATGTAATATATAACTACTCGCTGATAAGCCTGTCCATGCCAGGATCTAAAAAAATTGTAGTCTCTTTTTTGCTTTTTGAAAATTTTAAAGGTCCTTCAAAATAAAGTTAATATAAATGCATTTTCATGAAATTATTAGTTCCCTGAGTATAAAACATCTGCTATGTCGAATTTTAAAAATCAATCAGCTTGTTTTGCAGTTAAGTGGCTATCCCTAAAATAAACATTTTTTGGAAATTTTTTTGTTATTTATTAATTAAATAAAATTAAAGGTTAATTGTACATTAGTAATTAGTTGACAAAAAACGTGAAATTTCTATCTAAATATACCATACTTGAGATTGAAGCATTGTTTGACCTTTGTTGGCCTTAGCTTTAGCCCACATCACATGTTTTTAGTTCACTCAAAAAAAGTATGAACTAAAATTAAGTTTACACTTTACTAAAATTTAGTTTAAAAAATTTTCCTGAATATAAACAAAATTGCTTACCAAATTTACCAAAATTGCAAAACAAAATTATTAGGGTTTCTTTAATTTTCCTTTCTTGAATTAGGTTATAAAATGTATTTATTTAAAGTAAAAATCTTAAATTTTAAGAATTTATTCAACTAAAAGTTACGAAATTTAAAATATTATGAAAAACCTAAAACCAAATACGCAACTTACTTAAGTTTAGTTTAACAATTTTAACTCCTTAAAATTAAGTTTATAATTTCTTGAAAATTTTCTTTTAAAATATTAAATATTTAAACCTTTGGAATTCTTATTTGGTTTATAGTTCATATTATATAAGTGTTTTAGTTCTGTCAAGCGACATTTATGTAATAAAAAACATAAGAGATAAATGAAATTGATTACTTGAACAATTGGTGGCAACCCTAAACACTTATATTTTTGAAAGTATATACCTTTTGAGAATTACCAATTTATTTTGGTAAAGTTTCATAAAATTTAATACAAAATTTACAAAATTTTAATACAAATTTACTTAATTGAAGTAAATGTTGTTTACTTTAATTAATTTTTTTTTAACAAACCTTTATACTTGATTTGAGTTAAATTTTCTTTGGATGCAAATCATACCCTAATTTCTTAAAATTTTGTTCAAATTTCTAAATATTTGGTAAACTTTTTTTTGGATGTACCATTTGCAGCGTTTTGTACCAGGCCAAGGGTGAAGCAAGCGCTGTATAAATACATACAACAGAAGGAAAACACCTTTTTAATGTTCAAAGCCAACACAACATCTGCTCACCCATTAAAACCAAACGTTTGGAATATGTGTATATTTTTAGATTTCTTGATCATCTGGAGGAAATTTTTAAGCTCAAAACAATCCTTTATTAACTTAAAAAATCTCTTGGTACAGGCAACAAAAAAAAATCCGCAAAGTTAGCAAAAAAGTTAGTTGAGTCATCGAAATTTTTGCTGGGACGATCCTTGCACAAAAATTACTAATATCTGCAAATGTGTTTTGCTGAATATCTGATTTTTAGCAAAAAATAATTAGTAAATTCAGCAAAATGTTTTACTGACTCTTAGCTCAATGAAAATGAAAATCGACTTGTTGAAATCTACTAAATTTTTTGCTGGAGCTTAGTAGATTGAAAAAAAAAACTAAAAAACTTAGTATACATTTTTTACTTTAGTTGATTTTTTTGCTAAAATTTAAATCTAAATTTTTGTTCTGATTGTTTTAAATATATATAAAAATGTCAGGACTACCACATCGTCATCATAATGAAATTTTTGCCGAGTCTCTTTGATTTTTTAATTATGTATACAAAAGGAAAAATGAAATAAATGAAATCACCAGCGGTTGCATTTTTGTCTTATAATGGTATAATTTCTTTTCTCTCTATTTAGTCTAGAGAAGCTGCGACATCTATATTACGTCTTTTTATTTGTTTTCCGTGCTACAGATCTGTTTATCAGCACAATTTTGGTAGCAACAAATACTAGTTAAACATTTGTTCAAAACTTGTTTTCTTTTTAGCAAAACCGTTTAACTATTTTTTTTCATCCGAAAACTCAATTTCAGTAAAAAAAATTGCTGTAAGTTTGTTAAATATTTAAAATAGATGTTTAACAAAATTTTCAACTAACTTTTTTTTCGAGTGTACTAATTTTCACTAACAAACCGAATGTCTTAAGATTCGCCCATCTTAGTGCCACGATTATGCTAAATGTTTACATTGTTAAATAGAAGCAAGCTTTAGTAGCTATGTATAGACAATGTTCAAAATAGCAAAAGTAGCTAAACTTTAGAAATGGTCATATTGCGAATCATATTTCTTTTGTAATATATTTGTAATAAGGTATTAATTTTTTTTAATATTATATGTTTTTTGCACACATATATATATATATATATGTATATGTTTTTTGCACACATATATAAATATGTTTTTTGCACATTTTCAAATGGAACACGTGTTTTACTTTACTAAAAGAGGTCACATTTTACGGGTCACTATGTTGCTACTTAAATGCACTAAAACTTACTTCCTCTTTGTTCTTTTTATTATTATTTTTTTTTTTTTTTTGCATAAAAGATACATGGAACATGAAATTGTGTGCATTTGCAGTTGCCCTAAAACTTAATCATGATACCCATATATAACTTAAACATAACGTGCTCTAACCATAAATGAAAATGGCCATAAACAATAAAAAAAAACCAAACGTAGAAATTGTTTGCACAAATACAAAGTAGGAACTAGAGTACCCAAAACCCTTACCGAAAACCGGTTAACCATTATTTTAATTTTCGAAACCCGAACCGGTTTTGAATAGATTTTTTTTTTTATATTTGTGAAGATATATCTTATTAACTTATAACCATTGCCAAATTCGGGAGTTAGTCTAATTTGCTAAAAATTCGTTAATACCAAAACGGTGAAACAAATTTTATTGAATTTACCATAAAAGGCAATAAAATAAAAAAAATGTTCTTTTCGAATTTAATTTCTTTATAATTTTTAATGTGCGCTAGAGTGCCTCAAAAAAAAAAGTGTATGATGCACCCACCCAAAAGTAAAGATTAACATCCCGATCAAGAAAAAGTTAAATCTCAAATACAAAATCAGATCTCATTTGATATAGAACGATTTTTATTCTTATCCAAGTTTATCTCAAAATTGTGGTATCCAGTAATATCCGATCAAATGTATTAATGCATTAAACAAGATCAGAATTGATCTCAAAATTGGTTTATCCAAATCCTAATGGATCCCAAAATATCCCATGGGATTAATTTAGATCTATTTGAAGTTTAATATATATCCAAAAAGATAAGTAATTTTTGATGGATCCAATGAGATATTTTGAGATTAAATTAGATTTATCTAAAACCCACAACATATGTTATTTTTAATAAAATTTAAACAAATTTTAAAGAAAAATAATTTAGACATCTGCGCATATATAATTCTGTATGTGTTTATATAACAATATATAATTATGTCTTTTATGCATAACAAATGTAAATTATGTTGGACCATATATAATCATATCTAAAACTAAATTGTTAATCCTGAGTCATATAATTATATCTTACATCATTTAAGTATATATATAATATATCTTGAATTACATTATGCATCTGGCACCATATATCTGTGGTTTTCTAGAATAACCGCGTATGTCTTAAAATAAAAGTTTTCAGGAGAGCCAAATAAAGGTTTTTCCTGAAAATTAGAGGCTATTTATGAAACTTTTGAACTTTTTTTTTAACAGTCATGTAGTTATAAGTAAAACAATATTTAATTTAAAATTTTGAGGTAAAATCCCAAAAGGACGAGATCCTAGAGAAAGTTAAAAAAAAGAATGTCTAAAAATTACTTAAAGTGTGTGCAGAAAAAAACACTGATGTAGACATACGTTGTTATTTTTGGTAAAAAAAGTTGTCATGCAAGTACGTATGTAGATTTCCGTTGTTATTGTTTGAAAAATATTTGCTGCTTTTTTCATATTTTTTGTATAGAAATTTTGTAGGTATGTAAATTAAAATCTATCTAAGTATATATTTTTCTACTAAAGTAAAAAAAGTGGTAAGTTTTATTAAATTTTATTCAATTTGTATGATTACTTACTAAAACAAAAATAAAGAATACTTCACAAGAATTACATATTATATAAAAAATAAAAGGCAAATGCAATTCAATTTGATTTTAATTAAATTATATTGTTATATATTTTATATTATTAAAAAATAACACTGAGGTTGTATATATTACTCTTGTTCTGAGTCTACATCGTGTATAAAATTTGGTGTTTTTCCAGATTCTCTAAGATTTTTATAAAAATTATGAAATATATCCGGAATTAATGTCAATAAATTAATTAGATCTTTCTTTTTTTCCGAAGAGATAGGAACTGTTGTTTCATTTATTACATGAAGTTCAAAATTTTTGACATTTTCGATTTTAATATTTTTATTTTTTAGGATATTAATTTTGAGAGCACTGCTGTTATAATATTTTCTATATTCAATTTCATTAAAGGAACCTTTTTTGTATATAATATTTCGGAAATTTTTCCACAGAACTTTTTCTCCGTCTACATTTTTGATAGCTTTCTGAAAAATAGACTTGCCAACCGTCCAGTTTTCGTCGGGACAGACCAGTTTTAGAGTGGAGTGTCCCGTGTCCCGGCGATACCCTGAACGGGACGCCATTTGTCCCGTTTTGAGAAAAAAAATTAATTTTTTCATTGTCACAAAAAATAAAAAAAAAATCATTAACTTTAGTAGTTATTTTTGTACTACTACATTCTAAATATTAGCAGCACTGACATTTTTTTAAATAGATTAGCAACACTGGCATTTTTTTTAATAGATTAGCAACACTTGTATATTTTGATTTGTTTTATGCCATTTGTGAAAGTGTCAAATGAAAATTTTGAATTTTTTATTTCATTTGTCAACTTTTAAATGAATTAAAATTTTCCTATGCAAACTATTAAACTTTGCATAGGAAAATGAACGGAAAAAGACCAGCAGATATGAATGAATCGGCAGCAACACAAGAAAAGGAAAAAAATAGAACAAAAAGGTATTGCAAATTTCAACCAGATTGGATAAAGTTACCGGATTTCCAGAGTTGGTTAAGAAATACGCCAGATGATGAAATGAGTGCTTATTGTAATATTTGCAAGCTAATTTTTTCAGTAAAATTTGAAGGAGTTGCAATGATAAAGAAGCATGCAAATTCTAAAAAACATATACAACTCATAAATGCAATGAACGTTAGTACTAGAATGACAAAGTTTTTTACAAAACCCAATACAATTGATGAGGATGAAGCAATAATATCTGAAATAGCATTAACGTATCATGGTGTAATGCATAATCACAGCTATATGTCTCAAGATTGTGGAATAAAACTGAAAATAATTTTAGTAAATCTTGAAGTTAAGTTGTTTTTTGGTAAAAAAAAATCGGAAATGGTCTATATTTAAAAAAAAAAAATTATGCCCATGTATTGAGCATTAAAAATAAAGTATTGTGGCATCAATAACTCAAAATCAAGAAAAACGGAGATCCGCGGTTATTCTAGAAAACCACAGATATAAGCATCACACACAAACATGTTTTTTATAAGATAGTATATATTATTATATCTTAAATTATGTAACTTATATGTCACCATATATATATGATTACTTAAAATGACAATTTTTCGATTTTCGTTCATTACGCCCTTTCAGTTTTATTGCAAATGGTTCCAAATAAAAAAAATCTATTTTTTTTTGGAAAACATTAACCGGTTCCTCAAGACGCCGAAAATGGCATATTTTGAAAAAAGTGTATTAATATTAAAAATTCCCAAAATTCGAAATTTTGAAAAAAGTTACTTTTTTTCAATTGTCTATTTAATATAAATACTCAAAATTATTCAGATAATGAATTCTGACTTCATCGGATATCATTAACCTACTTTAGCAAGGAATCCAAAATAACCCACAAATTTGATAAAAATACAGAAACATCTTTTTTTTTTTTAAATTAATTATAAAGATTTTTTAAAATATCTAATTTACAGATGTCGATTGCTATTTTTATAATATAAAAGTTGTTATTAAGCAAAAATAAAAAATTGAAAAAATTATAATTCGAGTTTTTATTTGGAGCGACTGCTTTCCAGGACATTTTCTGGAAATAGCTTATTTTGTCAAAAATTGAACAAAATTTGAATGTTTTCATCAAAGTTTTCATAATTTTCGGAAAAATGTCGCTTAAATTTATTAAGACCCTTAGAGGCCAGGGGACAAAAAAGACCCATGAAACTTAATTTAAAATATGACTTCAAGATTATAAATATAAAGCCTTTAAATGGCTCATAATTTTTTTTTTCCACTTAATAAAAATTATTATTTTGTGTAACTTGATCCATATAGCGTTTATGTTTTTTTCTTTTCAATAAAAAATACCCACTAGGAAATTTACAGAATAACATCTTTCAGATTTTTGTTAACTTCGGATATACGATAGAGAGTACAGAACTAGCGAACAAGCGCAATCCATTATACACCCAATTTTATTTTAAGTTCTAATTTTGACCAAACGGTTTTAACCCTTACAAAAATTTTTATGCTGTAAATTTCCTAGTTGGTCGTTTTTTTTGGGTGAAAAGTGAAAGTATTAACCCTATATATGTCTCAAGTTACACAAAATAGTAGTTTTTAGCATGTGGAAATTTTTTTGCCATTTAAAGGCGTTATAATCTTGAAGTCATAATTTAAATTTAGTTTCATGGGTCCTGTTTGTCCCCCGGCCAATAAGGATCATAATTATATTTATATATAAATATAATTATAATCTTATCAAATGTAAGTGATATTTTTCCGAAAATTATGGAAGGTGTTATTCTGTAAATTTCATAGTAACATTTATTTTTTTTTTTTGGCTAAAAGTGTAAAAATAACCATATATAGATCAAATTACATAAAATAATTATTTCTCTCAAGTTGAGATTTTTTTTAAGCAATTTAATAGCTTTACAATCTTGCAGTTCAAAATGGAATTCAATCTTCTCAGCTCTGTATATGTGTCAACAAACACTTATCAACACTTAGCAACAATCAATTATAGTATATTGATTGTTAAATTCATTATTTCATTCATTATTCATAAATTTTTTGTTATATTTGAAACATTTTTTCGGCTGTTTTTCTTTCTTACCACAAGGTAAGGCTGTTTATGCATATAAAAATGTATTTTTACGCATTTTATGCGTATATTTACACGTAAAGCCTATTTTATACGCGAAAATTTAGTAAAATTATTCATTTATTTCTAAATTTTATTACATTTTTACACACTTGAGTAGTAAATTTACACACTTTTTATTCACCAACTTACGCGTAATGTGTGATTTTTTTCATTTATACACATATAGTAAATTTACCCAACTTATAGTAGGAGTACAGTTTTCAACTATAAGTTGGGTAAATTTCAACAGAAATTAATTATAGCGTTTGCTTTGTTGCATTTTTTTATTTCAAGTGGAAAAAAACAATTTTTTTTCCTACAATAAAAGTTTAGAATATTTTGTATACAATGCATGTGTATAGTTTTAGGCCTATTCGGATTTGTAAAGACGGACTGAAAATTTTTGTTTAACAAGTTGGTATTTTATTCAAACGAAGTTCCAAAATGTATGCACTTTTTTTTATCTAATTAAAAAAAAAAATTGAAAACCATACATTTTTTGAAAAATAAGTTTTTATTAATTAGTGTTTAGAATTTTCAAGTTCGTAAAATCATTTTGGGTGGGGGCCTGGGCAAACATTAGGTTTTTTCCAACTCGAAAAAGAACAAAATACCATGCAAAAAACAAAAAAGTGGAAACCGTGTTTTTAATAAAAACCGTAACCCAAACCGGTTTTCTGAATTCATCGGTTTTTTGGACACTCTAGTAGGAATAATACAAAACAAAACGAAAAAACCCTATTATAATAACAGGAAATGTTTAACAACAACACCCAACCAAAACAAAAAGAGAAAAAAAGTAGACTTGAAAACTATTTATTACTGGCAAATAAATTCTAAAAAGAGTTTACCAAGCGTAACCATCATCATATTCATGGTAATACGGACAAGAATAGTTGTGGTGTACTTCATAGCAAAACCTAATTCCCTGCCTAAAAACCAATAGAAATATCTCGAGTCTATTGAAATACATACACCCAACAACAATCATGGTGAAACAGCTGTCAGCGCATAAGTTGTATTGCAAAAGGCGCGCATGCGCACGCATATGCATTTATCATTTGTTTGAATTTGTACCAAACCAAACAAAAAAAAAAACTTAACTTGTCAAATTTAAAATATTTTTTAAAAAGTTTTCTCCAAAAAAAAAAAAAAACAAAGAATTGGGTGTTTATTATCCATATTGAATTACAAGAATTGGTCCAGTAGGTTTACAAATGTTTAACTGACTCATGGTTTTTACAGTTTTTGTTTTTTGTGAAAATTTGTTGTTGGGCTTTTCTTTTATGGTAATATTGAATTGTGTTCACTATTTTTCTATTTGGCACACCTGGAAAGCTTTTTAGTTTTCTTTTGTTCAAATTCAAATATAAATGAGTCATCATTAACTGTACAATTTTTACTAACAAGGTGTTAAATTTAAGCAGAAAACTTATATTTAACTTTTTTTATTTGCATAGTTAAATTGTGTATAGTTTCAGTTTGCAAATTTTTCACACGCTTTTTATAAGATTCTAACTACAGATAAAGGTTTAGCTAAAAAATTATTTTATTTTTAGATTTAACGTTTTTTAATTCCAAGAAATAGTTTGGATGACTTTAACCCATTCACGAGCGAACTTAAACTTCTGGAAAATTTGCAAACATTTTTTTTTTGCGGATTTGGGTTTATCGACTCAATATTTCTAAAGAAAAGTGTCGTGAAAAATATTTTTTTGCAAGTCGTTCTATGAAAATATCCATGGGACATATTAATCCTATTGGTCTTCAATGATCAAAATTAGTGAACTAATACCTCATCAAAGCAATAGGAAATGACGTGTCGAGTTTATTTCCATTATCTTGTTTACGTCATAAATTACATGGTTTTTAATTATTGTGTTACAATTTTTGAAATAGCTTGAGTAGTAAATCAAGTTTTGACTATATTCCCAAACTATCCTTTTTATACGATTTTTCTAAATTGTGAAGAGACACTCACAAGTTTAATCGGTAAAGTTGTTTCAGTGGAATATACAGTTAAATTACCAAAGAAATATATTTTTTAACTTTCTGTCTGTTATTCAATAAACAAAATAAACAAAAAAACTGACTTTCTGTAGTAGTTAAAATATTCAGTAAAAAATTTTCTATTTAAAACAAAAAGTTGTTATATTATATTGAGTATTGAAATAAACGAAAATCTATTGTTTTTATGGATTTTGTCAATTAATTTTTCAACAGTTAAAATAAACTAATAAATACAATCGTTTTAAACGAAAAGTAAGTAGTCCTGTTTTTAACTGATTTTCAGTTAATTTAATGTGTATATTCAGTAGTCTTTACGGAAAAAATATTGTGAGTGTAGAATTGGCATCAGGAGATAAAAATCTATAAATATCAATTTTTTTTAAATAAAATTAAACAAAATTTGCTTCAATTTCTATACGAACAAATAATAAAAAAAAACCAACAAAACCCTTCTCCTTTTTTACCTTTGACGGCCAATATATCCCATATACAGGGCGAGCCAACTTCTACTGACTGATTTAAAATGCTTATAACTTTTTTTATTTTTACAGTTTATTATATTATTTTTTTTAAATGAAAGTACAACTTATAACATTAGTATGAAAAATTACATTCATGAAACAGCGTCAATTTTCCTGTTGGCATTTAATGGCTCTTTCAAGATGTTTTACATTACGTTGCGCAACGTTTCTGGCTCCAACTCTGCAATTTCTGTGCGAATGTTCTGCTTAAGTTGCTCAATGTTTTGTGGTTTGTTGACGTTAACCCGTACCTTCAAGAAACTCCTAAAAAAAAAATATCAGGGCCCGTCAAATATGGAGAACGAGGTGGCCAAGCAAAATCAGCATTTTTTTAAATTATTCCGTCACCAAAAAGTTCTGTAGAATCGCAATTGTATCTCTCGCGGTATGAGCTGCAGCTTCATTTTGCTGGAACCATATGTCAGGATTATTGCGAAATACCGGGCATAAAAAACTTTCCAACATGGTCCGATATACCGCCCCGGAGACGGTCTCTGGTTCCCCAGCTTCATTTTCGAAAAAAAATATGAACAGATAACTCGTATCAGCCATAAATACACGCCAAACCGTAAATCTGAGAGGGTGTAATTGTCGCTGATGCACTGCTCTAAGATTTACCTTCTGAACCCTGGTTCTCAAAACGGGTAGTTAAGCTTCTCATCATGTTTACACTTGAAGCTGTTCCAGTATTAACATATTGACGGTATTTTATTTGTTTTGTAAGAATTGATCGTACGGAAACATAATAAGTATGATGACATTATAAAATTTTATTAAATTGTTTATTAAAATTAAATTAAAAACTTTAAAAATAAAAAAGTTATAAGCAATTTAAATCAGTCAGTTGAAGTTGGCCCACCCTGTAGTATCAGTGCCATGCAGGAAAAAGAATGAATCAAAACCAAATATCTCAATATTTCTTGAAACTTGAAGAATTGGACCATGTCCTGGCAAAAGTTCGACACCCGATGTCCAATAGCGTGCGAGAAAATATGTACCAAAAATGATGAACAAAATATTCATATTCTTTAACTTTGGGGTCCCCCTTTTTGACTTTTAGACCATATTTATCCAAGTGGTTGGCATGATCTGAAAACGACATATATTCTTTGTCGTTCCACATCCCTCTCGGAAAAATCAATTGAAAATTGTAGCTAACACACAAAAAAAAAAAAATATATGGGACATATATCAACCATTCGTCGTCAAAGGGTTAAAGTTACTATGTACTTTATCAAGTTCATGCTAAATTTATGAATCAAATAAAAATGCAAACTTGATAGTTTTTCAACGGAATTTACATTAAATTAAACTTTCCGATATTGATTAAATTTAAAGAAGTACTGGGATAGGGGCTTAATCACACACTGTTAAAAATGTTGTAAATTAAATACTACAATTTATTCAACATGTTGTGTAATTGCACACAAAATGCTTGACTTTAGATACATAATTCATCAAGTTTTTCAACAGACACTATTATAGCAAAAACACGCAAAACAAATTATGTATATATTTATACTACATTTTTTATTTACAATTACACATTTCGTGTGCAAAAATTCTTCGTAAACAAATATCAGACATAAAGTGTGTAAAATTACAACAATGTACGGTAATGAAATATCTGATACTTCATAACCAAAAATAAATATATAAATTTCAATTAAAATAAAAATGATAAACTGTAAAAACCAATAAAAAATTTCTCAGACTCTGAGATTTTTTCCTAAGATTTAAAAAAATCTAGTGTTTTTTATAGGAAAAACACCTCAAAATCCAATTTTTTTTTTAGTTTTTTAAAAAAGAGAAAGCCAAAAGAGTCTAAATCATTTTCTAAAGCAAAAAGTCACCAAAAGTTCATTGAATTTTAGTCTAAGCATTTTGGAAGAGGATATTTCCCCCCAAAATAAAAAAAAAATAAAAAATAGAGAAAAAATCAAAAAGAAGAATGAAAAGAGGGAATGCAGTAAAGAAAAAAGAAAATCAGATGAAAAAGGAAAAGAGGTTTCAAAATTTAAAACCTTTCGCTAATTTAATAACCTGAAATATCCAAAAAATCTTTAGTGAATAGTTAGAATTTCGGGAAATGTATAGAATGGAGGTCATCATGTACACAGAAAAAATTGTCAACATAAAATATCTAATAAAAGATTTGATTTGAATTATATTTATTTCTAAACAAATATATAATTGAATCAATTACTATTTTAATTGACTTTTAAATATATAAATACATATTTTATTTTATATTTTACACATAATTCTCAATTTTCTTTTTCATATACTGTATGTTAAATAGAAAAGTTTCAGGATAAAATACCAAATGGATTTATAGTTTACAAATAAAAAAAGCACACACACAAACAGACACAGCATTACTAAAAACACATATCCATACAAACGTGTCGTTCACACATTTTTTTTGAGAATCATACTTAATTTTTTATAGATAGTTATTTATATCTTTTTTTCTGTTTAATTTTCAACAAAAGTTTTAATTAATATTATCATTGCCGTGATATGTGCAAAATCAATTAAAATATTAATTGATTCAAAAAATTTTTTAATTGAAACCAGTTTTAAGTTTTCTCTGTGTAAGTACATCTTAGAAAAAAGTACATAATTTTATAAACATTTTAAATATACAATCCAAGGGTTTGGTCAAGAGAAATTTATCACAATTGGCGAGTAGGTTTTATACAAAAAAAAAAACACCTCATCACTACTTTTTTTATTTATAAAAAAGTCTTATTTTTTAATGAAGAAAAATGGACTTTCATAAGCAAATTTTTTTAATTATGAGTTTTCTGTACCAAGCTATTTTATCTTCGAAATCTGAAAAACCGTTAAAACCTAATTCTTTTTGTAAATCAAAAATTTTTTTTTTTGCGAAAACTTTCCAAAAGAAATTTTTGGGCAATTGGGCTCCTCATGAGTTAATTATCGAAATGGCAAATGCTTATAATGCTCTATTTAATAATTTTCAAGCAGATAAAACTTTCACCACAAGTGTTATATTCCCTATTTTCAAAAAAGGTGACTCTAATCAAACAAGTTACTAAAGAGGCATCTCTTTTATGAACACCATATCTAAAGTGTTAATGGGTGTTATCACGGAAAGAATGTAATGTTGGTCCTATCAGCACAACATTCTCTCCGAGTACCAGGCCGGTTTTAGAAGAGAATATTCCACAGTTGACAATATTTATAATTTTACGGCCATTGTGCACCTGAAGTTTAAGGAGGGAAAAGAAGTTTACGCGTTTTTTGTTGACTTCAAAGCGGCTTTTGACAAAGTTGTTAGAAAATCCCTAATATATAAGTTGCATGCTATGGGAGTATCAACGAAAATGGTACCTTTTATTGAAAGCGTAGACAATGAAACATATTCAAGAGTGTGGAATGGGCAAGAACTATCAGAAAAATTTGAAACTGCTTCAGGTGTTAAACAAGGGTCCCCTTTGCTTTTCTCATTATACATAAATGATCTCCATGATTATCTTGAAGGTGGTTTACAAGTTGGCAATTTAAATATCAGACTGTTGTTATACGCGGATGATATTGTTCTGATATCGGATGATGTAAATGTTCTACAAGAAATGATAAAAAAAAATTGAAACTTATTGCAACTACTGGAACTTGGAAGTAAATTTGACAAAGTCTAAAATAATTGTATTTTGAAATGGCGGACGGTTGGCACATCATAAAAAAGGGGTATTCAATGGGGAGGAAATTGAAATAGTCAACGAATACTGTTATCTTGGTATGATCCTAACTCCAAAGGGTGTATTTACGAAACATGTAGCAAAGAGATTTAGTTCTGCAAAAAACTGCTTAAACTCAACATGGAGTAATTTTTTGGGTAAAAATGATATATCGTTTGCCGTTCCATACAATCGTATGGCGCCCAAATATGGGATCATTCACATTTTGACGAGGTTGATTGCCTACAAAGATACTTTGTAAAACGTGTTATTAATTTACCAAAATTCACACTGAATTATATGTTAGAATCAGGTATGGCAGATGGCCACTTATTTACCCTTGAATTGCATATGCGTTACATAGCTCGAACCCTCTTTCAGTATACAAACGAACGGCTACCAATTTTTTTAAGTTTAGTAGCTCTAACACATATCGTGGACAAACAGTTTAAATACATTGGGTCAAGAGTACAATGTCCAATTATCACCAAATATGACACAGCAGGAGTGGAACCAAAACCAAACACTTCTTATAAATTCGTTAAGATTAAAAAATCATCTAAACCATCTACGTGGGTGGGAGCTAACGGGATCTTTTCATAATAAAACAAACCCAACAGTAGGACACTTATATTTTAATGATAATCATACCCAAACTAACATAATGTGGATCTTCAAAGCTCGCTGCGATTTGATAGAACTGTATGGGTCTCGGCACTCGAGAAGAACTAACAAAATTTGTTCTTTGTGCAATTCAAAAGAAGTTGAAAACATCCAACATTTCATTGTAAGATGCCCAATTTTAAATTACTTTAGACTAAAATGGTTTAATAAGATAACTCTATCTGATGATGAAATAATTAGAATTTTAAATGGGGAAAACAATTGGCAGAATTTAGTACAATACATTATCAGTGCTTTAGCTTATTGTCAAACACTAATATTTGAATATAATAATAATAAAAAAAAAAAATAATACATTGTAAAATTAAATTATATTTTTTTTATGTGAAACTCTTTTTTCCGGCTAACGACATAGTCACAGCCGTATATTCTTTAAGATATATGCTACTACTACTATTTGGGCAATTGCTTGAGTTTATTTATTGGAAAATGTCTTGACACATTCACGGACAAAATTTTTATAATTAGAATTATAGTTTTAAAATTATTTTTTTAAAGAAAAATTTTAATTCTTAAGTACAAAAATAATGAATTCAATTAACAACCCAGCAAAAAAAATGGAGGTGATTCATGAAGACTAAATATTTCATTGCTTCCAAAGTCATTAAAGATTTATCGCTTCTAAAGAAGTTCTTTTTCACAACTTCCAAAAATGTGATTTCGCACAAAATTTAATCTTTACAAAGATATACAACTCGACCCAATCTCAAACTTAGGGCGTAAAAGGGAGTGGCAAAATATCTGTAAATTTTTTTTGTAAAGAAGCATATCTGAAATATGAGAAATTAAAACTTTTTGGAGCCAACGCTAAAATACTCGAGAAAAGAAAGTTTAGATATTCATATTGCCTTTGCTTTGAAGACAGCTTCCCAGCGTTGAAAGAAGAATGCAAATTCCAGCGCAATGCAATCGGGATTCTCTCCTGAGAAAATTTCCTTGTGAACATCAAATGAATTTAACTTTCGTTAAACCATAAGCATTAAGCTTAAGATGCATAAAATAGAACTTCCATCCAACTTTACATAACATCGAAATCCAAATCATTGCAATGTATTTATTTCTGCTTTATATATAATTTTGATGCTTGTTTTTGCTCCGAAGTTATGGCCAAATTCCCAGTCGAAAAAAAAATCTAAAAAAAATTTGACATTTAGTGTGCTTTACAGCTTTCGTCTTTTTACTTAAATTTGACATTCATAGTCGCAATAAATCAGTTTAACAATTATTTTTCCACACAGAGAAAATTTTGTTGGGAGAAAAACAGAAATGTTTTAGTAAATCAATAAAACGTTTCTTCACAAAATAAACGAACATTTTCTTAAAATGAATGAAAAGTTCATATTTTTTATGAAACCACACTTTTAATGATGCTTCTTCAGTGAGCGTAAGAAAATTTACATAAATAAAATTATATGAAAATGAAAACTATTCAAGTTCGAGGCCATACTCTATATTTCTTTATTAGGATATTGTCCTAACAAATAATCTATAGAGTTTTTGTTTTCAAATGTAGTAATTGCCCACTTTCAGGAATTTGTTGATAGATCTATTTCGGGAACTTTTTGGTTCCCATCATCAGAACACGTTTTGAAAGAGGTAACAATCCCATGCAAAACATCAAGCATTCATATAAACTAGTTTTCTTACTAAATGAGAACTAATATATGCGCTCGAAGTTAAAAGATTATCACCATTGATCAAAGAATAAATTGAAAACTTGTTTTTTGTGTGTAAGGTCTACCTTTGGTAGATATTCAATACACGTTTTTTGCTTTTTCCTTTTTATTTGTACACTTGTTTTGTTTAAAAACAATATGCACAGGGGGAGTACTAAACAAGACCGTACTTTTTCTTTTATACAAGTTTGATATTACTTCATACAATTTTATGAAAATTTGCATTAACTTAATGAAAAGTTTCAAAAGACGAATTCCAATGCAATTTCATTGATCAAATGCTAAAATTACTTAATGTCATGCAGATAATTCTCCCAGTGCTATACCGAAACTTTATAAAGAAAAGTTACATTACTTTGCTGAACATTTTCATTGTTTTTCGGTTACAGCCGTGGCGGTCATATGCCAGAAATTTAAATTATAATGCCAGAAGATTAGCTTTCGAATAAAGTAGATATCATGACAATTTAAAAAATTCATCTTTATTTTATTCCATTTCAAAGTTATATACCTCTATAAAAAACACCCTTTTTTATTAATATAAATAGGTGGAGATTGTTTAACTCTTTCAACTTCTAAAAGGATTTTTTCGAATCTTCTATTAAAACAACAATATTCTTTAAATTAGTGTTTTCTTTTTTTTAAATCGTCTGGAAATTAACAAAGTTATGGCACTTTTTAAGAATGTTGTTGTTTTAAAAGAAGATTCGAAAAAACCCTCGTAGAAGTTGAAAAAGTTGTAAAAAAACGGAAAATTTTAATAATTATATATTTAGAAAAGGTACCATAACTTTGTCAAATTTCAACCGAAATGAAGGCTCGATTTTCTCAAAGAAATACTAACTTTTTAGAATATTATATTGCTTTAAAAGAAGATCCGAAAAAGACCTCGTAAAAGTTGAAAAATTTTTAAAAACAATTTAAAATTTCAATTGTTATTAAGAAAATGTCTACCTATTTATATTAATAATATAAAGAAAGCATATATAAAAAAATACCAGGTAATTTGTTTTTCAATATCGTTTAAAATTTCAAAATCGGTTTGAAAAATGATTGAGTTACAAATGCTTAAATTCACCAGTCGCAAAAAATACTCTTTTACCGTTATCTGGAAAATTTTAGGGTATATTGAAATTACTCAAACCGGTTTTGTAATACTCTCATCTACTTTAAGAGAATTATCTTTACTTCAGTAATGAATTTCTTCATAGTTTTCATGAAAATTGTCACTGGAACTAGTCCATTGAAAGTTTTTATAGAATCTATGAAACAGGTTTCATTAAAGTCAATGTTTATAAAATGCTATGTATAATTAATGAAAGTCTTCATAAAAATGCTAAATCATTACGACAATGAAGTGTTCATGGGATTTTTGTAACACTTTCAAAAAATTCTATAATATTAAGAAGTTTCATTGAATTGCTAAAACTCTTCATGAATGTCTTGAACATTGCATTGAAAACATTTTCATATATGTCCAACATTAAATAATAAAGCACTTTATAAAATATGACGAACGCCTGAGAAGTAAATTTTAAAACTAAAGTTTAAAATGTATGAAAATTAATAAAATTATAAAATTTTATGAAAAAATAAAAAATAAAAAAATTAAGTATTTTGACAAATTTCATAACGCTAAAGAAAATTTTCGTTAAATTTATGAAAACATATTTTATGAAATCGAGTGAATTTTTTTTTTTTTTTGTTTTCATATTAATAAAATTTTTGATATATAATTGAATCTACGAAAAAAATTCTATGAAATTGTTTCATTAATATCATGAAGGATAATTCTAGCAGTGTAGTTTTAAAGTACATATTATTGTGATTTTAACGACAAAATATTGTGAGTGTATGCCAATGAACAGCTCCATACGATTTTTTAAACAACTTCATGGAAGTTCAAAATTATTAAAATGCTACATTAGTAATAGTAAAGCACTTTATAAAATATGTTGAGCCCTTAACAATTAAATCTTAAAAAAAAGTTTGAAATGCATGAAAATTAATGAAATTACGAAATTTTATGAAAAAATTAAAAAAAATAAGTCTTTCATAGCTCCGTAGAAAATTTTTATTAAATTCATGAAGAGATAATTTATAAAATCGAACGAATTTTTTTATGAAACTATGAAATTATATAAAAAAAAGTTTATGAAAAATTTCTTAATATTAATAAAAATGCTTGGATATAATGAAATTCTGCATTGAATCTAGGAAAAAAATTTTATAAAATTGTTTCATGAATATCACGAAGGATAATTCTTTCAGTGTAGACTTAAAACCTCCACTAGATCACTTGAAAATTGATTGATTTTTTTGTTTTTTGTAGCAGCGTGTAATGCTTTTGGATATGGGATAGTCGGCATATATAATAAAGGGTCCGCCAAATAACTTTTTTTTTTTTGAAAATGCTATAAAAAAAAACTACTGAATATTTTCTCAAATTTCTTTTTTTATTTCAAAGTACAATCCTTCCGGTTAATAATGGAAAATAATTTCATTCAAATGGGTGCCTCGGCTGGCCATGCAGTAGCCTACACGATCGGTCCAATTTTTAAGCACATTATCGATTGTGTGTAGTTGTATTTCAGCAATGGCTTCACGAATATTGTCCTTTAAAGCGTCAATTGTCTCTGGCTTGTTGGCGTAACACTTATCTTTGACGGCACCCCACAAATAATAGTCCAACGGTGTCAAATCGCAGCTCCGAGGTGGCCAAACGACATCAGCTCTGCGGCAGATAATGCGATCTTCAAAAACAGGGCGCAAAACATCGAGTGAAGCTTCGGCTGTGTGGCACGTAGCGCCGTCCAGTTGAAACCAAATGTTCAAGCGTATACACAACCATATTCGTTCAGCGGAAGGATAAAACTAATTATCTGTCAAATCAGACATCAGCTAAGTGTTACCATTAACGAAATAAGCACTAGTTGAAAAAAAACGTTAGATGGCGGACCCTTTAGTACACTGAGAGAATTTTTTGAATGGTATAAATGAATTTTTGCATACAACCAATAAAGTTGCTCTGAAACTAGGCCACTGAAACATTTCATTAAAGTAATGGAAATTTTTATAAAATTATATGAAAAATGTTCTTTTATTTATTAACAGTTTCATTAACCTAATAAAGAAGTCACTTTTAAAAACTACCCAGCCAGAAATTAACAAACATAGAAGTATTCTGAAAGCACTACGTATGGTAGTTGAAACGTTACCAAAGCAACATGTTTTTATTGATTATAGTGTTCTCAGGGCACTCAAATGATAACCCAGATTTACGGTCTCATGTTGGTATTTTAGAGTATTCTTAAAACGTTACAAAAACCAAACATAAAGTAATTGTAAAGCGCTACGTCTTTTGTTTTTAAAACGCTTCCAAAACATTAGAAAACCCAAAAGTATAATGATTTTAAAGTGCATTTATCGCAAAAATTGACTGCTTTCGTAGAATTTTAAATACAAAATGTGGATTAATTTTCCAGTACTCCAAATACCGAAAAAAAAGTAACTTCCCAGTGCTAAAAACACATTAATTATTTTTTATATTTTATTAGTAATTCAATTTTTTTTAAATAAAAAGTAAAAAAGTTATTACATTAAAACGTAATTGACAAATACGTTGAATTTTCATGGTGTAGGGTTCTGACGACCTTTTGCTGCAGCCAACCAGCGGCTGGTTTTCGACAAAGCGGATCTCTGGATTTAAGGAAACTAAAAATTTTTTTGACTACCCAATCTCATCAAAGGAAATAGGAATATATAATGGGAAAAATTTAGATGAAAACAACATTGACATAGGTATACATATGGTGGAAGTTAAATGCATTCCTACAAAATTTTATAATGATTCAACTGATATTACTCTTTTACATAAATAAATTTAATACAACATTTAAAAAAAGTAAAAAATATTCTTTATTACTAAAATACATACAAACATATCAGTGGCTTTTTGACAAAAGTGCTTGTTTTTAAAACACACGTTTAAATACGCTTAATATATATTTAATGTTGCATAGAAGTATTTCTATAAAAACTTTTCATTTTTTCAATTGCTGCAGTAAAACTGCGGCAAGTTACGAGTAAAAATAAGTGCTTTAAAAATGTTGAAATAAGTTGATTTGAAAGACGTCTGGTATCTTATAGTATAATAGTAGAAATGTGCGGACTAGACTAAAATACGCTCACAAAAGTTTTACAGTAGAATCTACTGAAAAAGACTGTAATTTCAGTTTAAAAGGCGACAAAGGTAATTACAGTTAAAACAACTAAAAATGTAGTTGTTTTTAACTGTTAAAAAACATCTAACAAATGTGGTAAAAACAACTACCAATGTCGTAAAAACAACTGACAATTTTTTAATACAAACATTTTGAAACAACTGTAAAAATTAGTAAAAACTACTGTTTTTGAAGGTTATTTTTTTGGGATTTTTAAAAAAAATTTAAATTTTTTTTTCTTCATTCAATTACAACAAAATTTAGTATTTCCAGCATCTTACTTAAAGTCTCAAGTTCAACATTCCAAAACAACTGTTTAAAATTTTAGTAATTTTCGTTAGTTGTTTTTGAAAACAACTGCCAAAATAGTTATTTTGCATTATTTCATACAAAAACAACTGTAATTACAGTTAAAAACAACTACTACTGATTACTACACAAACAACTGTCATGTAGTAACTGTAAAACTTTTTTGAGTGTATCCACATTTAGAAGTTTTATTGACTACACTATTTTATGAAAATTCCACAGATATCATTTTTATTTCAATAAACATCAGTAAAGTTTGTTTAAAAAGTGCTATTAAAGTAATTTAAATATGTTTTTTTGTAAAAGTTCTCAGAACGTTTTGGATTTGGTATATTGTATGCTTTGATAGTACTTAGTTTTTTGAACCATCATGAATTTCTGGCTGGGTAGTTTCCTAAAATGTATAGAGCTTTTCATTCATTTTAAGAAAATTTTCTTTCACTTTGTGAAGAAAAGCTTCATTAGTTTGCAGAAAAAGTTTAACCCCCCAATATTGGAAAAGCTGAATCCTCACCTGTATCCAATGAAATTAGGTATCAAATGAAAGGTATTTTGAAGATCTATCCAATTTTTATAACCTAATTAAGAAATAAAATAAAAGCTTTCATATTAAATTTTGTTAATTTAAAAATCTAAAAAATAATTAGAGATGAAAAATTAAAGCTCATGAGTTTAGTCCAAAAAAAAAAGAAATTTTAAAATACATATTCATACAAAAAAAAAAATAATAAATAAAAACCATATGCAAAGTCTATATAGACTAATATTGACAGATGTTAATAAAAATTTCATTTCTAAGTTTTTTTTTCACTTTTTTTCTTTGCACCATTTATGCAGCAAATGTGACATGAAAAAATAAAATCATAAAATGGTTATGGTAGAAAATGAAATTACAGATTTTTCAGTAGAAATCCTAACATCATAACATCCAACCAAGCAGCAGCAGCCGTGGTAAAAAAAAAAAAAAATTTCTGATAGCAAAATAAAAATCAATTACAGCTGGTTGCACGTTAGAAATGAAGACGTGTTATTAGCTTTTGAACAAAAAAAAAATCAATAAAGATTATGATATGATAACAGCGGATGTTGAAAGAAAATTAATATTTAAAAAAAAAAAAATCACAAAATTAACTAGTAAAATGAAATTATCTAATATGAAGTGAATTTTATAAGCAATTGACTTAAATTGACGTCAACATTTTCTATTAAAAAAAAAGAAACGTAATATCGAAAAGTTAAAGATTTTTCTGATGTATAATAAGTTAAGCTGAAAACACAGCGTGGTGCAATATGATGATACTAATTATTCTATCTTCTTCTTCATTCTTCTTCTTTTAAGAAGTAATCTTAATAAATGTAACATTTATATCCTTTTTATCTGAACAAATTTATTTCAATTTAATTTTATTTCCTTTTCCTTTTTAGGAGTCATAAAATTTAACCTTTATAAAAATACTAGATTTTGTAGGATACAAAAAAATCGTTTAATATAAAACAAGTAAGGGTCAAATGAGGCCGCATCAATAACTCAGTATGATATATTAAAAAAACAAAAAAAGGATTTTCTCAGATGAGAAACATGGGTCAGCAACCACATAAATAAACACTATAATAAAAATGTTGCAAAAAAAAAAAAAAAATAACCAAATGTTTTATGGTGAATGAAATCCTAATAAAATGTACCAGTTGTTAGTAATGTACGAGGGCGGATCAATAAGTCCGTGACTTTTTGAATAAAACACAGTTTTTTTTTCAAAAAAAAAAAAAAAAAAATTTTTCCAACATCATCTTCTTGTAGCTCAATACACTTAGTCCAACTTTTCCTATATTTTTGAATCCCTTCCAAAAATATTATTTTTCGAGGTCCATAAAATAGGCATTTCTTAGCCATATGATCGTTTTTCTTTTTTTTTAAATCCTCGTTAAATTAGACCAATAAGTTGGCATTATATTTGCCGTTTATTGTTTTTCCTTTTTGAAGGTAATCGGTGTGGATTATCCCACGTGCATCCCAAAAACGTGTTGCCATCACATTATTGGCCACGATTACGTTTATGGTCAATTGAGAGCAAACGCGGCACCCATCTTGCAGACAGCTTTGTTAAATCCAACTGATCATTTAAAATCGAAACCACACTGCCATATGAAATGCCTCTGGCATCAACAATCTCACGCACTTTTACTCTTCGATCGGCCAACACCATATCGTTGATTTTTTCGACATTTTCGGGTGTATTGACCTCAATTGGCCATCCAGAACGTTCAGCGTCATATGTACTTGTGCGACCGAACGACAACGAAAGTCAGTAAACCACTTTTTTACCATTGAAATCGATGGTGCAGAGTGCCCATAGTATTTATCAAACTTTTGCTTGGTTCGATTGAAGGTTTTTTTTTCGCAAAAAATAATGTTTAATGAGAACTCGAAATTCAGTTTTTCCATTTTTGAAAAAATCCACGAGGTTGTATGTTTTGAACAGCTGTTAAACCCAAAGTAGAAGACGGAACTTGCTCAAAATTTGACAGTAGTCTATTACCAGGTGGTACTTGATGGGAGCAGTGTTGTATTTTATATAACTACGAGGGAAGTTCGAAAAGCAACGGACTTATTGATCCGCTCTCGTAGAATGCCAAAAGCAAAAAAAAATAATTTAATCTCAAAATTTTGGTACTATTTCAGTTTAAAACCCTTTTCCAAAAAAAAACATTGCATGACACACACTGTGTTAAAAGTATCATAAATTAAAACAATTATTAATATTATAGTCGGTCACAACCGACCTTTTGTTATGCTACACTGATAGAAATTTATGCGTAGTATTAATGAATTCCTTCATTACTCCAATGAATTTTTTCATAAAAAAGTCCCCAAAGAAAAGTTTCATTGAGTCAATGAAAGGTGTTTCATTAAATCAATTTGAATGAATGTTTTCATTGACCCAATGAAAATTTCATAAAGTATATAAAATTTGTTTCATTAATCCTAGCCTAATCGTTAGGAAAGTTTTATGTGTTTAATGAATAAAATTCATAGTTTGTATGAAATATTTTCGTTGATATTTAATAATTTGCACTTTTTATAATTATTTTAGCATACAATTACAAATTTTGAAAATAAAATTTTTTTTGAAAATAAAATTTTTAGACTCTAAGGCCTGGTTTTTGGGTTACACTCGGTTTAGTAAAATTTAAAACGAATTTCGACTGCCATTTTCAAGTTTAACAATGTTGTTAACAACAAAAATCTATTATCGTTTAGCATAACGTTTTTGTGTAACATCGTCAAAACGATAACAATTTAGGTCTCGTTTTGAACAAAACTATATCGTTTTTCATGGAGAATCTGTTTCCTGGAATTTAGTGACCAACTATTCAAATTCGTCAAGAACTGTTAGCTCTAGGCAAATTTAATAAAAAAAAATTATTTATATCAAAGTTTTGGTTAACTCTGTTTAAAAGAAATTTTTCAGTTTTTTTTATTTCAAAATAATAGTACAAAAAAATTGAAAATTTTTCATTGATTTAATGAATTTTTTTTATGAAATTATGAAAAAATCATAAAAAATGTTAATGAAAAAAATACCAATATTAATGAATTGTCATTCAGTTAATGAAATTTTTCATTAAACCAATGAATCGATTTTAATGAAATCGTTTCATTAATACTATGAAGGAAAATTCTATCAGTGTACACCATACAATACATTTAGGTCATATTCCCAGAAGTGTACTTATTTCGAGAAGGGAATTGATCTTAATTCATTTAGAGGTAAAATTAACAGTGCAGAATATAATAGGGCAACAAATTTTAGCGAAATTGTCGTTAAGGTTGGACTAAATATCGTGTGGGTTGGACGAAACTGGATCTGAAAATAGTCTAATATTTTTCATCATTCATCAAACTTTACCGATAAAGTTTTCGAATTAAAACCAAAAAAAAAAACTATTGTCAAACCCGACTTTCGAATTATTCGATGCAAAGCTTTTAATAAACAATTCTGACTGTAATTTCCGGGGTTTTTAAACCCGCACACAAAAAATTAATGTCCAAAAAATATTAATTAAACTTTTGTTTGATTCTAAGACCACTTTCAATTAGAAGTTTAATAGTATGTGTTAAATGTTCAATTGAAAAAGAATTTAGTTCACAAAAAATTTCCAATTTCTATAACCCAAAGAAAAAAAATTTCAAAATTTAAAAAAATCACCAAAATTGAAAAAAAAAAGAAAATTAGATTAAAAAATTCGCTACTGTTTAAAAAAATCGAAAAACTTAAAAAAACGTCAACATTGAAAAAAAAACTTTTAGTTTCAAAAATCTCTAAAATCAAAAAAAAAAAAAAAATGCTTAAACGTAAAAAAATCGCCAAAATGGAAAAAAGAAATGTTGCAAATTAATATAAATTGCTGAAAATGAAAAAAAACGCCAAAAACTTAGAAAATCACCAAAATTTAAAAAATTCGGCAAAATTAAAATGAAAAATGTTTTCGAGATATACCATTTTTAGTTTTATTGAGATGACTTTTTGAACTTTTGCGATTTTTAATGTTGCCGTTTTTTTAATATTTATGCGAGTTTCTTCAATTTTGAATTTTTTTGAAATTTTGTAAATATTTTTAATTTTGTAGATTTTTTTTCCAATTTGAAGTCTTTTTTTTACATTTAGCGTTTTTTTTTTAAATTTTAGTGTTTTTTTTTTTAATTTCGGTGATTTTTTCAAATATTAGCGGTTGTTTCGTATTTGACGATTTTTTTAAGTTTTGAGGAATTTTTTGAATTCTGACGTCTTGTTTTTTTTTAATTTTTTCCAATTTAAGAAAGTTTTTTTTTTTTTTAATTTAGCGATTTTCCCCCGAATTTTTTTGGCGATTTTTGCAAATTTTTATTTAAGTTTTAATATTATCTACTAAAACTTTTTTTGAAAGTAAAAACAATATTCAATTAAACTTTTTATATATATAATTAAATCTTTAATTGAAAGTAAAATGAATTATATAGTAACAATCATTTTGATTGATATTACAATTTCCTGAATTGAACCAAATTCAGTTAAACTTTTTATTGAATCAACAAATATTTTAAGAATAATTTAATTATTCGGCCTTTTCGAAATTTTTTTAAGATGGATATGAGCATACCTCCGTCAAATAATTATATGTGCAATGTATTATATTGAGTTATAGATAGGGTATTCAATCGGTTAACCGTTACTCGATGAATATTAATCTAACAATTGGTCGAGTAAATAAAAATGGCCGATTTCGAGTAACGAATAACTCGAAGAATTATTATCGCTTGATCATGTTAATAGAATAAATTAAAAAATTATATATTTTAGTTTATATTTTATAAACAAAAAAAAACTTTAATTGTTTAATATTTTTGTTTACTTTTTTTGTTATTGAAGAAAGTAAACAAAAATGCAATAAAAGTGTAGTCTAGCCAAAAACGACTATTTATAAGGTACAAAGTGGTTTTTGTAAGCTATTTTGGATGCCTAGACACATTCAGATTGTATTGATATGTCCACAAAAGTTGTTAAGATTTACAATGGCTACAATTTTGTCATATATATGTAGTTAGTGAAAAATTATGAGTCCTTGTAAGTTATGCTAAAAAAAGTAAAAAAAAAATAATTTTCTCCTATATTTTTTCAAAAAAGTGCAGGAAAAAATGATTTTTTGCACATAAAATGTTTATAAAATTTGTTCAGCAGACTCTTCACTACATTATTGCCAAATATAGTTAAGCAATATCATCAAGTCTGAATTAGCTATTGGCCAAAAACTAAGGACACCTTTTTTTGAGAGATGCACTGATTTTCAAAATATTTGGAGGTCCACAAAAAAAAAATTGGTAGTCAAACTGTACAATCGAACCTATACTGTCGAGTCCGTGCATTTTTTTCATTGTTGCACTGTGTTATTAATAAATATTCTCAACAAAGCGTTACAAAAGCAAATTATCAAAAATAAAGGTATTTTTAACAATACAAATGATCCAATTCTTCATGGTCGACGCTGAAAATATGTAGTCCTTCTAGTTTTTGTTGTCTAAGTTTAATAGGACAATTGTTGTTATAATTTTTTTTATAAATTGAATAAGAAGGAATAATATTATTAAGAAAATATGAAACGTTGAACAAAATCTAATAATCACAAAATACTTAAATATAATTATAAACCAAATGTGTTCAATTTCTTTTGACGCTCACTGCACTCAAAAAAAAGTTGTTTCGGATTAAAGAAATTTTACTTAAATTGAGTAAAAAATAGGAATGATTTAGCTCCAAAGACAAATTTTCTTAAAAAATGTATACTTTTTTAATTAAATTTAGGATATAAAATTTTATTTATTTTTACCAAAACTAAGTATAAATATATTTGGGCATAGTAAAATTGTCAGTAAAACAGAATGTATTTTTCTTTATTTTAAGTAAAATTGTCTTTAATATATTTAAAAATTTTGTAATTTTTTGTAATAAAGTGTAAAATTTTTTCAAAGAAGTTCATTTTTTCTAAACAAAAGTAAAAATTTCTTCAAAATATGCAAACCCTTCTTTGTTTTAAAGAAGTTTCATACTTCAATTGAGTATATTTTATCAACCAAGAGGAAAATACTTCCTTAAGGAAAAAATATACTCCAACTGAGTAAATATTAAGTTATAAGAGTAAAAAACTTCCTAACAATAAGTAAACGTTTCCTAATTTTATGGAAATAACATACTCTAATTTAGTATATTTTACTATATACAAGTAAAAGTTTTTCTATACATATACAAAAGTTTCCTTGGCTTAATGTAATAATATACTCCAATTGATGAAATTTTACTAAATATATACTAACATTTAGTATGTGTTTACTATTGAACAGTGTCCGACCGAACTCATTTTTTTCGGCCGAAGCCGAACTTCGGCCATAATATCAATGTTCGGCCGAAGCCGAACTTTTTGTTTTAATAACAAAAAATATAAATTGTTTTTTTAGATCAATAAATTTAAACCAAAAAGTTATTAAACATAAACAAAATACAAATTTATAGGTATATTTTTTCAAAAAATCATATTTGGAAAATAGTTGTACTCTTTTATGTACAAAAAATGAATAAAATATTTGTACTATATTTTATAGTCAAAGAAAAATAGTTGATCGATTTTTAAGTTGATATAGAAAAAAAACTTAAACTTTAATATTTAATAATTAAAATTAAAAAGTTTGATATTGTAATGACAGAAAAGCAATTTTTCCGCATTCACACCATGTGAATTGCTTCGTCTATCAGAATACAGCTGTCCGGCAGCGCTGAAAAGCTGTTCGCTAGCTGCACTCAGGCACGTAGCTAGGAATTTGTTCCGGGGGGGGGGGGGGCTTTTCGATTTTCGATTTTTTATTTTGACTATATATTTTTCTTTGCACACTAGAGTAACAGCTTTTTTTTTTTGTTTTTTTTGTTTGCTAAATTTTTACCTACACGTGATGGGCAATCATGTATTAATAATAGAAATCGCATAAAGTGCATTTCCTTAAAATGCATTTTTTCATTTTTTCCTTATTGTGTTCATTATTTTGCGAATTTTGATGTATACATCGCGAAGCAACGCTTTAATCTGTTTGATCACAATCCGCGAAACACGTCAAATTTGAAAACGTTTGTGTACTTTAAGTTGGATATGCATCGTTATTGTCTAATTACGTTAAATTTTTAGCTAAATATTAATTTTTAGTTTAATTAAATAAAAAAGGGATTATGCGGAAAACTTTTTGAAAATCGCATAGGTAAAAAAAGTAAAAAAGTTTCAACTTCTAATAACCCGATTAAAATTAATATGATGCTTTATAAAATTATACGAAATTTAATATGAGTCTTAATACAGTTTTATCCGAGAAATGGGCATAATAATTAAATAACATCCGAATAATGACGCGATACAATTTAATACGATTTTATATAGCGGTATAAATTTATATCTATCCAGTTTTTGATTTTAAAACGTCATGAAAATTCGAAATATCTATTAATCCTTTTAGACTTTAGCCGCTTGCAAAAGGTTTACAACTTTATAATTTGTAACAAATTCCATAGCATTTGGAAATTTTATTTATAATAAAATTGTGTTTTTTTAAATATGATATAATATCAAAATATATATTATTATGCAATGTCTAGGTACATAAATATAACATAATTATTAATTTGATTAGTTTTAGAGTATTCTAAATGCAATATACAATTATACGCAACTATATATGACATCATATTAAATTTTTTATACGAAATTAATTTTATATATGAATTTATATAATTATGTCCGGTTAAATGCACTGGCAGACAAAACCTTATAAGTGTATATAAAAAAATGTATTATTTTAAGCAAACGTTTTAACTCGGGAAATTAAAGATTTATAACCGTGCAAAAAACAAATTAAAATCAAATATCCTATATAATTTGCCTGACACTTACAAGGAAGCTTTTCCGATGGGTTCCCTTTGAAATTAAATTCGGATAGGTGATAAAGCAGCAAAAATATATGGAAAACGTATCTATTTTTTAAATTGGTGGTGAAATTTAACACATCTTTGTATGAAAATATGTTTAAAGTTTAGGAAATTTAGACTTATTTAAAAACAGAGTTAAAATGCTCGAGAAAATACACATTTTGAAAACCATTTTGACACTATGTCGTGGACCCCGGCTGCCACTTATTTGAATTATTTTAACAAATTATTCACTATTTTTTCCCCTTTTTCATATATCTGACTTCATGTCTTGTATTAAAAAAATCGTAAATTTTACAAGCAAGCGTGATTGTAGTCTGAAAGAAATAATAATAAAGAAAAAATATAAAATTGGAAAATTTAAAAATATACCTGACATCGCCTAGGTCTTATTTAAACTAAATTACGTATTTCCAATTCACTTTGATTTATATTTTGGACAATTTCAAACGCTTTTCAAATTGGCTTTAATCAATTTTTTAAATAAAAACCCTTTAAAATGTCTAAAAAAAACTACATCGTTATAACACAAAGACTGGTTTAACTGTTTGATTTTAAAATGTCGCATTTCAAGGAGCGCCGATAGAAATTGGTTTACATTTAGTCAAAAAAAAAATTGAGAAAATTTGAGTCACATTGGACCACGTTAACACATTATTCATATCGATCAAAGTTTGGGGCTTAAATTTGTTTCAAAAAATTAAAAAAATAAAGTAAAAAAAATACTGAAAACTATGTTACCAGATGCGTGCTAAGCAAACCAAACTTAAATAAAAAGATTGCACTGTAAGTAAAGTAACGACTTTTACGGCACAAGTAAACTTAATTTTGAGTCTTAGTGGTATCTCCATTTTAAAAGATTGTGTCAAAATACACAGAAAAAATCATTCTCAAAAAAATTTCAATTAAACTTTTGTTCGATTTCAAACTTACTTTCAATTAACTGTTTAATTGAATATGAATTTGGTATAAAAAAAATTTCAGTTTTTATAACGTATAATAACAACATTGAAACAAATGCAAAAATTTTAACAAGTCGCCAAAATTAAAAAAATCAGTAGAAAATTCGCGTTTCTTTAATTTTGGTGATTTTTTTTAAATTTTTTTTCGAATTTTGGCGTTTATTTTGAGAGTTTTTTTAAATTTCTGCAGTTTTGAGGATTGTTTTTTAAATTTTGCCAATTTTTTTCAAATTTTGCGATTTTTTCAAATGGTCTCGATTTTTTTAAATTGCATCAACACGACCGAATTCAGTTAAATATTTGCTGAATCAACAAATATTTTAATTAAAACTCAATTTTAGTTTTTTCTGTGTAGACATATTTAATTTTTAGTTTGCATTGTCTCAAACAATTTTTTGATTATATTTTAAGTCAAAGACTTCGAAATCTCTTATGAAATGATTTTATTTATTGCTTTTTGTCGTAAATCAACTCTAACAATGATAGCCGCCCATTTGCAGGCGATGTTTTCTAACGAAATTTTAAGATTCGAATCATATAAAACTATTTCCTATTTGATCCAAGTCAAAAATAAATATTTTCATATTAAATTTATCAATAACATTGTTACTTTCTAACGAATTGTCTTAAGTTTTTAAATTTGTCAAATCATTTCGGGGGGGGGGGGGGGCTCTAGCCCCCCCCCCTAGCTACGTGCCTGGCTCCACTAGTTGGTGGGGCTGATAAATATTTTATTGCTACAGCTTTTAAATTTGTAAATGGACTTGAATTCCAATACTCAAATATATTTATATTTCGGGACTTAAAGGCTCCGTAATAAACATTTTAATTTCTTTTTCAATAAAATTTTCGTTTGGTTCTGCTACTTCTAATTCTGGTACTGCATCATGTCTATCCCAAATTGATGAACCTGTTATTCTCTTTTTAGGATTACTTACCAGTCGAATTTTTTTTTTTTTATATTTATTATATCGCATTAAATTTGATTATTTGCTTATAAGTCTTGTAGGTTTATTTCTGGAATTTTTTTTTAAACTCTGTTGGCTTTTTGAAATTTTTTCACACACATTGATATTTAAATATCGTTGTTTTTTTTTGGTATTCTATCATATTCAACGTTGTATTTTTTATGTGGTTTTTTTGTAAATTCTGAAAAGTAAATATAACCACAGTTGTTATTTATTTGTGCTTTTTATAAATGATCACAAAAAGTTCGGTAGTTCGGCCAAATTCGGCCAAAATTTGGCCGAACACCGAACTTGGCCGAACTTCACTTTTTGGCCGAACTCCGAAGCCGAATCCGAGTACTCGGTCGGACACTCCTATTTAATAGTAAACAATTTATTATGAATTACGACATGTTTACTTAAATTCAGTATAAATTACAATAAACTTCAAAATCAAATCCATCTTTTCGCTATAAATAGTGTACTTTATCATAACTACATTGTAAATTTTCAATTTTCTGAATCAGACTGCGCTGTTTCTGGTATTGAACCTTCGTCAGTGATCCTGTTTTTTATTTGAATAATGTAATTTTTGTTATGTTTTTATTTGTTCGATTGCGTCTATATGAAATTTTCTGTGCAATCACTGACCGTGGTATAGATAAACTGATTTCTAATGCCACATGCACTCGCACTACACGTAAGACAGATCGCTTTAGCGCACTGATCTATCATTAGGTCGAGTTTTGTTGTGATTAAAACTAGTTTTATTCAATACACGGTGTTTTTGTTCTTGCATACATAATCTCAGAAGTACAACTCCATCAACACAACAGTTCTATTTTTAGAAACTTACCTTACTCTAATGTGCACTGTGTTCTCATATGTTGTAAATTAAAACTTATTTACATTTTGTTCATTAACCCATTTTTACCAAGCATCGATTCCGTGCGAATTTTTTGACAAAACTTGCTGCAAAGTTAGGTCAGTTTCCTATTAAGCAATTTTTAAAGCTGGCATAATCAATGCTGGCATAATCAATAAAAGTGACATGTTAAACGAATACCCCTTTATATTGCGATTTAAACTATGATTTTTTTTTTTATTAGTACTCAAGGATTTAAAAAAATTGAAATTTATAGTGCAAAACGCATGAATGAATAAGAGAATTTAAGAAATTGAAAGTTAGTGCAAAATAATGTTAATAAATTTGTTAAATGTTTCAATAAAAAAAGGAAGTGCGAAAAAACACTGCAATCAAAGATTTGATTTATTACAATTAACTCATTACTGGCTCGTCTTAGATCCGCTCGACATTTTTCAAGCAAACTTTCCATTTTCCATTTATTGAACCATACTTCATTAAAATTTTTTTTTAATTTTGTTTGCCCTCTAGGGGAAGCTTTGACAGCATATAACCTATGCCAATTTAGTTGTTGGACAATTTTAAAACTCTTTTAGTTAAAAAAAAATAATTATTTATTTTGGAAAAGTATTTTTATTTATAACACAGTATAGACATAATCTTTTTGGCTTAAAAGACTCCACTTTTTGGCTTAAAAGACACCAAAAGTGCTCAATTGGTAAAAAATCTGGCCAAAATAATATGTCGTCTTTAGAGTGTCTCTCTCCGATAAATTTTTCCAGTTTTACTAAAAATTTATTTATGGAATCATCCGGATTTACAGCCATAGCTGATGAATCCTGGATGTAAAGTTGTGATATATCTTTTGTGGAAATGGCGAGTACTTATGGTTCAAACTACCGTACCATGTCGGGAGTTTTTTTTCAAGTCATCGGAATAAAATCCAGAATTCATTCTTCTTTGAATAATTTTTTTATGAAGTTTTTTTCTCAGTTGTCTGCAATTGTTTTTTTTTTCTATAATTGGCCAATTTGTTTTTTTTCTGTATTTGGGAACTGCCAATTGTTTTTTTCCATATTTCTGTACTGGCTCCCCCTGGTAGTTTTTCATGTCCATTTGGAGTAATTTTTTGCGAATTTATTCCTCGGAAACGCGAAATTTTCTGACCAACTTACAATTTGATGCCCCATTTTGATTAACCGCCGATTTTTTCAATTTAACAAGCTCCGCTGAGGTCAATTTTTTTGGGAGTCCTCTCCTTTTTATCACGGCTGATGCCGCTCCATTTTCAAACTATTTCAATATGTAATATAATGTGCTACGTGGTACTTGTTACTTAAGGAAATGATGTAACACTTCGGTTTTAGGATGGGAATTTAGAAATTAAGAATTTTAAAAGTAAAACATTTGAAAATTGCAGAGTACGGCAAAACTGACTTATGACCCCAATTCTATGTGAAATTAAAAAAAAACTCAGTTCGTGCATCAAACTAGCCCATATAAAACGAATGTGCCACGCGAAAACTGCCTTTTTTAACAAAACTCACTCTCACGTCTTCCAATTTTTTTTTGACGGTCGTGCACTATATCTGTTAAGGGCACATAAGCGCAACATACCTCCGACTGTGCATAATTATAACATTTACGAACTATTGTTTTAAAATTATTATTACATTAAGGGGCTTTAGTGCCAATAACAATAGCCCTTAAATTTGTAAAATTTGAGTGCTGAAATTGTTTTAGTTTTAGTAAAAAATAATATCGGAACCTTGTTTTATAAAAATATTTAATCAAAATTTGCGAATTCAGTGAAAATGAATGGAATTAATTTAAAAAACATTTTTTTACAAGCAGTTTTTTAAACAAATTTTTAATTATATATTATGTGTAAAAAAAATTTGCCTTTTTATTCCAGAAATTCAACTGAATTTTTAGCAATTTTAACCAACTTATTATTTGTGGGTGTAGTGGTATTGTGTAGTATGAAATAAAGCAGCTGCAATAAAACTAATGCTCTACTATTCCACACATGATAACAATTTATTTATTTCTGTTGCTGATATTATTGCTACTGCAAAATTACCACATAGGCAACTAACGAAGTTTTGAAGATGATAATTTTTTCAAAATTTGTTTTTTTCATAAACATTTTTGTAAAAAGAGTTTCGGCTTGTAAATCTTTTACTTGTTTTATATCTTAAAATGACCTGATAAAAATCATGTATTAAATCTTATCACTAATAAATCGTTCAAATGAATTTGGATTTTTTTCAATTCTTAAATTAATTTTGTAAGAATTTGCTGTAAGAACTAAATTTTCAATTAATACTTGGATTTAAAGTTTGAAATAAAAAATTCAATTCATATTAAATCTATGTTTAAAATTAATGCTTTGACATAAATCGGAACAAAATCAAAGGAACCGGGAAATTAATGGAATTAGAGATCTTAGAGAAGAAACACAATAGTAGATAAAACAAATAGCGAAAAAAATATGTTCGTATGTAAAATAACTTTACCGAAATAACTGAAAACCCATTATCCTTAAAATATTGTTACCAAAATAACTAAACTACCGTTACCGATACCGATACCGAAATAACTTAAATACCGTTATCGCTAAAAATCCGTTACCGAAATAACTAAAATATCGTTACCCCTAAAATACCGTTACCGAAATAAAAGAAAATGGCGTTACCCTTACCGATACCCGCATCGAATCGGTTATCATCCATGTTCTTTTTTATTAAAGAAATATTATTTGCAATGAAATTTTGAATCAGACTCTTATACTCATTAGTATTTATGGAAAAAAAAATGGTAATAAAAATAACATTATCCGTTATCGAATTAGTTCCAAGTATAATATCGAGCCCTAACCGCCAATAAGACGGTTACTGCAAGCTTGATATACTTTCACTAAAGGTGTCAAGTATTCGGGATTTTACTTTGATCGATTTAACTTAAAAAAAAAAAAATTAATCCAACAACCAGGTTATGAATTTTTTCATTACTATTCAATTAATCGAACTAATAACTTATCAAAATAATTTTAAAACACACACAGTTGAGAGACCAGACGAACAACACTACAACACAACACTAAATAATTATTTAAATTAGTCATACAACCAAAAAAAAATTTATATATAGTCATATAATTGTATTTAACTACAGATGTGACCATATATTTACATCTAATATTTATTTTTACGAAAATGTTTAATACAGAGCTGTATATAATCATATATCGTTATATCTTATGTTATATATGAGGTGATCTTTTTTATCTCACTATATATACTTGATATAGCTACATAAAAATGAGATCATATATACTTCCATGTATAAATATATATAAGTATATATGATACATTAAAAACAAACTAATTCTACCACTTTTATATATAATAATATATGGCATCACGCATAACTCTATATAAATATATGTATTAAAATTAAAAAGAAAATTCTATTCTATCACAATTATATATGAACATATATAGAAACAATTAACAAAAACAAATCGATCACTTTTATATAAAATTATCAGAAAAGAAAATTCAAAGTATTTAAAGCAAAAAAATATATTGTAAAAAAATCAAAGTAAAAAATTTAGAAAAGCTACGCTTAAAAATATTTTATCATGAGTATAAAAGTAAAAAACATCTTAAAAAAGCACAAGGAAAAGCCTAAATTTTTTTTAAAAAAATTTTATTGCTCAAAATCGAAAAATTTCTTCTTCTTTGATAAAAGAATAAGAAAATTCGATCACTTTTACATATAATTGTATATGGCATCACATATTACTCAAATTTAATTCACGTCTAATGTTACAATCCATTGATATATATTTAAATTCTCATTGTTATTGGGAATGTGAAACAAAATTGTAGTGCGGATTTCCAAAAAATTTAATAAAGTAATATCAATCTTTATCAAATTATATATAACTTGATCAAAGTAGATAAACCCATTTTTCTGATCAAATAATATCAGATGAGATCCCATGGAATCTCATGAGATAAGGTTATGTATGGAATTTTTCGGATCAGGTATGATATAATGCGATAATAAATTATATATGTGACTATATATAATTATATATACCTATATCGGAACTTTTTTCATAGGGGAACTACAAAAACACTCAAATTCAATTATTTTTTTTAATAAATTATACATTATTTTAATTTATTATCTTATAATACCACATTTTAAAAAATCTTTAAAATGTTAAATAAATCGGCGAAAATTTTTAAAGATGTCGTTGTAAAATATCATGGTTTTTGATAATTTAATATTGTTTAAATTTTAAAAATTTGTTATATAAGTTTGTTATGATTTTTATTAAAAATAAAAATTATGTTTTTTTTTTTTTTTTTTGTTATATATTAAAAAATATAAAGTAAGCGCATAAACTAAAAATTGTATACCTAGAAAAACTATTTGTAAAAGTTTTACAATTTGAGGATATTTTTTCATAGAATTTTCATATGCGGATGTCCATATAATTTATAATAAGAGTTTTAAATAATTTTTAATAAAACAAATACTCTTAAATTTTTTTGGTTTATGCGATTTATTTTTAAATTTTATTTTATTAATTAATAATCATATAAATACAAATTATATACTATTACCCTAACCGAGCACTAGCTACTATGGTCTTCGGCGCGTTGTAGCGAATACAAACCAGTGCCTCTGGTGGGAATCGAACCCACGACCCCCGCACATATAAGCCAGCACGCTACCAACTAGCCTACCGGGGCGCACATATGCGATTTATTATCAACATTTATTTGTATTATTATTTATTACCAGAGAAGACAAAAAATGGCAAAACCCGTGATGATTATGAAAAAAAAAATATTGAAAACAATTTAAAAACTAGCAAAATTACACAACATGTAAAAAAATGACTTTAAAATATAAAGGCGAAAGAATTATAAAAAAGTCGTTTTAGGAGAAAAAAATTAAAAAAATTAAATATTAAAGCTCAAAAATCTTAAGAAAAAGCTGGTTCTTAAACCAAAAATTAAAAATCAAGAAAATGGCAGTATAATCTAATGCACTAAACGTTCTTTAAGTGCCATCTACCTGATTAAATTTTTTAAAAAACAAGGCTTATAGAATTTTCATACAGTCAAAGCATAATTTTTAAAAAAGACATATAACTTTTAAAATTCTTTTTAACAACTTTTAAAGCAAGGTGGCCATTAAAGTACTACACTTAATGAATTATCTTTCATGTTATTCATGAAACATTTTCATAGAATTTTTTCGTAGATTCAATGAAGAATTTCATTATATCCAAGAAATTTTATTAATATCAAGACATTTTTTTATAATTTTTTTTTCATATAATTTCATAGTTTCGAAAGAAAACAATTATTTCGATTTTACAATGCAGCAATTCATTATATCCAAGAAATTTTTCATAAACGTTTTTTCATGAAATTTCATAGTTTCATAAAAGATTCAAACGATTTTATAAATTAGCTCATCATAAATTTAATGAAGTTTTTTTTAGAGCTATGAAATTATTTCAAAGACTTAATTATTTTATTTTTTCAAGAAAATTTCATAATTTCATTAATTTTCATACATTTCAAACTTCAATTTTAAGATTTAATTCTCAAGTTCTTTATTATGTTAATGTAGCGTTATATTAATTCTGGACTTCGATGAAATTGTTTAAAAATTTATATGAAACAGTTCGTTGGCTTAATTCCAATGTAGTTTTCAATAAATGCATAAAGAGTTTTATTAATTTAAGGAAACTTCTAAATTTTAAAAATTTTTATTAAACTGTTTCATAAATTTTATAAACACTTCATTAGTTTTATGGAGATTTTCACTATTTATACAAAGCATTTCATAAACATTGACTTTAAAGAAACCTGCTTCATAGATTCTATGAAAAGTTTCAATAGACGAGTTCCAGTGATAATTTTCATTAAAACTATGATGAAATTTATTACTGAAGTGAAGATTCTCTCAGTGTATAATATAAGTAAGCAGATCTAAATAAGTGCTTTTTACTGATTTTTTAGAAAATATTAGAAAATATTCGATTTCATAAATTATCGCTTCATAAATTTAATGAAATTTCATAGCTTTACTATGAAATTATTTCAAAGACGTAATTTTTTCATAAAAGTTCATAATTTCATTAAGTTTCATACATTATAAACTTTAGTTTTAAGATTTAATTCTTAAGTGTTCAACATATTTTAAAAAGTTTTTATTATTTCAATGTAGCCTTGCATTAATTTTGGACTTCTATGAAATTGTTTAAAAAATCATAGGAAACGGTTCATTGGTTCCAATGCAATTTTCACGACATTCATGAAGAGTTGTATTAATTCAAAGAACTTCTTAATATTAAACCATTTTTTGAAACTGATTCATTAATTCTTAATCGCTTCATTTTCGTAATGATTCTATAGAATTATGAAGATTTTCATTATTTCTGTTATATAGATTCTATGAAAAGTTTCAATTGACTAGTTCTTAATTAAATCTATAAAGAAATTCATTACTGAAGTGAGTATAATTCTCTCAGAGTACAACATATTCAAGATTCGTTAAAATCTGCGCATTCGCCACACATTTTTGTATTGTGAGTGCGGTTCCAATGCATTTTTCAAGACATTCATTAAAAGTTTTATTAATTCAGGGAAATTTCTTAATACTAAAAAATTTTACGAAACTTTTTCATAAATGCTAAAAACGCTTCATTGTCATAATGATTTATTGTTTTAATGAAGATTTTCATTAATTCTACAAACATTTCATAAATATTGATTTCAATGAAACCTGTTTCATAGGCTCTATGGAAAGTTTCAATTAACGAATTCGAGTTACCATTTTCATTAAGGCTATGAAGAAATTCATTACTGAAGTGAATATAATTCTCTCAGTGTGCATTAATCAATCTTTCAGACCTTTAAAGTGGGTTGACAATTGCAGCATACTGACATTTGAAGCAGTTGACAATTAAAAAAGTTTTAGTGTATAAATATTATAAAAAACAGCAAAAATGACAAAGTTGTCTTCATTGGTTATCACCAAATCATGGTGTTAAATGATCGTTCGATAAATTATTAAAAGCCTTAAGGTTTCAAAAACTCCTTCACACAGAAAAAAAAGTGCCAACCGATTTAAAAAGTGCATTTTTGTGGCTATAACCAATAAATACGGTTAGTACAATCAGAATCAAATGTGAATATTTTTTTTGTTGCAACTAAATTGCAGTTGTATTAACCGTATTTCGTTGCGTAAGCCAATTTTCAGTCGTAACTACCCAATTTCAGTTGGCAAATTGCAAAATCTTTCTCTTTATGTAAATTTGTATACCATATCACAACTTTGCGATGTACCTTTGTATTATTGCTAATGTTTTGTGTTTAGGGTTTTATTATTATCAGGGCCAGAAACTTAATGCACTAAAAAAGTGTGTTTTAGGCCCCTATATGCTAGAGAAATCTTAAAATATGCACTAAAACTTGAAAAAATATGCTCTTTTTTTTTGAAATTATGCTCTTAAGCAATTTCAATTAAATTTTAAAGTTAATTTGTATTGTTGAATATATTTTCTGCGTAAGTTTTGCACATTTAACGTAAAATTTTAATAATATATATTGAAAACTACGCATTAAAAAAACACTAAAACCCGTTTCTCTTAATCCCAGTTTGCATATAAAATTTAAGAGAACACTTAACAGTGCTAGTGCCGCAAGGGATTCTCTTTAGTCTATATGCTCGTTAGTCAAATATAAAATTATATTGAAAATGATTTTTTACGAAAAATGCAATAAAATATGCAAAATAAGTAAAAATGTGTAATATAAATATGCATTTAAAGAAAAATAAATAAAAGTATGCAATAAAAATATACATTTGAACCTAAATATGCAAAAATATGCTTTAACAAATCGATGCCATTTGAGCGCAAATTCATTGATTCGCAAAGATATTTTGTTTACCCTGTTTTCAGACGGAAGTCAAAAACATGCATTTTCATGATCTTCCGGTCCCTGACTATTATTATTATTATTATTTTTTTTCTTTTTGCTAATGTTGATGTACAACTAGATGTACAACTTGATGTACTATTTGTGTTATTGTTGTTGGTTCGTGGATTCATTCATTCATGATGCTCTTTCACATTTTGTGATGCAGTCGTTATTGTTTTTTGGTTCTGATGATGAAGTTATTTAGAGTGATAGTTTCGTCTGTATAAGTGATTCTAGTGATGATACTGATATTTGCAATGATGATATAATGCAAAACAATTTTAAACTATTTGCCTACATTATTTGTGATTGTCTTTAGGGATTTTCGTTTGCAATTGAACTGTGTTTAAAACTTCCACCAATACAGCAGATGTGCAGCCACTACTTTGAAAGGGACCCCCATATCTGAAAAATATAAGGAAATGTTTCCAATTGTGGCCTGTTCCCTAAAGTGGACATTTCATTTTTTCGTGTTCTTCCACGAATATTTCAAAACTGTCAACGGTTATCGAGTTTAATTCCCGCCATCAAAGGTTTAAAAAGTTTTGTCTTATACGTTTCTCTTTGTTTTATTGTGTCGTTTCAAGAAAACGCTATATAAGTGTAAAAAACAAACAAGTTCTAAAACATTTTCCAAGTCTAAAACGCTTTCTATTTTGTAGACGAAAAGAATTTTATGCACAATTTTTATAAAAATAATTGATTCCCCAACGAAAAAAGTTTATATATAGTGGTATATAGCTTGATATCTTGATATCTTATAATATATGTGGACATATGTAACGATCTATACTTAGATCTCATACTTATTTTTACGAACTTGTCTAATATGGCGCTTTGTTTTATATAAGTTCATCTTTTTTATCGCATCATATATATTTCAAAGTATAATTCTATATGATACAATAAAATCCAACAAACTCGTATCACTTTTATATAGTGTCCGACCGAGTATTCGGCTTCGGCCAAAAAGTGAAGTTCGGCCAAGTTCGGTGTTCAGCCAAATTTTGGCCGAATTTGGCCGAACTACCGAACTTTTTATGATTATTTAATGAAAAGCACAATTAAATAACAACTGTTGTTATATTTACTTTTCCGAATTTACAAAAAAAAAAAAACTACATAAAGAATACAACGTTGAATACGATAGAATACCAAACTATATTTCAAATACAATTATTTTCCAAATATGAATTTTTAAAAAATTATACCAATGAGTTTTTATTTTTGTTTATGTTTAATAACTTTTTGTTTAAATTTATTGATCTAAAAAAACAATTTATATTTTTTTTTATTAAAACAAAAAGTTCGGCTTCGGCTTCTGCCGAACATTGATATTATGGCCGAAGATCGGCTTCGGCCGAAAAAAATGAGTTCGGTGGGACACTACTTTTATATATAATTATATGTGACTTCACATAGTTTTAATTAAATAATAATGTCTTAATATTTTATTAGAGCTACCAAAACTATTAAAAAACTTTATATTACGAGGGCGGATCAATAAGTCCTTGGCTTTTTGAATGAAACACAGTTTTTTTTTGCAAAAAAAAAATTATTTTTCAAAATATTCTTCTTTTAGCTCAATGCACTTAGTCCAATGTTTCTCCAATTGTTATATCCCTTCCAAAAAATAGGATTTTTCGAGGTCCATAAAATAGGCATTTCTTGGTCATATGGGGTCGTTTTTCTTTTTTTTAAATCCTCGTTAAATCGGTCCAATAAGTTGGCATAATATTCGCCGTTTGTTGTTTTTCACTTTTGAAGGTAATTGATGTGGATTCTCCCGCGTGCATCCCACCTGTTGCCATCACCTTATTGGTCACGATTCCGTTTATGGTAAATTAAAAGCAAACGCGGTACCCATCTTGCAGACAGCTTTGTTAAATCCAACTGATCATTTAAAATCGAAACCACACTGCCATATGAAATGACTCTGGCATCAACAATCTCACGCACTTTTACTCTTCGATCGGCCAACACCATATCGTTTATTTTTTCGACATTTGCGGGTGTATTGTCCTCAATTGGCTGTCCAGAACGTTCAGCGTCATTTGTACTTGTGCGACCACAACGAAAGTTAGTAAACCACTTTTTTACCATTGAAATTGATGGTGCAGAGTCCCCATAGTATTTATCAAGCTTTTCCTTGTTTTGATTGACGGTTTTTTTTTTCGCAAAAAGTAATGTTTAATGAGCAATCGAAATTCACTTTTTCCATTTTTAAATCCACGAGGTTGTATGTTTTGAACAGCTGTTAAACGCAAAGTACTCGTAAATGACGGAACTTGCTCAAAATTTGACAGAAGTCTATTAACAGGTGGTACTTGATGGGAGCAGTGCTGCATTTCATATAACTACGAGGGAAGTTCGAAAAGTCACGGACTTATTGACCCGCCCTCGTATTTTAAAATTGGTACCGAGAACTTATATTTTAGATAGAGTGATTGTTTTTTTGCAGGCGAATTCGATTTTAGCTGCATATATTTTATGCAAGGGATAAAATCACCGAAAAAATTGTGGGTTGTTGGTATTAAAGGTAATGTAGAAGATAATATTTTTTCAATACTGATTAGTAAAACCAATATTTTGAATGATGTGACTGTGTTTTGGTTAATTTTATATATTTTCTGCTTACAATATAGTTTAATTATGCTGATGATGAATTTTAAGTACTTACAATTAAAATTATTGAACCAATTTATTCCAACCAATTTATTCTCTGTGTGTGAGTAAAAATCACTTCAAGATAGAAAACCATACAAAAGCAATTCAAATCTTAAGAAAACGCTTTTTTAAAGCTCAAAGTCGGAAAATCCAAGAAAGTTTAAAAAAACATAAAAAATAAAAAAATGTTAATTTGTTTTGTCTGATAATTAAATGTAAACATACTATATGGAAGAGGCAAGAAAAAAATCCAATAATGTTATATATAATTGTATATGACATCACATCTAATTTTAAAATCCATTGATTTATATTTAAATTTTCATTATTATTTGAAATGAGAAACAAATTATCAGTGCGGATTTCCAAAAATATTTTAAAGGATTTTACGAGGTTATTTCAAATTGTATTAAATTGTATATAACTTGATTAAATTAGATAGACCCATTTTTCGAATCAAATTATATCAGAAGAGATTCCATGGAATCTTATGAGATAAGGTTATGTATGTCATTTTTCGGATCAGCGGGGATATGATGTGATATAAGTATATATACCTACTGTGAGGAGCGAGCACTCGTGAGTACATGTAAGAACATTTTGCTCCTAAATATTCAGGCCGAAAAATATTTAATGCTTAAACTAAAGTTTACTTTTCTAAAGGTACAAGGTACGCTGAATATAAATCTGATGTCAGAAGCACTCTTCGACATCAGGCGTTCAAGCTATATTAACCTGAATTTCAATTTACAGTATTTTCGTATGGAAATAAGTTATCCAACATATTCAAAAACGGGGGAAAAAAATGGTAAGGGTACTTTGTTCAGGTGCCGTTACAAGTATTATGAAAAATATGTTTCCGGGAAGGTGAGAAATCGGAGCATATTATTGCATACCAAGGCCTTCTGACAACCCTATCTGTATATCTTAAGCTATACAGATAGGGTTGTCAGAATTCAAAAAAAAAAAAAAATTACAATTGTAATACATACAAGAGCACTCAGTGCGTATGAGTGTTATTAATTTATATAAAGTAGAAATAATAACACTCATACGTCTGATGGCCAAGGCGTGAATTTGAAATTATTTTAATTAATATTCGTATTCAATTTGTATTCCGCTACAAAATGATTGAATATAAGAATTTGATTAAATTTCGTTCGAATTTAATTAGCACTTTCTGGAAAATGAAAAAATTAAATTGAAGTGAACATACAGATAGAAAAAATATTTATTGTGACAACAACATTTTTGTCCGCTGATGAGTTGTATTTGTGGCGACTGAAATTCGGTTAAATCATCAAAACTTGGATTCATTATAAATGTAAAGTTTCTTATGCAATTTGAGGGTTTAATTTAACCTACGTTTGGCATAGTGTAGGTTTTAAGTCTAGCTGAGTGTATTACGAAACTTGTTCCAGAATATACCCTAACATTTTCGAGATAACGGTAAAGAGTATTTTTTGCGACTGACGCATTTAAACATTTGTAACTTAGTAATTTTTTATCCGACTTTAAATTTTTAACGGGTATTTTAAAGAAAGCTAACTGTTCTTTCCAAATATATATACACTGAAAAAAAGTTAGTAAATTTCGCAAAACATTTTAGTCAGGAGGGTGCTTGAAGAAAAGGCTAATGTCAGCAAAATCTTTTGCAGAAAATCAGCGAGCAAAATTAGTAGATTCAGCAAAAGTTTTGATAGCACTTACAAGGAAAGTCTCCCGATAGATTCTCTCCGATCTTAATGAAATTTGGATATGTGATAAAGAAAAAAGAAATAAGGGAAACGTATATTTTTTAGCGGCCCAATCTCATGTTAAGGGGTTTAAAAGTGGGGTCAAAATGGCCCCATTTTTCTTTTTTTCTACTTATTTCGAATTATTTCAGAGACATTTTAAACAAATGGGGTACCAAATGCAAGAGCTTTTGTGGACGCATTAACTGGACTTTCAAGTATTTTTGTTCTTAAAAAAATATATTTTTGGTTTTGTTAATGAATTATAGTCGAAATATGTATATTAATGCCTATTAAATTTAATCGAGGGGGTGTATGAGCTTTTTACGACATTTGTAATTGTTCGGCTTTTATATTTTATTTTATATTTTTTAAATAAACGGCAACCCTAGCACACTACATAGGCAATATTGGTATAAACATTTTTGTTTTCTGCGTTCAACAAAATCTGAATGTTTCTATGCAAAAATACCCAAATTTCATTAAGATCGTAGAGAACAATTCGAATGACTGCCCTTGTAATTAAAAAATGCTAACGTTAATAATTTTTTTGCTGACTATTAGTAGACGGAAAAAAATTCAAAAAATTTGTAGAAAAATTATATTTTAGTTAATTTATTTGCTGGAAACCTTAAAAAAAAATTGTAATTCTTTTAAAAATAATTAACAATACGTTACAAATATAAAAATGTTCATACTCCCACACTGACGACATGAATTAATTTAATATCTGAAAATAAATATAAATAATTATATATAACATAAACAAAATTATTTTTCAACAACTTACAACCCTTTTTTGCATTAAGGAAAGGAAAGATAAAAAATTGCCTACTATGTGTGTCATTGTCTTTCGCTTTGGTCTGCTTACCGGAACGTATATTTATTACCGGAACGTGTATGTATATTATTTGACCACACTACATTAAGAATCACTATAAATATTTAGTTTACAAATATACATTTAATGTTTATTAAATTTAAATATTTCATTTTAAAGTTAAAGTTAAAAAAAAAATTTCAAATTTCAATTGTTATTAAAAAAATCTCTACATATTTATATTAATAATATAATGAAAGTATTTATGTTTGGAAACACGTATATTTGGAATCACGAGGTAAATTTATAAAAAATCGGTTAAAAACAAGGCAGTATCCCGCCGGCAGATCTTAATGAACTTCGGATATGTTGTGGAGAATAAAAATTTAAGGGACCCGTGTTTTATTATTAGCTGCCAAATCTCATGTTTAGCCGTTACTAAGCGATGTCAAAAATTATTTCGGTATATTTCGTTCTATGTAAAGTAACTATAGACAAATTTGGTATCAACGGAAGAGTTTTTTGAAGACACATTCGGTGGTGTACAAATTATGCCCAACGACTTTCAAGTCTTTTTATTATTCAAAAAACTGTGTTTTGAGCAACATTATAACTGGCGTTAGATTAATTTTTGCTCATTTGTGAGCTACAAATGTTTAAATGCGTCAGTCAAAAAATACTATTTTACGGTTATATCGAAAATTTGAGGGTATATTGAAGTTTCATAAATCGGTTTTGTAATAAATTCAACTAGTTTTTAAACCTACGCTATATCACTTTAAAAGTGATTGCAAATTATTTTTGTAGCACAGTGTAATTAATTAGAACACCCTGCAACAAATTTAAATTTTCTCACACAAGGAAAACTCTATATTTACGAGACACTAGAGACCAGATATAGTTAAACTGCGTTTTCAGTTTTTCGTCATCACAAAAAAATTCCTTTTGAAAGGACATTAAAGTTTAAATTTAAAGTAAAAATTTCGCCAATGTTTTTTCTTTTTAAATTTAGTTCTTCAATAACATTGATGGTTGTATATCCGGAACGAACACTCAAGCGGCGTTGACCAGTTTTACTTAGATTAATAGTAACATTTTCGAGCATTTTGGTAAAAAAAGCGGTTAAAAAGTTATGAGTAAAACTGTGACGGTTTCTCCAAATGTTGCACGGAAATTGGTGTATTTCAGAACAAATTTATCTCTAGCAAACGCTAAAGGTGAATAATATATTATTTTCACCGCAAATTTTGTTACCACATAAATTTTTTTTTTCACCACAGAAAGTTTTTTTCACCACAAAAATGCTTTTTAAACACTTAATTTTTTTCATGTGATAAATAATTTGTTGCCTACTAATTACTTCAAGAATTTGCCTTTTTAAGAAAAACTCAATATGGAAAATATTATTTTTTTTTTTATAAAAAAACTTAAATTGTTTATTTTTTTTGGTAAAATTAATCAAAAAAGTCAGATTGATGAAAATTAAGTATATTTTTCAGTATATTCAAGCCCATAGAAGAATTTTATTTCTGACAAATTTATGCAAAATCACAAAGGATATTTAAGGATTAAATTTTTTAAAGGACATTTTTAAAATTTCGATCCTTCAAAATTAAAATCAATATTTTTATATTAAGGCAAAGGTTCGTACCTTTCATTTGATAGCAATATTAAAGTCATATCATGAGGTACAACTATTTTAATATATATTTTTTTTTTTTTTAATTTTTTAAAGAAATATAGAGTATGGCCTTGAACTTGAATAAATTTTCATTTTCATAACAGAATTATAGGTCGAAAAAACATAATTTTTATTTAGTTTTAAATAATAATTATAACAAATGACGAAAAACTAAAAACGCAGTTTAGCTATATGTGGTTTCGAGCATCACGTATATATTGTTTTGTCCATGTGTGGAAACTGCTGTAACACATTTTTGCATTGGAGTCAAGTTTATGGATTATTTGCGTTATCAGTTTTAAGTGGGCTTATAATGCCCAACAAAGTCATCATTTTTCATCAAAAAAAAAAAAAATGTTGACTTTGTTTTGCATAATTGAAAAACTCTTCTGGGCATTAAGTGAAAAACTAAAATTCCGGAAATTAAATAAAAAAACTTCATTCCTTCAGGGGAATAAAATAAAAAATTAATTCCTGAAGGGAATGAATTCAAGAGGAATTTATTCATTAGCAAATAAATTTATTGACTAAATGAATTCGTTAAGAAATAAATTCTGCTTAATATTTTGTTCAGAAAATGCATACGCTAAAATTAAATTTCTTAAATTCATTCACAGGAATCTATTCCTGCGATTTTTCTTATTAATGAATTAATTTCGTTAACTAAAAAATTGATTAAAAATTGATTCCAAAAAGCATTATTTCTTTGAAGATTTGCTAATAAGTTTTTGAAAAAAAATGCAAGAAAAATTGTGTTCATAAGTTAATTAATTTTAAATTTTTTTCATTATAAAAAAATATATTAAAAATTTTATCTATTTTATTTTACTGTCACTTTCGTAGAATGATTTTACATCATTTTCTTTTTTCAATAAATTTATATTCATTCCACTGATCATCATGATTCATTTTGTTTAATATTTATTTCCACTTTTCAATTGCATTGTTGCATGAAGTGTAAATATTGGTAACAAAATATTTTGTTAGAATTTTTTATTAATATGTGTACATTAGGGCGGGTCGATTTAAAAATCGCTCAACTTTCAAGGAAAATCGTATTCTAGGGATCAAAATAAGAAACTTTGCCGAAGGAACCATACCTCTAAAACGAATTCTGATGTCCCGACTTTTGACCCGTAGGGTAAAGGTTTGAAAAAGCCCACTTTGATATTTCAGAAAGTAGGAGGAATCTCTACAAGATTATTTGAGCTGCTTCTTCTCCGGGAGACACGCTAGCAGATTAATGCATAAAACATCATTCTAGGTGACCGTTAAGGGGTTAAAATTTAAGTTGAAAGAGGGCCTTTTTAGTCGTGTTTTTATAGCAAAATGTGCAAATCTCGGGATAGAGATATTTCAGAAAGTAGGAGGAGTCTTTCCAAGATTAGGGTCTCTATTTCTTCTCCGGAAGACGCTCTAGCAGATTAATGTATAAATTATATTCGATTGGGTTGGATTCGATTGGGGCACTCTAAATGGGTCAAAGTGGGATTTTTCAAAATTTTACCCTACGGGTCAAAAGTCGGGACATCAGAATTCGTTTTAGAGGTATGGTTCCTTCGGCAAAGTTTCTTATTTTGATCCCTAGAATACGATTTTCCTTGAACGTTGAGCGATTTTTTTGCCTCCATACAAATCGACCCGGCCTAGTGTACATTGCACAGTGGTATATTTTCAGAGAATTGACCGCCTTCTCTCTATAACTTTTAAAGGAGTTGACGTATTGGGCGCTACGAAATAACCCCCAATGAAATAACCCCAACGGCCAAAAATGAAATAACCCCCAAAAAAATTGTGTAAAATTGTTTGGGGGTTTTTTCATATTTTTTGGGGATTATTTCATCTTACGGTTTGGAGATTATTTCATTATGAAGCAACCCCCAATGAAATAAAGCCCAAAATTTAAATTCTTTGGAGATTATTTCATATGCAATTATTTTGGGGGTTATTTCATATTTTTTGGGGGATATTTCATTTTGCTAAAAGTGAAATTTTTTTAATATTTGTTAGTTTTTCTGCGTGGCGGCCTGAGTCCGCTCTTAGGGGTTTTCTCCTCCATGGGACGCGGCAGGTGGCTTCGCTGAATAAAGTTTCCCTGCGCGCGTCACACTAGGGAAGATAATGAGACGCGCGCAGGAAAACTGTATTCAGCGAAGCCACCTGCCGCGTCCTATGGAGGAGAAAACCCCTAAGATCACGCAGAAAAACTGAACAGTGTAACAAAAGAATCAAAAATATGAAAACAAAAAATAAAAAAAATTTGGGACATATTTCATTTCTTTGGAGCTTATTTCATTGGGGGTTATTTCATTTCTTCCTTTGGGAGTTATTTCATTACGAAACAACCCCCAAATTTTGGGTGTTATTTCATTTTCACCTTTGGGGAATATTTCATTTCTTTTGGGTATTATTTCATTTTTTTTTGTTGGGACTTATTTCATTTTTTTGGGATTTATTTCATTGGGGGTTATTTCATTTTGTCGTTTGCGTGTTATTTCATTGGGGGTTATTTTGTAGCGCCGACGTATTGCAATGCCTGTTTTTTGGTGAAAAGTTTAAATTAAAGATATCGATCGCAAAAAGCGAGTGGCAATAAAATTACATATTAAGGATTAAAAGTTTAATTCAATACTCAGATTTTTAAACAACCATGGGCTGGTGATTTATCTTAAAAGTGGACAAAGTTACACTCTGCAGTTTTTTTTCCATAGTTTTTTATTTATATGCTCAAAACAATAAGTTAGTAAAAAAATTAGTAAAACTATTTTTTTTGCCAAAATTTAATTTTAAAATAATAAAACAACAACAATAATTTGTTATTTTTAAAAAAATATACATATGGTTGAGTTCTGATATAACCGGCTAATATCCTGTGCTTGCGTATTTAAATTGGGAAACATAAAATTTATTTCAATATAATATTTACTTTACAATAAAGGTTTATAGGTCCTTTGCAAGTGGCTAAACTATTTTTCCAAAAATTGTTTTGTTCTTAAAAAAAAATTGACTACACTCAAAAAAAAAATAAGTTAGTAGAAAAGTAAGTAAAACATCTTGTAAATCAGGAATACTATTTTTCAGCAAATTTTTTGCTAAAATTATGTTTTAAACTAAAATTTTAGTTATACTTAGTCAGCACTTAACTGTTTTGAACTAATGTTTTACTAATATTTTACTAATTTATTTTGCTAAAAAAATTGTCCTGATTAAGGTGTTATGATACTTGCTATTTTTTGTATTGGATTTTTTTAGGATTGACTGAAAGAAACAACAAATGCGAGAAAGAACAAGAAATACTTTTTTGTTATTTCAAAATAAAATGTAAACAAAACAAACAATATTGCCCACGTTTTGTTCCCACAAAAACCGTCAAAAAAGCTAAAAATCGCAAAAAAAAAAAAAGTTAAAACCCGCTACTTTCGATTAAAAACTAAAAAAGTTGGCAGCAGTGCTAACATTTAATCTGGAAATGTCAATTTTAAGCTAAAAATTTTTATATTTTTTTTGACAGTCTAAGATTATTTATCGATAATACACGTATATTTGTTTGACATATCAAGATTTTTTATGGGGTAATCATACTCTTTACACTTAGTCGGTTTTCCTATACAAATATATTTGCACTGTTCTCCAATATAGAAAAAATACAGAAAATAGCAAGTATCATAACACCTTTAGCACATAAATAGTGTGAACGGCAACCAGATTAAAAGTTAAATGCAGAATGAATTAGATGTCAAGATGTAGTAGGGACGAGGAAAATTATACTAAAAAGTACAACTCTAGTAAGACACATAAAAAAATCAACCATGGAAGATTTTTGTATCTGTTTTTCATACATAAAACAAAATTGTGGATTAAAACAACTTAAATTTTGCATTTTCACCGGCTTGTGAAAGTTATTGTCTATTAATTAAATAAAAGACAAAATAAAATATTTAAATTTAAAAAAGATTAAATGTGTATTTGTAGTCAAATTGAGTGGTCAAGTTGATAGCAAATATACAGCAGGTAGACAGACTAATGCGAAAGACAAAGACATACATCTTAGGTAAATTTTTATGTTTCCTTTTTCTTATTGCAAAAAAACGGGTTGTATATGTTACATTTTGTTATTTTTTCTATAATTCTCTGCGGCATTAGCGTTCCTTTAAAAGATAGCATCATTGAGACAACCATTGATGTAAGTAGTTGAAAGATAATTCTGTTTATGTTATATATAATTATTTCTATATATTTGCAGATATAACGTATTGTAAATTATTTTAAAAAGAATCACAAAAATATGTTTTATGATTTTCAGCAAAATAAATTAAGTAAAGTAAAGTAAAAATTTTCTACAAATTTTTTGAGTTTTTTTCAGTCTACTAATATTCAGCAAAAATTTCATTAATGTTTAGCAAGGGTTTTTTAAATTCTAATCCACTAAGTTTTATTAAACATTTTGCTGAATCTACTAACTTTGTTGCTAAAAATCAGCTCGCTGATTTTCAGCAAAAGATTTTGCTGACATTAGCAATTTTTTTTGCAAGCACCCTCCTGACTAAAATTTTTCTGACTCAGCAAAATTTTTTGCTGACTTTACTTACTTTTTTATTTGAGTGTACCAAAGTGTTGAAACATCATTACCCTGGCTGTCCCTAACATAACTTTTACCTACATTTTCCTAAATTTCTAACAAAAATATGTGTATAGAGGAACTTAAAAAATTTACGACACTTTGTGGTAAAATATTTTGAAAACAAGTTTTTGTATGACATGAATAATATTTTGTGTGTGTGCCGATTCCGAAAATCCCGGGGTTTTCGGGATTTATGAATCACAGAATCCCAGAATTTTTTCAAAGGAAATCCAGGGATTTTCAATTCTTTAATTTGCCTATTTTATTGCATTTTTGTATATATGACAGCATGTTCAACAACGAAAAAAAAAATCAAAAAATGTAAAACTTTACAAAAAAAAAAAAAAAAAAAACAGAAAATGCCATTTTGGATCAGCCTGTTCACAGTGAAGAAGTTAAAATTTTGCATTAATTTTTGGCTCCCTTGGCTCTAAGGTGTGTTCTTTCGAATGAGCTTATTGTTTTTAAAATCGGCTACAAAAACCAATTGATTTTTGGCCTCCTTCGTTTAATATGTACCACTGTGCGTGGTAATATTATGTGACCTTTTAACTCTTTGTGGTTAGTGGGGAATAGAATGTATGGGGGGTCATTCAATGCACTGCGTTGTATAACTATAATAACAAAGGCTTTTTGCTATTTTTTCTAATATTACAAACATTTTTTTAAAACTTATACCCGTTTTTGAGAGTGTGATTTCTTATTGTATAAAATTTAAGAGATTACTTAATAGATTTAAGAGCAAAATAGTGTAATAATATTTTGTTAGTGTTTCATAACTATAATTACACAAAACGGCAAATAAAGAAAAATTAAAGAATTATTTTAGGTTTGTATGCAATTTTAATTAATTTGCAATAAAATTCAGCGTGGTTCATATCTAAGAGATTTTGAAAAAGAGCAAATTTCAGCCTATTTAAAAATTGGCTTTCGAAAAATTGCTAGAAAAATAAACCGTTCACATGTGGTTGTCAGAAATTTTGTATCCGAGTGCTTATGGTAAAAATAAAACAGGCGGCCCAAAAAAAAAAGCTGTCTGATCGGTACCGGCGTAAAACAATCAACTGTGTCTTAACCAGATAATCGATGACTGTAAGGTAAATGTGTCGAAATCTGCCACAAGTATGCTCTTAAAGGATTCCCAATTACTCGCCAATAGCTGATGTCTGTGCCAAGGTTGTTACCCCCCGCCACAAAACGGTTCGACTTGAATTCGCTAAAAGGAATTTACAAACCAACTGGAGAAATGTAAGTCAATAATCGCTGTTGTTGGTAGGACTGTTTAAACACAAATCTAATTTAAGGAAGAGTTTTTTCTGATGAGAAATAGTTCAATTTTGATGGTCCTGATGGTTTAAACAGCTATTGGAGTGACATACGCAAGGAACCACGATATTTCTCAAAATGAAATTTCGGAGGCGGATCGTTAATGGTTTGGGGAGCTTTTTGTTGCGATGGTATGCTTCATTTGGCATTTCCAAACACAATAATGAATTCTTCTGAGCACATTACACTATTATAAGAGAAATTGGTGCCATTTATTGGAAATAGCAACGATGAAGAATTAATTTTCCAACAAGACAATGCCTCAGTATGTATAAGTAGTCAGACGACGGAATAACCGGTGTTTATTAATCGGTTTTTATAAATTCTCAAAAAATATAAGAGTATTGAAATGGCCCGCATGTTCTCCGTGTCAAAACCCCATTGAGAATATTTGGGGAGTATTAAACCGTCGAGTTTAAGCAGAAAATCGTCAATATAAAAGTAAAAAAAAAAAATTTTTCGAGTTGATGCAAAAAAAAGAAGGCCTCATGCATTTTTAAAACTGAATTCAAAATGGATTGTTTTTTCTTAAATATTATTAATTTTAAATTGGTTTTATTTCTATGCCGTGCAACTCTTCTACTTTTTTTGTAACTTACGAAACTTAGTGAAATTAATGTGTAATTATAGTTTTGCAACGCAGTGTATTAAAATGTTTCTATTCATTTTTGTAGTTAGAAATATGTTTTGTTAGAACAGTTGTTGATTTATAACAGTTTTTTTTTTCTGTAATAAAGGACTCTTTTTGTGTGTGCGTGGGTGTAAGTGAGTGAGTGTGTGTAAAGTTATGTTTTTTGTATTGAATAGTTTTTACAAAAGTAACCAGTTTTATTTGAAAACTGTTGAATATAAAAGAAAATTCTTTGTGAATTTTTGAAATTAAAAAAAAAAAAAAAAAAAATTTAAACTAAGGAGTGAGATCGAATAAAGCTTAACACAGATTATCACTTATAACTTTTTTTATGTTTAAAAGTGAACTTTTTTTTTTGAATCAAGTTATCTTTTAAAAAGTCTTCAGATAATGTGTATAAATTACTAGCGAAATCGGATCATTACTTTGTTTACAAATGGACTGTGAACAAAAAGTGAAAACAAAAAAGTAGGATTTTTACAAAAGAAACTTAAATTTCGTAGAAAAAATATGCTTAATTGCTCAGAACGCAGAGATATTAAATTATATTAAGATTCTTTTTACATTATTGATGAAGGCTACAAAGCAATTTCCCATTACTGTCACTTTTTTTTGGAAATGGTCTGCTCCTTTCAATTAGGGCACTAAAAATGGCAAAAAAAGCTCCTATACTCACTTTTTGTTCAGCTTCCATTTGTAAACAAAGTAATGATCCGATTTCGCTAATAATTTTTACACATTATCTGGCGATTTTTTAAAAGATAACTTTATTCAAAAAAAAGTTCATTTTAAACATAAAAAAAGTTATAACTGATAATCTGTGTTAGGATTTATTCGATCTCACTCCTTAATATATTCTCCTAAGATTTGGATTTTTTTTTTATGTTTAAGGTTTTCTAATTTGTTGCTGGGTTATAGTAATAAAAGTGTATTTGCTATAATAGAACCATCAACAACATTAAATTGCACATTTCATCGATATTTTTATAGTAATGTAGTTTTTCTATTGTATTCTATAACATATTGTTGTTATTGTTATTTAGTATTTGAAATGTTGTTGCTATTGCTTTTTATACAGTTGTAATAATTTATACATTTGTTCATATATTTTAGTAATAATTCATGCAACAGTTGGAAAACCTTCCTTTATATTAATGTTATTTTTTTAAACGTTTTTTCAAAAATTAGTCATTTAATTATAAAATAATAAAGTTTATTATTATTTCTCTGGTTTTTATTATTTCCCTAATTTTTTGTTTATTAACAAAATGTATTTATTTAACAAAATGTTTATATTTATACTTAGTATTTGCATATATCATTTTGTACAGGGATGGGAAATCTTAAGATATATTTTTAAAATTCGAGTATAATACTGTAATTTAAAATTTTTCAAGTGTACACTCATAGAAGTAAACCTGTAAAAACAGCAGAAAAAGCTACGAAAAATTAGTTAAAAACTAGCTGACAGAAAAATCTGCTACATTTAGTAGATTTTTTTTTTTGCTAAATATTAATAAAATAAGAAAAGCAAAAATAAATCTGTTAACTTTACCAAATTTTATTTATATTCGGTGTAAACTTTAGTTAATTGAAAATAGCATTTTACTCTGTAACACGAGGGCGGATTAATAAGTCCGTGACTTTCGAACTTCCCTCGTAGTTATATGAAATGCAACACTGCTCCCATCAAGTACTGCCTGTTAATAGACTTCTGTCAAATTTTGAGCAAGTTCCGTCATTTACTTTGCGTTTAACAGCTGTTCAAAACATACAACCCGGTGGATTTTTTTTAAAATGGAAAAAAGTGAATTTCGAGTGCTCATTAACATTATTTCTTGCGAAAAAAAAAACCGTCAATCAAACCAAGGAAAAGCTTGATAAATAATATGGGGACTCTGCACAATCGATTTCAATGGCAAAAAAGTGGTTTACTGACTTTCGTTGTGGTCGCACAAGTACAAATTACGCTGATCGTTCTGGACGGCCAATTGAGGGCAATACAACCGAACATTTTGAAATAATCCACGATATGGTGTTGGCCGATCGAAGAGTAAAAGTGCGTGAGATTGTTGATGCCATAGGCATTTCATATGGCAGTGTGGTTTCGATTTTAAATAATCAGTTGGGTTTAAGAAAGCTGTCTGCAAGATAGGTGCCGCGTTTGCCCTCAATTGACCATAAACGTAATAGTGGCTAATAAGGTGATGGCAACAGGTTTTTGGGATGCACGCGGGATAATAAACATCGATTACCTTCAAAAGGGAAAAACAGTAAACGGCGAAAATTATGCCAACTTATTGTACCGATTTAACGAGGATTTAAAAAAAACGACCCCATATGGTCAAGAAATGCCTATTTTATGGGCGTCGAAAAATCCTATTTTTTGCAAGGGATACAAAAATTGGAGAAACGTTGGACAAAGTGTATTGAGATAAAAGAAGATTATGTTTCATTCAAAAAGTCACGGGCTTATTGATCCGCTCTCGTATTAGCAAAAGCTTTTACTAAATATTTGTAGACTCAAAATAGCAAACAAAAACATGAATGTTGTCTATATTTATCTCAAATTTAGAAGAATGTACACACAGAAAAAAATTTAGCTATTTGCCAACTGAAATTCGGTTACTACGACTCAAATTCGGTTATTACGAGTTTCAGACGGTTGGTACAACTTAACATTAGTTTTCACAACAAATTTCGGTTAATGCAACTGAATTTTCAATTCGGTTGGCGCTTTATTTCTCTCTGTGTAAATAACAGTTTATTTTGCTAAAATCAGCAGAAATTTTTGCTAAAAAAAATTGTGGATTGCTGATTTCATAAGGGCAGACTTTTATTCGCATTAAAAAAACTTTTTTTGTCTACTAATATTTAGTAAATGTTTTTGCTGATTTCAATATATTATTTTGTTACTTCCAACAAACTGAAATTTAGGGCAAATATAGCTGGTTCAAGATTTTTTCGTTGCGTGCCACAAAAAGACAAATTTTTTTGTAAAAACTCTTAAATGTTTTTTAGATATATTTTTATTAGACCTTGGCAAAACAATACTAGGGAGACTTATTAGAAAATTGCTCTCTCGCTTACAAAAACGAAATGTCAAAAGTTCCTGCAAAAAATAAACAAACAAAAAAAAACCGTATGATGGCAAAAAAACTCTAATTTTCTCTAATGCCTTTCAATTGTATTTCAGAAACAATGATTTGGTTCTCAGATTTATAAATTGTATTTTAGAATATATTATTAGAATTTCATATTTATCAACCATATCTCAGAAATGATCAATTGAACTGCATATTTATCAATTGTATTTCAGAAATTATAAATTATTCTTATAACATAATTTTAATATATGTGAAAATGGCACAAGAAAACCCCGGGACACGCACACTTAATTTTGGGGAGTAGAATCCAGTGATATACTCCGTTTTAATAGGTTACGTCAAAATAGAAAGATATTTCAATTTTAAGTTTGCATTGACTCAAACGATTTTTTGAGTGTACTTTAAGTGAAAGATATCAAAATGTTTTTTGAGATGACTTTATTGTTTATTTGTCTAAACTTAAGTTTAGCGATGATGGCAGTACATTTTTATGAGGATGCAATTCAATTATATAAAGGGTCCGATAAACCAAAGCATGAAAAGCCAAAAACAGTTCGTACACTCGAGAATATTGCTGCTGTGGCAGAAAGTGTGCGTGAAGCGCCATCAACATCAATTCACCGTCGTTCTCAACATTTGAACATTTTGGAGACATCATTGAGACGAATTTTGCATAAAGACCTTGGCATGACGCCATACAAAGTCCAATTGGTTCAGGAGTTCAAAAAAAAAGTTATTTGGCGGACCCTTTACAAACCGAAACGTCTGGTTAAAAATATTTGACTGAATCTAAATCTGGATCTGTTAGGCCAGTGTCATATTGTTCGAATCTTCAAATTTCAGTAGAAAACATTGTCTCAAAATGGACGTCCATCTTTGTTAGCTGTGAGTTTATATAAAGGGTGTCCCAAGAAGAGGGCAATTTTTAAATTTTAAATAAAACACAGATATTTTAAAAAAAAATCGTGAAACTTTATTATATCGTAAAGTAGACAGAATGAGGTTATGTATGGAACAATATATCGTGCAGATGGCCGCCGCGGCTTTGCTGGCATGCACGCGATCTTTTAATGAAATTTTCAATGACCGTTTTGCATGAATGCTGCGGTATTTCATTAATGCAGCGTCCAATTTCCTCTTTTAAGGCTTGAGTCGTAGTCGGCTTATTCGCGTAAACCATCGACTTCAAAAAACCCCAAAGAAAAAAATCTAGTGGTGTTAAATCGCACGATCTAGGCGGCCAATTCTGATCTCCAAAACGCGAAATAACACGACCGGGAAATGACTGATGCAGCAATTGAATTGTTTCTCTGGCTGTATGACATGTGGTGCCGTCTTGTTGGAACCACATGCCCTCCACATTCATTTCTGTAATTCTAGGCAAGAAAAAACTGATTATCATTTCACGATACCGAACACCATTGACTGTTTGCGCTTGACCTGCCTCATTTTCATAAAAAAAAGGTCCAATGATTCCTCCAGCCCAAAAACCACACCACACAGTGACACGTTGAGGATGCATTTGCTTCTCGTGAATCACTCGAGGATTTTCCTCACCCCAAATGCGACAATTCTGCCTATTGACGAAGCCATCAAGATGAAAATGGGCCTCGTCACTGAAGATGATTTTATCGGCAAAATCAGCATTTTCATGTTGTCTCTCCAATACCCAATTAACGAACTCCCTTCGCTGTCCATGGTCAGCTGGCTCCTCGTACCTTCTACTAGCAAACAATAACAATTGTTCAAATGTCAAACAATGAAACTTCGAATGTTGCCAGATTTAAAAATTGCGTTCTTCTTGGGACACCCTTTATAAACAATAAATAAAGTTATTTCGAACGAGATTTTGATGTCTTTTACTTAATATACACTAGAAAAAAAGCTTGAGTCAATGTGAACTTAAAATTCAAATATCTTTTTAAAGTTGAATATTTGATTGCAGTGTAATTTCTAGTGTAATTTCTAAAATACAATTGATATTTTTTAAATAAGTTGACTATTTCTGAAATACAATTGGAACTTCCTGAAACACAATTAATCATTTTTCAAATCCAATTGATAAATTCTGAAATACAATTGATAGAACTGAATATAAATTAAGAGTTTGTCTGGTAATTATTTGACTCTTTATAAGAGTAATTTTTCATATCAAAATCTGTGGCCTTCGTTAGCGCTTTTGACAAAAACAAAAATTTCGGCATCTGGGAGTGAGAAAAGGGAACACGAAATGATCAAACTTTTTGAAAAGCAACAAATACAATCTAATACGACACTATCGTATTAGATTTCGGACTTGAGGTAGAACAATATTCTAACTAAATATATGAAAATATAGAAAGTTCGAAAAAATATTTTTTGTATTTTCATCCGCATACCACAGCTTTTCTCATACAAACATTGTTTGTTGTGATATATGTTGTTTTTACAAATTCTAATACAACAAACACACATACTACATATAATGATATACAAAGTATATTGAGAGTACTCACGATCGTCGTTTGCATACGATGCAAATATGCTGAGACGACCATTCGCATTCTCTCAGCCTTGAGCAGTATTGACAATACAAACTGTGCATATTTACATCGTGTACAAATCACCATCGTAAGTACCCTTATTGATATGTAAAAATATTTGCTTTTCAAATAGTTTGGATTTTTTGATTAGGTTTACCAAATCAGCCAGTTTTCTCATAAACTTGATTTTGTCTGTTGTATGTAATGGAATTGCAGACAACTGAAGATTGTGGTGACGCCTATGAAAATTATCCAACTTTTTGAAAAGCAACGAAAAAAATCTAATATGACAATATCATATTAAATTTTGGACTTGATATTTTAACTAAATATATGAAAATATAGAATGCCCGAAAAACCAATTTTTACAAAAATTAAAACATTTTTGAAAAAACTATGTTTTGTATCGAATTTTGAAGTTCAGTATTTTTTATTTTTTTTTTGTCATAAGTGTGATGTTAATAGCTTTTCTGAATAATAACATGTTTATAAATTTGGGAACAAAAATTTATGTATCATGCTATAAACACATAGACCACAGCAGACTGCAGAGCTACACGACTGCAAATGCCGTTGACTGCAATCGTCGCCGTGTGGTCAGCTACTTATTATTTTGGAAACGACAGCAGCATAGTAAACAGCTGATCACGATTCAATTTAAAAATATCAACAGCTGTTTTTTATACAAATCAGGGATGTTAAAGTTGGTACAATTGTACTTTTTTTGGTACAATTTGACCTTCTAAAGTACCGTGGTACTACCGCGACACATTTGGTACAATTTAAAAATTTTTAATTTTTCCCCTTTTTGAATTTTTAGTATAGCAAACAAATTGTTATTGTGTCCTTTTTCATTGCATTTATTCGTTTTATGTAATGAGCTCTTAAAATATATGCGACTATATCCGCCAGATTTTACGATTTATCATCATTTTAAGGATTTTGAAGAATAAAGTTGGCAATTTTTTTTTTTTAATATCGATTAAAAATTTACGATTTTTTACAAAATTTATCTGGCAGCTCTTACATATATTGACACTTGTTGCAGCCAACTTCACTTTTGTTTTGAATTTATTAAAATTCTGAAGAAGTGAAAATTGATATATAGATATGGCATCACTTATAACATATGGGAAAACAGTGGACATTAGAGTGAGGTGAGTTTCTAAAAATAGAACTGTTGTGTTGTTGGAGTTGTACTTCTGAGATTATGTATGCAAGAACAAAAACACCGTGTGTTGAATAAAACTAGTTTTAATCACAACAAAACTCGACCTAACTATAGCTCAGAGGGCTAAAGCGCTCTGTCTAACGTGTAGTGCGAGTGCATGTGGCATTAGAAATCAGTTTATCTATACCACGGTCAGTGATTGCACAGAAAAATTTCATATAGACGCAATCGAACAAATAAAAACAAATATTACATTATTCAAAAATTCAAAAAAAAACAGGGTCACTGACGAACGTTCAATACCAGAAACTGCGCAGTCTGATTCAGAAAAAATTGAATATTTGCAATGTAGTTATGATTTTTAGAAAATACACTCATTCTTCTCTACCACGCCTTTCACTATTAAATTAAATAAAATTGCATATTAATTATAGTATTAACTGCAATTGTCTGAAAAAGACGTTAAAATTCAAACTCAAACGAAAATTAAATTATTGTTAAAGAAATGAAAGAAAATTCCAAACAATCTTATATATGTTTAATTTAGATCGAGCTCTCAACCTCCCTATATTTACAAAAATAAAGCAAATTAAACATATTAGCTAGGTTAATACTAGTATTTCGATCTGGTTAAAGATCTTATCAGAACCCAATGTTTTAGAAAAGTTATAGCCTCCATAATAGGCAGAACTTTAACAAAAACCGATTAATCATTAATTTTGCTCCATTCTTGTCTTCTTAGTAAAAATATTACTTGAGCCAGAGTAAAAACTAAAATTTTTTTAACTGAAGTCGTTAAAAAATTAAAACGTTTGTAGTTTTTGGTCGGTAGTAGCTAATTTTCAAAATGAACTGAATGTCAATATGTTTCCAGACATTTCTAGTCGTTGCTGGAATTTTATCCATTCCACACTGGTCTGCAAATGTGGAAAGAGTTTTTTTCTTTTCAAAATATAATAAAAACTAAGGAAAGAAACAGACTACATTAGCCAACATTATCAAGTCTCATACAGACTAAGGATTGGTTAAGAGCGACAAATTTATGCTGCTATGATGTAGAAATTCCAAATAGTTTATTAACTAAACAAATAATTCCATGATTTGGTCTCATATATTCATAAGACTTTTTCATGCCTTATTTTATTCATACATATAATGTATGTTATTGGAAGGTTTTGTTTTTTTTTCTGTACAAGAGAATTTTTATGTATTGTTTTTTTGTTTTAATAAATTTAAAAAAAATGGTACCGTCAACGTCCAAAAAGTACAATTTTTTTTGGATGTTGGTACAAAATTGAAAACTCCATTTAACATCCCTGATACAAATGCATTTTTGTTTCAGTAGTGCCAATTACATCTTTTGTTTCTTTATTAAAATAGAACAACATGCTTGGTTGTAGACACGTATATAAAGTTCACTTAAAAATACAATTACTTATTTATAATACATTATTATAACGTGAAAATAAATTTATATAACCCCTCTTGAATATTAATGCAATTATACCATTTGATGTTGCGACGTTTTTTGTGTTTAACAAAATAAAATATTTTTAAGCACTAATTTGTTACATATTTTGTTTTATTGTCAACACTATTTTTGTTTTGCAGCCAACAAAAATAGAAATTAACCTAAGTTGACTATAGCGGCAAAAGTAGTCGGGTAGCCGTGTAGTTGTGTTGGTGCCAAAATAATCGTTTTCATATAAACGTGTCTATTTTATTTTTGACAGGCTGTAGTCGTGTAGCTGCAGTCGTCTATGTGTTTATAGCATCAGGGAGTTTGAAGACACCTTTCATTTACACAAACATATGTGCTACAATGTGATTCGAACAGACAAATGTATATAAAAGAAATAATAAAACACTAGATGTTGGTCCCTAATCGTAAGCAGTTTACCATATCAGTTTTATGGTTCTGAGTTTTCAGTGTTAATTGGTTTAACATGAGAACCAGTAGAATGAATGGTTTATGTAGGTTAAAATGAAAACTGGAGAACGCCACTTGGAGCTTCGAGCAACAATAAATGCAAAAAATTTCAACGCAAAGGTTAAGGAATTTTCAAGAAGGTGTCAAAATTTCAAAATCTGAACAAATAAAACAATTTATTAAAGTTGAATATCCAAAATAGATGTAAGAATAATTGTCCAAAACATAACAAGGGCTTTTATAGCGATACTGCGAAAATTCGCTATGTCTCGCAAAGAATGGAAAACTTTTTTATATTTAAATTTTTTATAAAATATTACTTTCATTTGAGATATCAACTTTATTTAGACTGTATTATCTACTTTTTGTATAATTAACATTTGAATTTATATCACATTTTTCGTTTACACTTAAAGGGTGTTTAGTATTCGCATACCAAATTTCAACTACTTACATAAAATTGAAATAAAATTGTTATATATTTATGGATGTAGTCTACCACTGTGAAATGTGAAAATTTAGATTTTGAATAATTTTCTCTCTTTAGTAAATATTTCTTAAATATTGTTTAAAAATATTAATGTCATTGAAATATATTATTTAATATTTTTTAAACACACTCGGAAAATGTTAATGTTTAATTCTAATTCTTTTACACGAGCTTAAGATCTTTTATTTATAAATTATATTTTTGTCTTTTGTTTTATTGAGCTAAAGATCCTTTATTTTATAATTATAATTATAAAATAAAGGATCTTTAGCTCAATAAAACAAAAGACAAAAATATATTTAAAAAGATCGAAGAAAAATAAGAAAATTTTTAAATTATAATTATTTATTTCCAATATTTCGTCTCCACATTGGGTAACTTCTTCGGGGAACAATTATTATAATTCGAAAAAGTTAAATTAATGGTTACTTTGAGTACACGAATGTATCATGCCGATTCGACAATACGCACATCAATTTGTCGGTGTCGACTCTTCACTTTCACCACCAATGATTCGATACATTCTGAAATACGCGTGAAGAATTATCTGTAAAAGTTATCAAATTTTTAGCAACTCCAAAAAAAAAAATAAAGAAAAACAGAGAAGAACTAGAAACACAAAAAACATGAAAAAAATGTTAATTTATTTATTATTTTGCAATTAAATTGTTTTTTTTTTATTAGTTTTGCATGTACTACAATATGAAATGATCATTTTTATGTGTTTTTGCAAAACTAAATGATTTTTTTCCCAATTCAAAAATCTTGGCAGACAAAGAGACAAAAATTTTGTTTTCCAAACTTTATCTTGTTATTCTGCCGGAATTGATTTTTTTTGCACTTTTATTGTTGAAATGAATAAAATAATCGAAAAATAGTTAAAAATTTAAAGAATTTTCATGTTTTAATAGAAAAAACAAGCATTTTCTTGTCAGACGCGTCAATGTTGGCTAGGAAAAAAAAGTGATGGAAACTCGCGTCGTACGCGTATTATAGAATATATCGATGATCTCCAAAAAACATGTTTTCTTTACATCACTAGCGTATTATAGAATAGCTACGGCTCGTATTTATGGTGAAGGTGACTTCAGAAAAATACCCGTATATATTTGTTTTTATACGTGGCGTATGATTAATGTTAATGAAATAGCGATTTAATTAATTCCTAAATTATTAAATTTTCTAAAATTGAAATGGAAAAAGTTTGTTCAAACCTGCTAGCTATTTTAAATATTTCAACATAACATACACATACAAATATATTGTATATTATTAAAAACGGAAGCGGATACGGAAGCAACAAATATTTAGTTTATAATTGTAAACAAAGAATTTAAATTATAGAATTTCTTTATTTGTTTTACCATAAATTTATAAATTGATTTATAAATAATCATTGTTAACACTTTCACTACCGACTTTTTGTATGTATGTGAATATATTTCTGTTTTGACTTCCGATTCCTGTTGGGCTCCAGACATTGAACAGAAAAAGGTTTACATATATGACCCCACCCCTTCATACCGCCAGAAAAATGTGCCCGAAAATCGAATTTTTTAAAATTTTCAGCACAAATTTGGAGAATTGGCAGATTTGATGCGATTTTGAGTATCAAATTTAAATAAAAGTCCAAAGTTAAGCAATGTTATGCACCTCCAAAAGTTCGGCCAAATCGAAAATATTTCGGCGGCCGAACTTTTAACTTTATAGCTAAACTTTGGGTTTTTCGTTAAAGTTTATACACAAAATCGAAATAAATAGGCTCAACCAAAAGGTTTCCTAGATACCGAAAAAACTGACCAATTATAGGTTTTTGGCCGATCTATTCAGTCAGACACTACTATTTTTACAACTTAGATATTCGAATAACCAAAAATGTCTTGTGTAGTTTTGTTCTGGTCGTTAGATGAAGCTACGTGCCAAATTTCGAGTTTCTAGCTTTACTAGTTTATTAGATACACCAGACACCCCTTTTTCGGAGATAAAGTCGTATTACAAAAATCGAACTTTGTTAACAAATATCTCGACCATGCCATGATGAATGAACAGTTTATGCAAATTACAATTTTTTTTCAATTACCAGTATCCTAATGAACATATTTGAACAAAAATATAAAATTAATTTGCATTATCAACTTTTTTATATATATTTTTTTTTAAATTTGTACACTCTAGTGTACAAGGGTAGTGAAAGGGTTAATATTAATTTAAAACATAAACATTTTATAAATTTGTTTTTAAATGCCAATAATTAATTGTTTAAAAATACATAAAAACTACAATACCCAGTGTAGAAACAGTACTGACATGTCATAACTTTTCTCACTACCAGTAATGACACCAGTATACGCATTACTTTAAATTAAATAAGAAGGACCTACTAATAACTAGTTCATTTTCCCGTTGTTTCAATACAAATAAAAATGCGTTACCCATAAGTAGTTATTTTTATCATTATTTCAAATGTAAATGACCCGTAGGGTCAAGTTTAGAAAAAGCCCACTTTGATATTTCAGAAAGTAGGAGGAATCTCTCCAAGATTTTGGGAGCTACTTCTTCTCCGGGAGACGCGCTAGCAGATTAATGCATAAATCATCATTCTGGGTGACCGTTAAGGGGTTAAAATTTAAGTTGAAAGAGAGCCTTTTTAGCCGTGTTTTTATAGCAAAATGTACAAATCTCGGGATAGAGATATTTCAGAAAGTAGGAGGAGTCTTTTCAAGATTTGGATCTCTATTTCTTTTCCGGAAGACGCTCTAGCAGATGAATGTATAAATTATATTCGATTGGGTTGGATTCGATTGGGGCACGCTAAATGGGTCAAAGTGGGATTTTTCAAAATTTGACCCTATGGGTCAAAAGTCGGGACATCAGAATTCGTTTTAGAAGTATGTTTCCTTCGGCAAAGTTTTTTATTTTGATCCCTAGAATACGATTTTTCTTGTACGTTGTGCGATTTTTAAATTAACCCGCCCTAACATATGATCAAAACCTTGAGTTTCTTGTAGGTGGTGGATTAGAATGAGGTTGAAGATGACCTAGTCGCTTAGGTCGAAAGTGCGGTACTCCCTCTATCTCTGAGCCCCACATAATTTTTATTTTCTTATTTTCTTACATTTATTAACAATTAGTGTAATAGTAACAATAGTAACATATTTGTAATAGTAACATTTAATTATGACCTCAAACCTGACAATTCAAAATGAACTGCAATTTTAAAAAATCAATAATACATACAAATAATTTTTTATAGATGCATTTTTTTTTAAACTTATTTTTAGACTAATTATTTTTGTCCATACTGGTAAACATATAGGTAACCACATATTTGTTTTATTTTTGTAAGGTGTTTAATATATTGTCGGCTTATTATTGGTTTGAGCCACTGACCATTTTTGTAAAAATTGAGTTAGGAATTAATTATATGTAATTGATTCCGAAACCCGTTTCGCGTTATCTCGTATCATATCAGAGATATCCAGTTCAAAATTTGACCCACCTACCGACTTTGCATACAAAAATTAAAAAATGTGTGCCTTCTTTATCGTTTTTCTCGATAACAACGTTTTGGCGTTGTCAAACCAATAATAAGCCGACGATGGGTCATTATTTTGCGCGACATCCCCATATAAAAGTAATGAGACCTGTATTGAAAATTTGAAATACACTTAGAATACCACTGCAAATGTAGTTACAAATGAAATTTCACTTGAAGAAAGGATGTCTAACATTTCAGTAAATTCATATAACATTGTCATTTGTTTTATAATGCTCAAAAAATTACTAACATGTTATTAAAACATAAACGAACATTTATTTATTTTTATTTTTTTAAATAACAAAAAACTACTGTAAATAATGAATGTAAAATCATAAAACAGTCATATGATGTGGTTTGTTTTTTTTAAATGAACTATGTACATGTTAAAATTTAATTTGTTCTACAAATGACTGACATTTACATTAAAAATAAAGAAACTGTATTACAACCCAAGCAACTACATATTTTAAAGCAGAAGTTCCCTGAGTGTGCTTTATATTACCAAATATGTACTTATATAACCACTTATATGGTAATGCTTTTCTACACTGGGTAGTAAATAACTAAAATATTTTTATTCTATTTAAATAAAACAATTATAAATAAGCTTATTATTTCAACAATTTCAACACAAAATTTATTACACTGACAAAATTATTAATCTAAATTATATCAGAATTTTGTTTAGTAAAATGAAATTTATTTTTAAATAAATATTTAACGGAATACATTAATATTTTAATTGTTTTAATTAATAGTGTACATCTTTTAGGAATTAATACTATCATTGGGAGAATACATTCAAAGTCAATTAAAATGTTAATCGAATTGGTAATTTTCGTTATTAAAACTAGTTCCAAATTGTTTCTGTGTATTATCTAACATAAACATTTTATTAATTTATTCCGTATACATGTGAGGTACATCAAAAATGTTCTACACCTGCTGAAACTAATTTTCTATGCTTCTTATTTCTCGAGTTTTTAAAAAATTGTGAAGATCAAAAAACAGGTTTAGGCTGACTGTACTTAAAAGTTATGAAACATCTTCACCAAAAGAATCGATGGCCATTTGAAAGCCAAAAACAAAAAAAAATTACTTGAAACTCACAAGAGATTTTTCATTCATTTAATTTTTTTTGCTAGTTTTTAACTCTCAGATCCGAACCAATTTAAAATGGAGTGTATGGTGGTGGTTTACGAGTAAAACCAAAACTTCCTGATTTTTTAACGGGTTTTTGCTACTTTTAATGGAATTAGGTTTTAAGAACAGTATTTAAAAAGCGGTGTTATTATATATAGTTTGGGGTATACTAATTTGATGTCTGCGCACCAATAATGGGATACGAGCATCACAAACTTGAAAGCAATTGACGTTCATTTTTTGAAAGTGTACGTTTTTTGCGTCTGGCATTCACAATTATATTTGAAATTGACTAGCGTATTGCGTGAACTGAGTTTCTTTGTAAACAGCACCTTCGAGTCAAAAGACATTTTAAAACGTAAAAGTTAAATGAGGGTTTTAAAAATTTTATTCGCATTTTTTTTTTTTTTTTATAAAAAACATGTTTTTGGGAATATACATAGTTAGATATCTAGAGTGAATATTCGCGACGGAATAAATAGATAAAGTGCAAACAAGTTTAAGTTTTTTCATTCCCAGCGGTTACAGCGGCAGTATTTTAAAGTAAAATAATGAATCAGTGCTATGAACCAAAATGCTTCAATAAGTTCGCCAACTCACCATCAGGTGCCGAGCAACAGCTGTTCTAAGATCCCGTGCAATTACAGTGTTGACATGTTTGAAGACCTTCATATTGCCCACCTTTCATCTCTTCACTATATTCTTCCCAAAGTAAGCAACACATTAAAAAAATAGGAAGAATTGCCTTATTGTTGCTTCCCTTAAAAAAAAAACATATTTCACTTTGTAACAACTAAAGCGTTATATATATTTCCGCAAAACGTACAACAAATAAAAGATTTTAATAAGCTTGATACTAAAATCGAAAAAGCATTAACAAATTTTACAGACTTTATATTTTATTGAGCACTCTGTTAAAAATCGACATATATGGATCCATACGTAAGCACACATGATTTATACATGTCCATAATGCATCCATACATAATTCATATACGTTCATAAATGATTTATATGTATATGTTCATATGATTGATCATATATATTCATGTATATTAGGGTGGGGCGATTTGAACATCTTAATGGTCGCTTCGCGTTTCTGATTCTTGGGATTGTACTGAGCAAAAAAGTCCACTAGACCATACGTCTACGGTGAAAATCGAGCTTCCACATTTTGACTTGTTAGCCGTATTTTGTGAAAGTAACAATGTGTGGGATGGACATATCTCAGGAAGTAGGAGGAGCTTATCCAGATTATGGTATCAATCTCTTCTTTGAAAGATTCTCTAGCAGATTAATGCATCAATCATATTTGTGGGTGGGGTTTAAGGGGTTAATTTTTAATTTCAAAATAGGGCGTTTTTGCCGTATTTGTGAAAGTAACAATGTGTGGGATGGACATATCTCAGGAAGTAGGGGGAGCTTATCCAAGATTATGGTATCAATCTCTTCTTTGGAAGATTAATGCATCAGTCATATTTGTGGGTGGGAGTTAAGGGGTTAGTTTTTAATTTCAAAATAGGGATTTTTTGCCGTAAAGTCAAAATCTGGAAGCTCGATTTTCACCGTAGACGTAAAGTCTAGTGAACTTTTTTGCTCAGTACAATCCCAAGAATCAGAAACGCGAAGCGCCCATTAACATTTTTTTCCTTCCATACTAATCGCCCAACCCTAATGTATATACATTAACGAAAATTGAGGTGATAGTTATATATCGCACACCTAGTTCAAAAGTGAATCAACTCAAAATTTTTAATTTTTCAGAAAGCGAAAAAACATATTTGCAACTTTATACCAATTGAAACATAAAGCAAGACATAACTGTTTTTTAGCAACAGTTAACAACAACAAAATACACTGATATTTGTTTTATAGATAAACAAGTGTATTGAGCATAGTTTAAGCATATAAACCCGAAAAATTAAAATTTTGAGTTGTGTCACTTTTGAACTAGGTGTGCGATATATACAGTTTCCAGCACTCGTGATTATATGTAAGTACTTTTTCCACCTAAAAATATTTGACACAATAACTAAAGTTTCCTTTCATAAATTTTATAAAGATATAAGGTACGCTGAATCCAAATCTGGTCTCAGAATCACTTTCCGGCATCAGGCGTTCGAGCTATATTAACGGGAAAGTTGTCTTTTTTGAATATTTTCCTTACGAAAATATTGTTAATTGAAATTCAGGTTGTAACTGCAATTTTAAAGTCCTACAGTGTAAAATTAAAAAAAAAAATCGAATTTATTATCAAGGTTTATCGACGATAATTTCAAGAAAAAATAAGATATCTTAAAAATTCAAAAACTGAAAAAAAGAGCAAGAGTTGTTTGTTCAGGTACCGTTAAAAGTATTGTAAAAAAAGATATTTCCAGGAAGGTGAAAAATCGGAGCATTTTGATCAAACACGACACTTTTCCTGTTTATATATCTCGAACGCGTAATGTCTAAGAGTGATTCTGAGAATAGATTTGGATTCAGCGCACCTTATACCTTTAGAAAAAAGCGTACCTTATGCCTTTAGAAGAGTATACTTTAGTTCTAATGTCAAATATTTTTCGACCTGAATCTTTATGTGCAAAAAGTCCTAACATGTACTCACGAGTGCTCCCCACCGATATTATACAATTTATTATCAAGGTTTATCGATTTTAGTTTGTTTATTTCTATCATATATTTTTATATATAATTATATATAAAAGGAAATATGTTTGATTTTATTGTATCATATATACCTATATATTATTGTACATTAAAGTATATATGATTTCATATTAAGCTATATCAAGTATATATGAAGAGATACAAAATATCAACTTATATTTAACATAATATATAATGGTATATGATAATATTACAGCTATATTAAAAAGTATTATATGTCAAAATATATCGTTACATATGGCCACATATATAATTATTTATACTCATAGCAAGCTATATATATATAGCTATATATAAACTTTTTTCGTCGGGTGATGTAAACGAATTTTTTTTAGAAAAAAGCGTACCTTATGCCTTTAGAAGAGTATACTTTAGTTCTAGTGTCAAATATTTTTCGACCTGAATCTTTATGTGCAAAAAGTCCTTACATGTACTCACGAGTGCTCCCCACCGAAATTATACAATTTATTATCAAGGTTTATCGATTTTATTTTGTTAATTTCTATCATATATTTTTATATATAATTATGTATAAAAGGAAATATGTTTGATTTTATTGTATCATATATACCTATATATTATTGTACATAAAAGTATATATGATTTCATATTAAGCTATATCAAGTATATAAGAAGAGATACAAAATATCAACTTATATATAACATAAGATATAATGGTATATGATAATATTACAGCTATATTAAAAAGTATTATATGTCAAAATATATCGTTACATATGGCCACATATATAATTATTTATACTCATAGCAAGCTATATATATATAGCTATATATAAACTTTTTTCGTCGGGTGATGTAAACGAATTTTTTTTACAAATTCAAATGTTAATTATATAAAAACTAAAAGCAGTATACATAAAGTTGAGATAGCAAATGAAAGAAAATTTTATCAAGTTTTTAAATTTAAACAAAATTTGCCACTCTTTGCGAGACGGAGAGAATTTTCGAATTCTATACGCATATACGAGTATTTCGACTATTCAACATTAACGAATTGTTTCTTCGTGAAAACAAGGATTTTTCATCAAGTGTTGAAATTGATTGTCTTGCAGAATGTGACTAAAATTTTGAAATTTATTCGCAATCAATGGTTTAAAGTCATGTTTTTTAGTTTATATTTTATATTTGCTTACATTTCATTATAAAAAAATGATTATCGCCTAAACCATGAATTAGTACTTGAAGAAGTACTTTACCCGTAAATTCAACTGTTGCTAGAAGTTATACCCGTAAGTTACTCAATATTCTCTTCCGACGTGGAACCCTATATTTTTATTTTGTTTTTAAACTTTTGTTTATTTTTACTTAAATTTTGAAGATTCAGGGATTTCAAAATTACAACTTTTTCTAATAATTCTATCCTTCTTGTTTTGCCATGAAACTGACAAAAAATGTTTGTTTTACAAAATGATCGCGCTTTTTTAAGTTCTGATATAAGACAAACATTTTATATTTTTTTGTGTTGTAATATATATTTTAAAATTGTGATAAATGCAATGAGATCTATAAATTGATGTAGCTTTAATTAAATGCAAACAAAAAGTGAAATTTTAATATTTTTAATTTGCTTGAAACTTAAAACTGCCATAACTTTTTGACCTTTAAAGATAAATGATTAGCGCGAATGGATTTAACAAGCTTGAACATCGGCCAACATATACACAAAAGGTTATTTATGTTATAAAAAAAAAAATTTAAAATATTTTACCTCAAAGTGTCGAAAATTTTTGAAATTCCTCATATAAATTATTTTAAGAATTTTGAATAAATTGTTATTTAACTAGTGTTATATAATCAATTTAATTTAAATTCCTTTCACATATATAATGCTTAGACATTATGTATGTATGTATGTATTATCTTCGGGTCCAATATAAACTAATATATATAAATCTCTTATACATATACACACATATATAAATTTACATGATATTTGTTTTTATTTAAAACACGTCTTATCTTATCTACCCTCAATACGTTTAAATACATAATTGGGTAATAAAATGTGTAATAGAATGTTTCTAATTTAAAAAGAAGGAAAGTTTTTTTGCAAATGCTTCTTTTAGCACTTCAAGCTGTATATCTTCAGAATATATTTAAGCATAAGCTTTACCAGAGAGTTTGGTAATAAAAATTATAATACAACAACTTAATGGTTATCGTATGCATGCAAAAAAGGAAATTTCATAAACTTCTTAAAGAAAATAAACATTACCGCATAGGTATGTAAGGCATTTCAGAACAAATGACACGTTACATTAAGTTACATCTATTTGAAAATAGCTTGAAATGGTAAACACAAAAATTTAAAAAAAAATCTATTTAAATCATGTATGGCAAACGATTTGGTGCGGATATCGGTAAGAGAAAGGCTATTTGAATTTATATCTGTAACGGCATTTTAGTTGTAATTATATTTCAGTTATTTCTGTAAGGATTTTTTCGCGGTAACGGTATTTCGGTAACGGTATTTTAGTGGTAACGTTATAGCGGTAACTCTATTTTAAGGTTAACGGGGTTTCAGTTATTTGGATAACGACTTTTATCGGTATCGGTATTTTACGGATAACGGTAATATCTATGCACAACAATATTTTAACACCATTTTGATCAAATTTAAATGACTGGCTAGTTTATTATCAAACTGTAGGAAAATATATCTAATCGACGAAAAAGTTCCGATATAATCATATATGATTATATATAAAGGGTCCGCCAAATAACTTTTTTTTTTTTTGAAAATGCTATAAAAAAAACTACTGAATATTTTTTCGTGTAGGCTACTGCATGGACAGCCGAGGCAGCCATTTGAATGAAATTATTTTCCATTATTAACCGGAAGGATTGTACTTTCAAATAAAAAAAGAAATTTGAGAAAATATTCAGCAGTTTTTTTTATAGCATTTTCAAAAAAAAAAAATTATTTGGCGGACCCTTTAGTATCACATATAACTACCATATGGGGAATGCGACCGGTTCTGCGTGTGCCACAAAATGGGTCCCTTCGTGCCAGAGACCGGTCCTCTGCTAAACCCTACCCTATGTAAACAACTGGCAAATTTAACATTTTCTTGTCATATGAGGGGGTCATTTGTCCTGCTTTAAACCACATAGTGGCATGCCACATGACTAACCAAAGATGGACATACCACAAGACTGTAGCAAAGGCCCATGTCGTATAAAATAAACGAAAACTAAACAGCTTCCAATGGGTAAAATTCTAGAAAACTGGCTTTTTCGTGCTAATAAGCATTCTGGTTAACTGGTATGTCCTCCCTATACCAGTCACAGGATTGCTAATTTTAGGACAATTGACACTGCTTAACCCACTTCAGTATTAAATTACACCAGTACTGTGACAAGTCCTTCTGGAACTAGTCACTTTTAGGTCAATTGACTCCTCATTCCCCATAGGGTAAACATCACATCACATCTGCTCCGGAAAATGGCATACATAAGCGGATCTCATGGTATCTCATGCGATATTATAACACATATGTTGAAAAATGGGCCTATCAAATATGATCAAATTATATATAATATGATATAATTTTATCTAATAAGTTTTCAAATTAAAAAACAAAATTTTATTATTTAATCCACTTAAGTACTACGTGCAATTCATTTATAAAACATATAAAGGATAATTTTAAAAGATAATTAAAAATGTAAAAATGTGTACTTTTTATGAACCTGAAGTTGAAACATATAATAAATTTAAAACGCTCAGTAAACCACAACAAACAAAAACACACATTTACCAAGGAAGAAATCAAAATTTTGTTTATATATACTAAAAAATATGCAGTAAAAAAACTGTTTCTCTTAAAACCAATTGGCATATAAAATTTAACAGATGTAGAATACCATGGTTCTTTTTTGTCTATATGTTCGTTGGTTTAAAACCTAATAATTATAACGTTGTTTTTTAGAACTTAAAAATAAAAAACTATTAATAATCATCAAATCAAAAAAAGTAGTTTATCATGTTTTTTTTTGCAGTAAATTTTGAAACTCATTTATATTCATATTCTAAACGGTACTAAAAAATATATATACATTTTTTTATTAAATTTTACTATATATATTTATATATAATGATATGTTCTGCCATATATAATTATATATAAAAGTGATAGATTTATTTTTGATGAATTGTATCATATACACTTATATATGATCATATATAGTATAATATATGGCCATATATAGATCTATATCTATTTGTTATGAGAAGATATACAAGATATGCTAATATATAACATACGATGCTATGATATATGATTATATATTATGCCATATTTAAAAAAAATTCATACACTAAATATAAGATATGAACATATATCGTTATATATTGCCACACATATAAGCATATATAATGATATCAAGTTTTATATTAGCATATAGAAACTTTTGTCTTCGGATATATACAGCGATCATTTTTTCTGATCTCTACTTAAATTAATAACAAAATTGAGGTATTGCTATTTTAAATTATTTCGGTAACGGCATTTTAAGAATAACGCTATTTCAATTAATTTGGCAGCGGTATTTTTACGATAACGCTTTTTTAGTTATTTCGGTAAAGGATATCAATATTTCAGTAATATTGGTAACGATTTTTTGTGGATAACGGTATTTTAGGGATAATAATAGTGAGATGAAACGGTTTGAAATCGATAACGGTATTTTAACGGTATTTCTTGCCATACCTGATTTATATTGCCACCAATTAGCATTTACAGTTTTTTTCCTCAAGTTTTATTTAAATACATTCTAAAAAAAAATTTTTTTTTTAATAATTCACCCTGCCTAATTCACTTAGATTTTGACAAACTCAAGAAAGTTATTTCAAAAGTTTATTCCATCGTAGAACAGCAAGCTTGAGTTTAATTTCTTTTAGCTGGTCATTTGATATGAATTGCTTTATATACATATATTGCTAGTACATTGTTAAGCATTGTTTTACACCAACAAATTTTTTATTTTTTTTTTGTATTTATACTTAGACATCCATTAAATGATTAGAAAGTTTTTGTTTTGTTTGCGAAAAGTTAACATTACTTGTTGATTTATTATTTAATTTGTTTTGTTTAAATTAAGGATAATATTCAGTTTCTCTCGTTAATAACCAGTGAAGAAACGGTAATACATGTCTTTCCTTTTCTCACTACCAGTAATGACACCAGCTGGCTCTCTTCATTACTTTAACAAGGACTTACTAATTAAACTTCCCATTATTTCAATAGGAGAAAAAATGCGTTACCCATAAGTAGATATTTTTATCAATATTTTAAATACAAAGCAATGCTCTATACATTTTTTGAAAATCTATTTTTAGACTCAATATTTTTTCACTTCTAGTAAGTATATATATAAGTACTTATTTTTGATATTTTGTAAGCTGGAAAGTAATGACATTTTGTGCAAGCACGTCTTTTACGTTTGTATCTTTCAAATTTAACATGACCAGCAAAAACAGGTATTACTTAGTAATTAAGGGTGTAAGTAGCGCACAAAGGGACTCTCTTGTTACCATGCTATTTACTTTCTAGCTTACTTTTATTCTCTATGACCTAAAATTCATGGGTGGTCATTACCATCTAGCTTGCAAAAAAAAGTGAGAATAATGAGTAATGTGATTGGTTACTCATAGTGAAATAATACGTAATTACTTTTATATTAGGTATAAGTGGTTACTCACAATGATATAATAAGTGGTTGCCAAAATAAGTGTTTATCATTAAGTTTTTTTTTAAGAAATCTTGAAAAAAAAGTTTGAAATAACTTTAGCTTGGCAAATTTACTTTAAAATGTTTAATTAAAGCAAATGAATACAATATTAGAATCAAAAATATGAAATCGATACTTATGTCACCAATTACCAGTAACTCATTATTTGCCAATTACATATAAGTACTTCTATAACGCACTAACATTAAGTCATTGTTTTGTATTTTAAAGTAAACTAATGTGTAATGAACTATCATTACTTGAAAATTTATGCGGTAATGACTTGTTTTTGATGGGTGTCGAGATATTTAAGATGGTAGAGTGATTGACTGACAATCTGTAGGCCCGAGTTCTATTCCAGTGTTTGTACATTTTATTAAAAAAAATTTCAATAAAAAATTTTTGTTTTTTATTAAATTTATTTTTTTTTTTAAATTTATTTTTAAACTAATTGTTTTTGTCTATAGTAAGCGTATAGGTAACCACATATTTTTCTATTTTTTGTAAGGTATTTAGTAATGATATGTCATTATAATGCGCAACATCCCCATATAAGTAAAAGTAATGGGATTTGCAATGATAATTGTAAGTACTTGCCATTACCAAATATGTATCTATATAACCAACTATATGGTAATGCTTTTCTGCACTGGGACGTAAGACTTTGTTTAATTTTCAGACTTACAGGCATTTAAAAAGGGTTGTCCAGAATGTACAAAAAAAAAAACAGTTAGTGCAAAACTTGCGTTTTGTCAATTTTCTAAGAAACTTTAAAAAATAGGGATGCTACATGTGATTCTATCCCAGTGTAGAAACAGTAATGACATGTCATTACTTTTCTCACTACCGATAAAGACACCAACTTACTCTCTGTATTACTTTAACATAAATATTAAGGACATACTAATAATCAGTAAATTTTCTCATTATTTTAATAAAAAAATACTGCGTTACCCATAAGTACTTATTTTTATCATTATTTTAAATATACAGTGATGATCCCAACATTTTTTGAAAATCTGTTTTAGACGCATTATATATATATTTTTTTTTAAAGAGAAGCAATACTGATTAAATTCTACTCATGGATAGATGCAAGGTGGGGAAAGATGAAGGGCTTCAAACATGGTAACACTGTAATTGCGCGAGGTTGCTCGCCACTGGATGGTGAGTTGGCGAATTTATTGATTAGGACAAACAAAAACAGCTCTTTAAACAACATTTTAAGCGCTTAAAAAAAAGCTAGAAAACCAGTAAAATGAGCCGTTTAAATATAAAAATAAGCCGTTAAATTTAAAAAGAAACCATTAAATTTCATTATTTTTATTAAAATTGAGTCTACGAATATGTAAAATTTGTAACACTAATTCCTTCGTCAGTCAAACAAAGGTACAATACAGCAATTGTTTTTTCCTAAGCTTCAAAGTGCAAATTATTTTGATCAAAATATTTTTGATAAGCCCACAACATGTGACATTAAATTTGTAACTTTAAATTAAAACTTAAAAAAAAAAAAAAATACTTCAAGTACCTATTGCTAAAAAAATTGCAGAACAGATATATTTTAAATGAAAAAAAGCTAAAATTAGCTTCATTTATAAAGAACAAAGTCAATAAGGAGCTCATATTTATAAAATAAGCAAATATAAAAAATAAGCTCTAACAAATATAAATAAAGGGGAGAATAAAAACAAACAGCATGTATTGTATATCTACCAAAGGTAGAGCTTGCACAAACGAACAAGTTTTCAATTTATTTGTGATCAATGGTGATAATCCTTAACTTCGGGCTCATATATTAGTTCTCATTTAGTGGAAAACTAGGTTATATGAATGTTTGATGTTTTGCATGGGATTGTCACTTCTTTCAAACCGTGTTCTGATGATGGGACCCTAGAAAATTCCCGAAATAGATCCTAAAAGTAATCAATTATTAAATTTGAAAACAAAAACTCTATATATTATTTGTTACGACAATATCCTAATAAAGAAAAATAGAGTATGTTCTCGAACTTGAATAATTTTCATTTTCATTGCACAAAGGTCGAAAAACCATCATTTTTATTTATCATACAAATTATATCAAACTTCTAACAAATATAGCTTAAAATTTTCATAATTTCGTGATCAGAACTTGTATTTAATTTAAATAATTATATACTTCAAAATAATTTAAATAATTATATCCTTCCAAATCATTTTTGGTTGCCCTAGTAATGACATCGTGTACAAGCAAATTATTTATGTGTATCTATTACATATAATATGTCGAGATAGCTCAGATGTTAGAGCGTGTGTGGGCATATTTTATTAAAAAAAAACTCAATAAGAAAATATTTAAATATTTATATTCCACTTAAATTTTATTACGCTCCACAAAATTTTAGTAAAGGTAAAAACATCTGTCTTAACCATTGCACCAGAATTACTCTTAAATTTCTTTCAATTAAAAAAAAAAAAAAAAAATATTCGGAAAGTATGAGATTTGGATTTATTCACTCAATTGCTTATAACTTTGTCATGTTTCGGTCGATTTTCTTCTAGTTGGTCTTAAAAAAGTAAAAGTAAGTTAAAGTATCATCTTTAAATACACACAAAAAAAAAATTCATACCATTTATGAATATTTTATGAAAAATTTGCGAATGTTCTAATTTATGAACTTTTTCTTAACATTTATGAACAGTTCATAAAAAATACTGGGAAAGTTTGTGTCTCATAAGTTATGGCAAGGTTCTTAAAATATATGTAGAAACACTTATTATTTATGAAAAAGTACTTAAAATATTTGCCAATGTACAAAATCCTAATATTTAAGAAAACTTGCATAAATTGCACTAATACTAGGCATTTTATGTACCTTTTCATAAGTGTAAGGGAAACTAGGAACACTTCATAAATAGAAAGTAAATTTCATAAATAGTATGAACCTTTAAAAATATGAACTTTTTCATAAAAAATTATGAATTTTATTTTTTTGCGTGTACATGAAGAGAAACCAGAAGGTTTTTTTTTTAACGATTTGTACTTTTCCATCGGCACAGAATTACTATAAAATATGATTTTTTTGAAAATGTGCCCTATTTGCATCGATATATTTTGAACCGCTTTACCAATCAAAGATCCGATTATACATATTTGTTCGTCATCTCAATACTTTGCAACGACCCAATCGGACATTCCCAGCTCGAGATATGATTTGTCCAGTAAAAAAGGTCGAAAAATTTAACCTAGATTTTCGAATTCAGTGGGAGCAAATACATAAGGAAATCTATCTCTCATCAAATGTACATGAAAAAATTTAATTTTGTAAACTAGTGTAATCATTAGTTTCTTCTATAAATAACGCAAGCCACAATTCGGCTGGTTCTACTGAAACCCTAATTTAATCGCAAATTTGATTAGAAAACCCGTATTTGCAGTTACCACTTTTAATTATCGACAACTTTTTAATACATTTGATAGATTGTACTATTTTTTTTTGTACTATCCTTAACTAAAAAGTTCCTTCGACCATGTGCAGCTGCTGCAATTAATATAAACAGAAAATTTATACGCCTCAGTGTACAAAAAAATAACATACACATGCAATTGTCCATCATGGCGTATGCAATTTCCCTGTATTTTTAATTGCTGGAGCCTCTCATGCTTCTACCGTACACAATTACTTACCGAACTTTATTTGAAAAGTTGATTGGAGACACCAATAAATATATACTGGGATTGTTTTTCAGCTCCTTTTCCCTTTTTTAATTTACAGTACAGTGTTTTTGCTTTAATAATCGATTAAAGGTAAGTCCTAATGAAATAACGTCATATCAAATAAAAGTTGATGGTTATGACTGAATTGCAACTTTTTTTTTCTGGGTGCAATTTTTGTTTGTTGCGTAACTTTTTAAATATGAAGAAAAAAATCTTGGGGCTTCGGGAACCACACGTTTGAAATTCATTTCTAAACATTAAGACAAATTGTGTTTGGCACACGCGACGTATAAGTAATATTAATAATGTTATGTGTGGCATATGTGACGTATGAGTAATATTAATAATTTTATGCATGTCATATGTGACGTATGAGTAATATTTATTAATACTCAAAAATTCTTTCGTATAACTTTTTTGTTTTACATTATAATTTGACAATTCAAAGAGATTTTTTTTTTAAATATAGTGGAACACGGTTATACCGAACTTTTTTTCTGGTCCCCACCCATCTACTAACATATTTCATACAAAATAACGAATATCGTTTAGAGCGAACTTTTTATATAACGAACGCATTTTTTTTGGACTCTTTTTAAGAATTTTCATATAAATTCTTACACTTATCAAGATTATAAAAAGTTCAGCTTTTTACTTGGAATTTTACTGAAAATAATTAAAATTGAGATTTTTATTTGTTCGGATTTAGATCATGACAAATTTTTCTCTAAATTAACAGAAAAATTATAATTTTTATATGATAATGTGGGATTTAACGTTACCCAATTTCTTTAACGTGTGAGTTAAATAGAAGATATTTACGATTAACACTAACGAAGAATGTTGATGAAGACCGTAGTGGGTCAGAAAATGCATTCCATTCATGCTAATAACTTTTTCTGTGTTTTTTTTTCCTAATAGTCAAAGTAAATAATCATATAAAAATTATAATTTTTCATGATATAAAACCGAACAAATAAAAATCTCACACATAAATTTATAGATCAACGATAAAATTCACTATTAAACCACTCACCAGGTACAGTGTAAAAATCGTTTAATGTATATGCTCGACATATGTATTAACAAAAAATCTTTAATGTTTGTTGATATGCTTTGCTTATGTAGAAGGATAGTATATGATGACATTAGAGAAAAGAACTGCCATTTAAAAAAGTTTTAACTGAAAGTTAAACCGGCAACTATGATAATGACTAGAGAAAAAACAAACACACTATAAATAGAAATCGTTCGTGGTAAATTTCATTCTAACTCAACACACAGAGTAATGTGGGATTTAACGTCACAACATTTCTTTAACGTGTGAGTTAAATAGAAGATATCTACGATTAACACTAAATGGCACGAAGAATGTTGATGAAGACCTTAGTGTCTAATAACTTTTTCTGTGTTTTTTTCTAATAGTCAAAGTAAATTATCATATAAAAATTATAATTTTTCTGTTAATTTAGAGAAAAATTTGTCATGATCTAAAACCGAACAAATAAAAATCTCACACATAAATTTATAGATCAACGATAAAATTCACTAATAATTAAAATTTGTATGAAATGTAATTTAATGACAGAGTTGTAGCAAAATACAAAAAAAAAAAAATTAAAATTGTGGAATTAAAAAAAATATCGTAAAATGTTTACCACGCTTATAGGGAACTTCGCTTATAACGAACTAAGTTGTCAGTTAGGTCCCTACGAGTTCATTGTAACCGTGCTCCACTGTATATGAGTTAATTTTATAACAAAGTTATATGTTTAATATAATTTTTATTAAACAATTAATAATGAAATGTTATTAAATAATTGTAATCAAATGCGCCTACGTATATTTAAAAATTTATACATTTTATATGAAAACACATTTTTGCTCATTTATTTGTCCCCAACTCTTTTTAGTCCCAAAATCATCATAATAATTTTCATATTAGTTTTAAATGCTGCACAAACAACATTAAGACTTTCTTGGCTAATTAGAGTTGTGCGTACATGTAATTATAATGATTTTTTTTTTTTTTTTTTTGGCAAACAACCCCGTCTCTCATACATAAAACACATGCTGTTTATAATTACCACAATTAAAATGTAAAAACATGAGTAAACATTAAATTAAGTAAAACATTAATTTAAGAGTTTAACAGTAAAAGCCAACAAATAAACGGAAACAAATTCAGCATTGAAGAAAACGTTTTTTAAAACAATTTTAGTTCAACTTATTAAAGATAAAAAAAACCCCAACTGATTGTGGTGGTGATGTTGGAGAAAAAATTACAAAAACAAATTGTCTTGACATCTGTTAAATTCAGAGGAGATCAGACCGACCACCCGCTGAGTTGAACATAATTAAGGCAGTCAACAACAAAATCATTAGTTGTATTTAGTTTGCTATTGTCACAGTACACCCATAGAAAGAAACCTGTAAAAATAGTAGAAAAAGCTACTAAAAATTAGTTAATAATGACCTTACAGAAAAAACTGCTAACTTTAGCAAATTTTTTTTTGCTAAATATTAATAAAGTAAGAACAACAAAAATAAATTTGTTAAATTTACAAAATTTTATTTTAAATTCATTTTCATCGGGATAAACATTAATTGCATTTTTAGTAATTAAATGTGCTAAAGTCCCAAAACTTATTTAACAAATTGTGAAAACAATTTTCATTCCTGCCCATGAAAATCTTCAGGGGACTTTGTTATTAGAATTTCTAGAGATATTTGTTATGTTAAATCACAAACTCAATGAGAATTTTTTGTCCTCGTCTCGGAGCGTGATTCAAAATTTAAAATATCAAAGAAAAAACAAAAACAACAACAAAATATTATCCCAATTGGCTTTGTCATCTTCCAAATACTACTCTGTTTTTTTGACAGACCTAGCAATGTAGTGACGTTTATTCAAGTAAATCAACAATAGAAAATCATATGTTTTCTATTAGTGTCAGTTACATTTAAATTTGCACAAGCACCTGCATATTTGTTATTTTAAATTCATTTTCATCGGGATAAACATTAATTGCATTTATAGTAATTAAATGTGCTAAAGTCCCAAAATTTAGTTTTATTCGATGTGTGATTTTTTTTTTTTCGTTAGACCAACACTCAGGGGATGCCCCCTATAATGCAATGCATTGTGTTGATATCAGGAAATTAGGTTATAGGGAGGAGGAAAGAGGGAGTAGTGTTTGTGAATATTTGGTTTGAATTTCGCTACATTGTAAGTGACAGGGAAGACCTTCGCTGGGAGTTTATTCCACATACGGCTAGTACAACCAAGTACGTGTAATTAGACATAAAAAAGTAATTGGCCTGTAATTAAATACTGAAATATTGGTATTATGTCCCAGGTCTGGTATTGACAAAATTGAAAATTTTCCAATTAAGCGGTTTAGCCCACAAGTGTAAGCGTAGGTCTGAAATTATTAATGATATAGAAAAATTTCACAAGTGAATGATTATGAAATGTAATTGACCTCGCCCAAGCCTGAAAAAACCTAAAAAAAAAACTTTAAAATTTTCACATTTTTTTGTGATTTTTTTGTCTACTAATATTTAGTAAATAATTTTGCTGATGTTAACAGATTATTTTGTTACCTTCAATTAACTACACACAGAAAAAAATTTTGCTATTTGCCAACTGAAATTCAGTTACTACTATTCAAATTCGGTTATTAAGAATTTCAGACAGTTGGCACAACTTTATATTAGTTTTCACAACAAGGTTCGGTTAGTTCAACAGAATTTAAGTTACAACACCCAAAATTTTCAGAAATCGAATGTAAATATCGTTGTACTAACTGAATTTATAAGTTGTTACGATTAACATACACTTTTCAATTCGGTTGGCGCTTTATTTCTCTGTGTGTAACATTTATTTCGAATACAACTAAATATTTGTAAATTCAACAGCTTTATTTTAGCTATTCCTATATTACTAATATTTAGTAAAAAATTATGCAAATTTTATCAGTTTTTTCTGCAAGCTCATTTTTAACTAATTTTTAGTAGTTTTTTTTTGCTATTTTTAAAGGTTTATTTCTATGAGTGTAGTCAATCGTCATTGCTGGAACATCATATTTTTCTTTTGGAAATGTCAAATTAATAAAGCGAAGGAGGATTTAAATGACAACATAATATTAGGCAAACCCAATATTAGAAAAAATGTATATATGGTATTTCAAAAATTTTCGACACCCGTAGAAATTTTCAAGGACAGGGTAAGGTTGAATACATTGCGTTGCATAACAATAATTACACTTTAAGCGACATATCGCTCATTTACTGCAAGACTGGCATAATTCAAAAAACACGATTTTGCAGAAAACGAGTTTAAAGTTTTCAGTCCATGTCTGGCTCGCTCCACCATTTCTCTGTTTATTTGGTCACGTTTTTTATAAATAGGGGGATTTTAATGTATTTTTCTCATAGTGAGAGTTGTGAACGAATTCGCTAATTATCGAGAGACCCGTGAGCAGCACAGTTTCTCTATGAAGTATATACTCATTGCACCCACTTTAAAGAAAAAATAAAATATATTATACTCTATCTCGAAAAGTATGCATGGTATTAATATGAAATTTTTACACAATATAAAGCATAATATAACTAATAAATCTACATCATTAACTCTAAAATTGCATATTTTGACTTATGACAGTCTTGAAGTAAATGAGCGATATATGTATACATACGTGAACTGTGCATCCATATATGATTCATATTTTAATATGATCATCTTCATATGTTCATCTGTGTTCGTTGACGAAAATTGCGATATGTATATGATCACACATGAGCTCTTAGGAACATATATAAATCCTATATGGTCGTATATGGACAAGTCTGACCTCGAAGCAATTCATATATGTATGAGCATGAATGAGTTCGCACATGTTCATAAATGGATGCATATATGTGGATTTTTAACCGGGAAGTTAGAAAAAAAGTAGAGTTTAACCTGGATAATTTTAAAACCAATGGAAAATTAATAATATTTAACAAAAGAACAATTCATTTATTTTTTATTATTTTTTATTTTACTATTTAAAAAGTAAAATAAAAAATAAATTAGTGTTTCATAAGCAGGGCAAGTTTTTTTTTTGGCACGAAAAAGTTAAAAGTGGTAAACAAAATAGCACGAAAAACCATTAGAAATGGCACATGAAATAGCAAAAATAGCAACACAAAATATAAAAAAAAAATTAAAATTCAAATTGTAAAGTTTTATTCAATTTTCCTTTATTAAATTTTGATTTCATAGTACAATTATGTGCTTTTTCAAATTATCAAAAATAAACGATCTACTATTGTCACATAAAACAGTAGAGTTTACTGAAATGAAACTACGAGTTCCACATCTGTAGATGTAATTGCAGAATATTTGAAAGCATATAGTTCCGAAGGGGATACGTTTTTAATGTATCAATGAACCCTTTTCATTCTTATTTTCATTCGATTGAAAACTTTATTACATTTTTTAATAATTGCTTTGTTGTTAAAGATGCCAAATTTAATGTTTTCCTTAACGCAATCTATAACATCTAAACTTTTATTTATAGAGTGTCCTTTTGTTTCCAATTTAGTGTTGCTTAAACAAAAACATTCGAAATTACTTTTTATGGCAAGGTGGAGCAACAAATGCCATTTTTGGAAAATAATTGAAAAAATGGCAAATACTGCGTTTGCGGCAAATGCAAAAATAAAAACTTGCCCTATTCAGAACTATAAATAGACTTAACTTAATATATCAAAATATACAAAAATTTAAGAAAAATATTTTGAAGCTGTTGTTTTTATAATGCTTGATGCCTTCTTTTTTTTTTGGAATCAACTCGAAAATTTGTTCTGACATGCTGTCTACCAGACTTTTTCGAAGATCTTCACGCATCAATAACAGCGCTCTCATTTTGACGGTTTGCTGCGTCGACCGGTTAATACTAATATTCTCATTAGGTTTTTGAGCCGGTGAACATGCGGGCCATTCCAATACCCATCTTCTGAAGGCTTACTTGTACACTGAAAGAATTGTATTCTGAACATATTTTGGCCCATAAAAAAATTTGGTAGAAGAACACATTGTTTATTTTTCGTGCCGAAACTTAAAACCGCCATCATTTTGTGTGCCATTAAACACAAGGTTAAACAAAATGTTATTCGTATCATATACAAATTTTTTTTGTTGAAAACATTTATTTTCAAATTGTCGGAAATTGTTGAAATTCCTCATATAAAACAACTGAAAATAATGTTGCTAAGTTCGCACAAATTGTCTATTTTAACAATATCCAAACGACTTCAAGACAACAAAATATGTAACTACAATAAATGACAAGATATTGAGGTATCATTGAAAAGAGCACAACTACAACCACAATGACACCGACATCAGAAATGGCCATTACAATAAGAACAATAAGCGGAAAGACATTTTCAAAAGACATTGTTAATAATGATGTTGTCGAAGAAACGCCAAAAAAAGGATGAAATTGTCAAACAAAATATTGATAGTAATGCTCTTAAATAGCAAAAGTAATGATAATAGAGTTCAAAAGCAATCCAATTCCTATTTCTTCCACCCCTATTTCTGGGAAAAAGAAATTCTTATCATTATGTTAGATAAAGCCAATAAGGACTAACAAAAAATAATAAGTTTTTATTAAGAAAAGTCAACACCAAAAACTTGTTACTTAATAATAATGTTGTCACAACAAAATAAGAAATTCTTTAAGAAAATATTAAAACCAGATGCCTTTTGATCCTTTTTCAAACCTGAATAAAGGACTGAATGACATTATTTTAAAGAGTGTTAAACTATTTTACTTCATTTATTTGAATATTTTCTTAATTTGCTTAAGTCATTAAGGGGGGGATGGTATAATAGACTGCATAGAAATTTTATTTATGTTGTAACTTTCTTTATAAATTTCTTCTTTTTATGCTTTTGAAATTTTTGATTTTATTCATTTTAAATTTTATTTACAACATAAAAGTTTTTATTTGTATTACACTTTAGGATGTTGTGTACTCTTAGTTTCTTTTAAAAGTTTTAACAACATTTTGTTTATAAAAAAAAAAAATAGTCAAATGTTTGTAATATAATTTTATATTATTTATATTAAAAAAGAAGGGTGTCGAAGGAGTAGAAAGAAATAAAAAAGTTAGAGGAAAACTTCTATACTATCACTGTAAAACCACCCTTCTAAGGAAAGAGGTATAAAGTGGCAGGACCGTAGACAAGGGAAATAGCGGCAGGCCCACGCCAGAAATAATTTGACAAATTTTTAAAAATGTTCTTATAGAAAACATATTTTTGGAAGGTTATAGTTTTTTTTTTTATTAACACACAGAATAATGGTTTTATAGTGATTAAAGAGTTGTCGAAATTGTTGTCAGTTTTAAAATTTTTTTAATCCTGATTTTAGTTCTGCAAAATTTCGAATAGCTTAAGTCTTTACCTCTAACTCTAAGCCGTTATTAGCAAAAATAACGCACTCACTAATTTTGGGGGGTTTGTAATGACAAAAATTATTAAAAGTTTTATTTGAAACGTGAACAAAATTTTTTTAATTTTTGAACTTTCTCTGGCAATTAAAATAATTTTTTTTATAGTTTAATTAGTTTTTTTGATTTTTGTATATATCGAGATTATTCTTATGTTATTTTTTATTTATAACGAGCTTTCAACCTCTGTATATTAAAAAAAAATAAAGAAAATCAAACACATTAGCTAGGTTGATACTAGTATTTCGATCTGTTTAAAGATCTTATCAGAACCCGAAGTTCTAGTGAACCTAGAGCCTCCAGAATAGGCAGAGGTTTGACAAAAAACATATTAATCATCAATCTCCATTCTTGTCTTCTTGCAAGGGAGGTATACAGACCCGAACTCGCAGATTTTCATGATCTTTGGATATCCCAGTAAAACTTTGGTAATGGGTGCGATAAAGTAATGCATTACCATGCAGTGTATACTTGTTACCTGTATCATCATTCTTCACCAAAAAGTAATGCGTTGCCGATAATGGGCTACATAATGCATTACATTGTAATGTATACTCTTTACCTTCATCATGATTTTGAAACATAAAGTAATGAGTTACCAATAATTAGAAACTCGTGGATTACCTTGTAATGATACATCATTACCTTTTACATTATTTATTTAGACACATTACTTTGTGATTTTTTGTAACCATGGGGGTTGGGTATATATTTCTAACATCACCAACAAAAACTCGAAGCACAACAATTTATTTACATTTTAAGCAACCCATTGTTATATATAACGATAGCTCAGTTGGTAGAGTTCTAGCCTAACAAGCAGAGACCCCAGGTTCGAATCCCAGCGTGAACACGATATTTATTTAATTAAACAAAATATTTCTAATAATTTTTTTTATGAGAATCTATTTATAGTCACATTACTTTTCCCTACCAATTAACCTTACCCCCTACAAGGGGGGTAAGGTTACTTTTAGGCTCATCGCCTGTAAAATTCTGCACCGATGAATGTAATGTAATGCGTAAAGCCCTATGGCGATACATTACTTTACCCATGATTTGGTAATGTGTGGTTTTGCTGCAATGTTGTAAAGGAGACATGTATTTTTGTAACTGCCCAATCTCACGTTTAAGGGTTAAAAAAATAAGGCTAAACATAAATTTGTTTTTATATGAAAACTTGTCTTTAAATTACGAAAACTAGATTTATTTGTACGCAGGTTTAAAGTACTCAAGAAAACAAAAATTGTGATACCCATATTGCCTATGTAGCAAACTCACAGTTGCCATATTCTTTTAAATTATTTGAAATATAGGGGAAAAGGGCGCTTTGGGAAAAGTCGCATAAAAGCCGAACGATTTCGCATATCGGAAAAAGCTCAGACACCCCCTCGTTAAATTAAATAGGCTTTACTATGCATAATTTTTAGCTTAATAAAACTGCAATTCCTTAATAAAATGGCAGTTTTGATGTTGCTCAAAACGCATTTTTTTGAATAACATAAATACTTTAAAAACTTGAAACAAAATGTTTGCACCAGTGAATTTGCCTTCCAAAACCTTTAATTTGATGCCAAATTTGTCGATTTTTACTTTGAATAGAACGAAATAAACCGAAAAAAGCAAAATGTCGTAATTTTTGACCCCACTTAACAACGCCTAAACATGAGATTGGGCAGCACAAAAAAAAGCACGCGTCGGTTAAATTTTTATTCTCGACAAGAAGTCCGAAGTTCATTAAGGTCTACAACATATCCGAAGTTATTAAGATCAAACACATGGCTAGGGTCTTTTCCTAACAAGCAAATACCAAAAATTTTATTTTTTTTTTATATAAAAAATTAGTTTTTACTCTGTCTCAAGTAATATTTTTTTACAGTTTTATTAGTTTTTTTTGTTTTTATATACATACATCGAGATAATTTTTTTGTTATTTTTAATTTATAACGAGCTTTCAAAGAAAAAAAAAATATTTTAATCCGTTTGATGTTTTTTTTTTATAGAAAAAGCGAAAACTTTTTTATAAGAAATAAATCTGAGAATTTTTTTCTGACAGAAAAAATTTTTCTGTTATGAAATTATAAATATCCCTTTAAGACCAAAGCTCACAACTGTTTGCTTTGATGTGTTATCCTAAAACTTTGAATATTTTTAAAAATTTACCCTGAAAACAGCAAACCATATTTGTTACCAATCGACTGTTTCGGTTCTTAAGACCGAATTTTTCGGTTGCGACAACAATCATTTGATTAAAACAACTGACGTTCTGGCACGACAATAGAATTTAGTTTGCGTCAACAGAAATTCGGTGATACCTGCAACAAAAAAAATTCGATAGCTACAACGGAACCATTCAATTGGCTACAAATACGGTTGTAGTAGAACCGTATTTGTTGTACTTCAACCGGGTGTAATAGATTTATTGAGATGAAAAAGGTCCTATTTTATTATTATTTCATAAAATATATATAACTACAGTTAAAGTGTAATACTTTTTAAATTAGTTTGCGCTAAACTTGAAAAATCAAGAACTTTTTGCATGCAGCTTGGGTATCAATAAAAAACTCTTACACCCCGAAAACAGCCTCAGTTGTGGCCACTGAATTTGTTGCCAATCGAATTATGGCGGTTACGACAACTATCGTAATGTTAAATGATATTTTTAGTAGTGAAAACTAATATTCAGTTGCCTAACCCAATATTATATTTCAAATAAATATTATTACTTTATACAAAATTTTGTTGAAATTAAAAAACCTTTTTGGATTTTTCTGGTATTGAACCGTGTCCTTCAGATTAAAAGTCCTCTGTCTTACTGATTGCGCCACAATGACTTTTAACTTTCATTGCCCTATTTGCTACATAAAGATTTGAATATATTGAATTCCAATCAATTATTTTTCTGCGTGTACATTCTCATGATTAACTTCTACGTCGAAATCTTAATATTTTGTAAACTTTTATCAATAAAGAATGCTTTCGATTTTGAATATATTCTATTTTTTTATATAAAAGCCCGATTTAGGATTAAGATTCAAAGCAAATTTTTTTTCTTAATTCTTTTACGTTTTGATAATTACGAGTATATCCCACGGAAATTCATTAAAATTTTAAAATGTTTTTCTATACAAAAATTATTAGTTTCAATTTAAATCTTTTTTTTTAATTTTAGGGAGAATGGAGCAATTGTTTCTTTAAATATTCTTACAGTTACCCATGATTCTTGGTGTGGGAATGGAATTTTGCGGGATTTGCCGTCCCGTGAAACTTAACCTTTGTCTGTTCCCGCAATACCGGGAATTTCGTCCGGGAGTCCCGGGAATTTTAAGAACGCGAATTGAAAATAAGTTAATTATTTCACATTTTTAATACAGCAATTAATAGTTTAAACAAAATTTTACAGTGACATTTTTAATTCAATACCTTATATATTGTACTTGTTCAACAAAAGGGTCATAACCACTGTTGCCAGGTTTGACGATTTATCGTCATTTTGACGATTTTTAGTAGCTAAATTACTAAATGACGATTTGACGATTTTTACTTCCAAAATGACGATTTTTTGACAAACGTTTAATATGTCAGCAAAACATGTTTATTTGCTATTATTAAAAAATCACCGAATCTATTTTTGGATTTTTATTATTTCGTTAAAATTAAAAACTATTTTTGATTGAAAGTTTAGCAAAAAAGTTATTTATGGATTAATGTTAGGTTTATTTTAATTTATTTTCTGCACTTAAGAAATGTAAAGACCACTGCAAATGTAGCTAAAAACAAATGAAATTTCACTTGAAAAATTAATGACTTACATTTTAGTAAATTCAACTAACATAGTTAGTTGTTTTTTACTGTTCAAAAAATTAACTACAATTGTATTATTAATTAGTGGTTCAGTCAGTGCAGTAAAATATAAACAAACATTAATTTGCTTTATACTGTATAAAATGAATGTAAAATCATAATACTGTAATTTAATGTGGTTTGTTTTTTAAATGAACTACAATTGTAGTCAAAAATTAAATTTCTTCTACAAATGACTGTTTTTTTCACGTAAAAATAAAGATACAGTATTACAACTGAAATTCAAAATTCTATCCATTATATTTTGTTACATAAACAAAATAACGTTATTAATCGTCGTTTCGGTATTTTAGCGTTATTTTGACATTAACTAGTTCAAGATTTTTCACAATCAAACAGGTTAAATAGAAAACTAAAACCGTTTACATAATAAGAAACATGTTTAATGGAAAAATTTAAATTAAATTTCCATTCCGCTATTAATGTTACTGTGATATCCAATCGTTTCTATGAACAGTTATTGAATGCCAACCCTGCTTTTTTTAATATTTATATTTTTATAAAATTTAGTAAGTGTGAGATTGAGATAAAAATAAAATATTTTTTAATTAAAAAAAAAACATCAAGTTTTTGCGAAACAAACATCGAGTTCGAATATTCTGATTTATAAGTTCAAAAATAAATCAAGTACTTAAAAAACAGGCCTAATAATAATATAAATAAAGTGTTCCAAAGTGAAACTTCAGATATTCAGATAATGCAATTTGAAAGTTTAATTCGTTAATGGAAGTCCAAATTTAATAATTACAGAATTATGTAGAAGGAATTAACAGTTATATTGGTAAAGTGCTATTGTTATAAAATATCATGATTTTCGAAGTTTAAATTACAGAAAAGTTTAAAAATTCGTATTATATTACACCGATAGTACAAGAGCACTTCAAATGTGAATTACATTATTATTCTTTTTTTTTATTAAAACTTTGTCCCACTTGTAACAAATATTTTTTGTTTTGACGATTTTTTGACGATTTTTGAAAATATAATGACGATTTTGACGATTTTTATTGGAAAATTTGACGATTTTATGCTCAACATACCTGGCAACACTGGTCATAACTCAAAATTTTGCAAAATTCTTTTTTTTTGCAAGAAAACTACATAAAGTGTTCATCTCTACCCACTTTAAAAATCTTTAATCAATTTCAGTACTCTTTAGCAACAAAAAACCAGATCTAGGATTTTTACAGTGGCTGGAGTTAACTACTTTAGGTCGCTTTCTTGCAAAAATGGATTTTGAATTATAGTCCTTTTGTTGAACGAGTGCGATATCTCCTCTATCCCCTTTCTGAATGGCAAAGTTCCAAAGAACGTACGAAAAAATTGAATACAAATTTTCTCTGTGAAAGTTTTTTGTTTTGTTGCCCTAATCATTATTTGTTAAGAAAATTTATATTATTTCATTGGAAAATTTCACATAATTATCTCTGTGTAAATTCTAAAATAGTAAATTTTTGCTCCTATCAATGAAAAATAGATAAAATTTTCTACCGTTGAGTGAATGGTAAAATTTAATATTTATGAAATACACATGTTTTAATTTTAATGCCAATAACAAAACTGATTGAATGAATGAATTAAAGAATGCTTACGAAAAAAATTTTACATTTTGTATTCGTCATAACTCTATGAAAAGAAAAGCTTCAAACAAGATTTTTACAAAAACAATAGAAAATATTTGCGAATCGTTGTGAGACTTAGCGATTTTTCGTTTTTTCGTCAAAAGCAACCGTTATTGGTTTTGATGACTTTATTTTTATCCTTTTTTTTTTTAAATATAAATCTGGAAACTAATATTTCTTTGAACATATTTTGTTACTTTTAATACGTTTTCTTGAATTTCATTCATTTGTAGTCAACATTTTAAGTTCGTTGTAGTTCTAAGCGGTTTTAGGTTTACAATACTGTTTAAATCTATTTCATAGTATTTTTAAAAAATTTTTATATATTTTATTTACTGTGAGTTGTTGGTTAGTTCGGTTAAAGATCATGAATATTTTTCCATATTAACAGAAAAATTATAATTTTATTTGTGATAATTTACTTTAATTAACAGAAAAAAACAATTAGAAAAAAGTTATTTGACACCCGCATGAATGGAGTTAACTTTCTAGCCCGCAACGGCCTTCATCAACATTCTTCGTGCCTTAAAGTGTTAAATTGTAAACATCATCTATTTAACTCAACTAGTTAGGTTAAAAACAAGCCGTAACTTAGTTTGAGTATGACGAAATTTACTGCGAACTTATTTTCTATAAAGCTATGTTTAGTTGTTAATTATTACCACAGTTGCCAGTTCAACTAATTAAGTTGAAATTTGACTGGCAGTTATTTTCAAATGTCATCATATTCTATCCTTTACATTGTAAGTGAAGGAATATCAAACATTGACTGTCATAAAGTATTTTTTATTTGTAAACACAGAATCTTTTGTAATCATTCTAAGTTTGAATTATTGTCTGTTCTGTCTGTACTTAGGAGGAATATAATGCGACTCTTCTAATTAAACATTACTACAGTTTCATTGACAGGGTCAGCTTTTTTTTTATTAGTTCTTTAACATTTTTATATTTATATATACAGTTCAGAATGTCCTTAACTAATTCAGTTTCACTATATAAACTTAGTGGAAATCTGATTTTATGAGGGTGTCATGAGTATCAATACGCAGAAAAAAACTAAAAACGGGGTTCAATTAAAAAATTTATTGAATTAATTAATATTTTAATTAATTTTGCAATTAATTTTAATTGGATTTGATTAAAAAAAAAAATAGAACGATCTATATAATTCAGTGTTTAAAGATGATTTCATGTAAATGTTGACCGCGGCTACGCCTCAAATGGTTCATACGCTGGGTCCAATTTTGGCATACACTCTCCAACATATCGGCCGGCATCTCACGAATAAATTCTTCAATATTGGTGTGGCTTCAATTCTTGCACCAGCTGTATTTTAAAAGGTTTTACCCCCAAATCCTTTGGCAAAATTTTCCACGTAGTGGAGTAATAGAGGCCCAATTGCTGCGAACGGCGCCGAATTGATAATTCACGGTCATCAACAACACTAGCGGATACAGCTGCCATATTTTCCTCTGTCCGCACTCTACGTATGCGTGTTGGTGGTTTAATGTCCAATAATGTAAATTTGGTGCGAAATTTAGTCACAAGATTCCGAATAGCCGCCTCAGAAGGTCGTTGTGGTGTAATGGTTAGCACGTTGGACTGTTACACAGATGGTCCCGGGTTCGAGTCCCGGTGACGACAACATCATTTTAGAAAATAATATGTATGAGTTTTTTATCACTTATATGTATCGCTGCGCCCACCTTCGGTGTTCCCATAGCACTTAACCCCACCGAAGTAAAATTATGAATCAGGGCTATGAAACAAAAAGCTTCAATAAATTCGCCACCTCTACATCAGGTGGCGAGCAACAACTGTTCTAAGACTTATATACTCGCGCAATTACAGTGTTGCCATGTTTGAAGCCCTTCATCTTTCACCATATTTCACCACATTTCATCTTTCCACTATCCCCTTTCCAAAGAAAGCAACACATTACCTGAGTGTTGCTTCTCTTTAAAAAAAAAAAACTGCCCATAATTTGGAAGAAGTGCAAGATGCATTTTCTTAACCGAGCATGAATTTTGATAATAAAATTTAAGAATCTGTAAGCGTTGTTCGTTTGTAAGTCCATTCATGGTTAAATTATTGACCAATCTGAACATGTTTACCAGTAACATGTTACACGAAAACAGCTGAGCTGCCAAAAACAGTGTTGCCAAAAACAGTGTTGCCAAAAAGAAAGTTGCTAAAAAATCACCCTTGGTTTATACATTTAAACGTTAATTAAAGTATTAATTGATTCAATTGAATATTTGTTTAGAAACAAATTTAATTTAATTGAATTCAAATCAAATATTTTATTAGATAATTTAGGTTGATAATTTTTTCTGTGTATTGAATCTTTAAAACTGTTTAATTTAATAATAAGCTAATTCACGCTTTGATCTTTATGCGCAATACTTGCTTCGATTTCTAACTAGAATTGTTAAGAGTGATCTAAACTTTTATTAAAATTTAAGTTTTTTCATGCTTTCATTTTAATAACTATGATAATTTTGATTGTATATTTCGTTTCCAAGGTAGACCATTTTGATATTGGAAACTTTTTAATTTTCATCGCTGGTTTGCGCTCTAGAATCCAACCTTTTAGGTTTTCGAGATTTAAATAAGTCACTCCAACGGATTTATAACACAACATTTCGCTCATTCGGTTCATACAGCTCATTCGGTTCATACAACTGATTTTTGGTAAAAATATGTTCAAAACTAAATGCGTTACCTTTATAAAGGGTCCGCCATCTAACGTTGTTTTTTTCAACTTGTGCTTATTTCGTGAATGGTAACACTTAGCTCATGTCTGATTTGACAGATAATTAGTTTTATCCTTCCGCTGAACGAATATGGTTGTGTATACGCTTGAACAACGCTGGGAAATATTGCGACATTACTTTGAAAAGCATGGTAATGTTGCAGAATGTGTGCGAAAATTGCGTACGGATTTTGGAAGAAGAGAAGCACCGTCAGCTCTGTATGTTCGTTATCTTGTGAAAAAAGTGAAAGAAACTGGCATCCTCATCGATAAACCAACGCGTGAAAAGCCAAAAACAGGGCGTACACCCGAGAATATTGCTGTTGTGGCAGAAAGTGTGCGTGAAGCGCCATCAACATCAATTCACCGTCGTTCTGAACAATTGAACATTTCGGAGACATCATTGAGACGAATTTTGCATAAAGACCTTGGTATGACGCCATACAAAGTCCAATTGGTTCAGGAGTTGAAGCCAACTGACCATCCAATGCGTTTTCGCTTCGCTAAGTGAGCCTGCGATCGACTTACAGAAGATGCCGATTTTGCCAAAAAAATCATCTTTTAAGATGAAGCTCATTTTGATCTTGGTGGGTATGTAAACAAGTAAAATTATCGCATTTGGAGCACAGAAAACCCGCACGCATACATTGAAAAGACGATACACCCAAAACGAGTCACTGTTTGGTGCGGATGTTGGTCCAGAGGCATAATTGGGCCATTTTGGCCGTTACAGTCAATGGCGATCGTTATCGGGCCATGTTGAACGAATTTTTGTTCACAAAAATTGAAGAGGAGGATATTGGCAACATTTGGTTTCAACAGGACGGCGCTACGTGCCGCACAGCCGAAGCTACACTCGATGTTTTGCGCCCTGTTTTTGAAGATAGCATTATCAGACACAGAGCTGATGTCGTTTGGCCACCTCGGAGCTGCGATTTGACACCGTTGAACTATTATTTGTGGGGTGCCGTCAAAGATAAGTGTTACGCCAACAAGCCAGAGACAATTGACGCTTTAAAGGACAATATTCGTGAAGCCATTGGTGAAATACAGCTGCACACAATCGATAATGTGCTTAAAAATTGGACCGATCGTGTAGGCTACTGCATGGCCAGCCGAGGCAGCCATTTGAATAAAATTATTTTCCATTATTAACCGGAAGGATTGTACTTTGAAATAAAAAAGAAATTTGAGAAAATATTCAGTAGTTTTTTTTTATAGCATTTTCAAAAAAAAAAAGTTATTTGGCGGACCCTTACTTAAATGCAAAAATTTGCTTCATCTCGTTTCAAATTGCAAATTTTTTTCTACGATTAATTTTTTGAATTTTTTTTGTGCTTAATTTGACATATAAATCTTGTTTGTAGCTTCTCATTTCATAAAGTTGTGATGGAAACTAAATGTAAGAATTTTCTCGTAAGCAGTCTTTAAAACAAAATATCACATTATTGTATGATTTACTACAGCTGTGCTAGTTTATTATTTTAAAATTATTCATTATAAATAGATTATTAGAAAATTATGAAATGTTGAATTTAAAATTTAATACATTTTTATTATTTAATTGTGGGACATCAAAAGTATTTTTTTTCCATTTTGTTTTTTTGTATTTGGACATAATTTTTAAAGGTAACGCATATATGAGCAAAGCGTAGGCGTATGATTGATATTAATTATACAAATTTTTACGAAATTCATGATTTCGTGATATTTTATACAAATAAAAAAATATATACCGTGCCCGGCATAAGTTTTGGCACAGTTATTGGTGTATCAAAAGAAATTCTTCATTACGTCAAAAGTATTAAACTATTCATGAAAATAATAAATTGACATATCATAGATTTAATTATAAAAAGAAAATTGTTAGTAACAACCAAAGCTGTAAATGAATCATTAATTTTTGAATAAATTCGCGAATCATTCATGCAATGAATTAGTAAAAGCTTGAACTAATTCTTTTCGCCAAAAACCGAATTGAATGAAATTTGAATCGATTCATATGCATTTGGCTGGAATGAATTGCAATTCATTCCATAATATAAAAATAGTGTTTTACAGATGTAATAATCGTAACCACCATTTTTTAAATGCAATCAACTTTATTATGTAATGATGAAAAGTTATGAAACATATATCTTGTCAATTTTATGAAACTCTTTATCACATATAAGAAAATTTTATAAATATAGCGTATGCCAAAACCAAAATAAGTAATACTTGAAGAAACAAACCCCAAACATCATGTTTACTTTGATTAATTGCAATTCATTTTTTATTTCATTAATATGAATTGCATTTTTTTTTTCTAATTCATTTGAATTAATTCAAATTAATTTCGCCAAATCATTTGAATTGGAAATGAATTGCAATTCACTTCGCCGAATTCATTTGAATTGGAAATGAATTCCAATTTATTTTTGCCAAATTCATTTGAATTAATTCAAATTTCATTCATTTCTTTTTTTATGTGAAAAGAATTAATTCAAAACTCAATTCAAATTCGCAATGAATGGAAATCAAAAAAGAATAATTCATTTTACAGTTCTGGTATCAACCTAGCTAATATGTGTGATTTGCTTTGTTAATATACGGAGGTTGAAAGCTCGTTATAAATTAAAAATAACATTAAAATAATCTCGATTTATATAAAAACAAAATACTAATAAAACGGTAACAAATATTACTTGAGCCAGAGTAAAAACTATTTTTTGTTATATAAATAGAACATTTTTGGTTTTCAGAGCTGAGTCACGTCTGGATGCTTGTTAGGAAAGATAACATCCACGTGTTCGATTACTAAGTAGACAAGAAAGGAGCAAAACTGATGATTAAAAGGTTTTTTGTTACAGCTAAAAAACCATTTTATTAATTATTTCTGTTAATTATGTTATCAAAAAAACGCGAAAAAAATGGCACAAACATTGTTTAGTCAGTTTTTTTATTGGACAAAAGTTTTGACACAGCTAGTTCTGTTTAAAATTTTTTTTTAGTCAGAAAATCTACGTTTGATTACTACATTTTCTGATGATAAACTCTCAAACTTCAAAATATGCAATTTTTTTATAGAAAAATCGTAATGCATTTGCATCTACAAAGAAAAAAAAACATTAGCAGAAGTGAATACATACTGAAGTCGGACTACTGTGTCATCCTGACTCAGTAAGGCAAAGAAAATAGTTTCCTATTTGAGAAAAATCGCGCTAAACCGAAAAAAATGTTCCTTAGAGCTTGCGACAAATGTAGTACGTGATATATATTGCACTGGGTTCTCAATTATCAACGGCTTCACACTTCTTTAGGCGTGATTCAATTTGTTTTCGGGAGTAACTCATCAATGCAAATGCATGCCAAACCTTTGATGGACACTAGTATTGCTTCAGGATGAAAGAAAATTTAAAGTTTTCCGCTTTAATAGACTCATGACAGTTACAAAAAAATGCAATACTGAATTAGATAAAAGTAATGTACGAGGAACAAAGAAAACAACAAATTTAAGAAAATATTTTTTTTTATCTCAACATAATCTTCTTCTAGCTCGATACACTTTTCCCAGCGATATTCAATAGCTTCAATACCCTGTTTATAGTAAGAACTGTCTAGCTCTTTAAAATAGACACCAACCGTAGACTCTACCTCTTCATTGTTGGCAAATCTTTAACCACCGAGCCATTTTTTCAAGTTTTTAAATAGAAAATAATCCGAGGGAACTAAACCTGGTGAATAAGATGCGTGATGAAGCAATTCCAACTTTTATTCATTGATTTTGACCAACATCTTCACGATGCTGTTTTTGTTCTATTGTGAGCAAACGCAAAATATGCGATGTATGATACTTTTTGAAATGTCTATTAGCTCAAAAACAGAGTATAATCTAGCTCGACTTTAATATTGGTTGGACTGAGACCTTTCGAATGAAAGTATTGAATTACCTAACGGTGACCAATTCTTTTTCCATGTTTACAAATTCACTGAGCTCGTTTATTTTTGATGTCTCAAACAAAAAAAAAATACTAAGCAAGATAGGGCCTTGAAACTTAAAACATATGTTTAATAAGGTTGCCACTTTCCACCAAAGTCACTTATTTCAAACTTTTGCCGCCGTCTATACATCAGGTGCGCTAATTTTGGGAGTCACATAAATTGTTTTGTTGCATTGAATATCGTCTACTGGTATGGTGGAAGTGGTTTCGTTAATGGACGGAATAGTTTATCTCAATGTTTACACCAATAAAATCTACAATGTGGAATATCATACATTTTCATTTTTAAAAGAATTGCATTAAACTGACTAAACTTAAAATAAATAAAATATATAGTGCGCCCCGGTAGGCTAGTTGGTAACGTACTGGCTTATCAGTGGGGGGGTCGTGGGTTCGATTCCCACCAGAGGCACTGGTCTGTTTTCGCTACAACGCGCCGAAGGCCATAGTAGCTAGTGCTCGGTTAGGGTAATAGTATATAATTTGTAATTATATGATTATTAAATTAATAAAAAAAAACCTGAAAATATAAAAATTTAGACACATTTCAAAGACCCACACATTTTTGTGATCCCTCCGCTAGTCGCAGCCTTTTATTAGATCTAACATTTAAGGAAATTACGAATAATGCTCTGAAAACTCAACATTTGCAATACAAATGTTAATAAAAAAAAATATTTCTCGAGGGATTTATGAAATTTAAGCGCATAATTTTATTGTTACTCCATAACCTTTATGATGCAATACAAGAATAAAAAATACCAAATTAGCACTTAACTTTTAACCGAAGGATGAACATTAGTGTGCCATAACATTTGGTCACAAAATATATTTTACTTATTTGTCAAATATTATTTTCATTTAAACATTGACATACTTATTTAAAACACTTGTAAAATATATAATTAAAAAATTTTGCGTTTTTGTTTCATAGAAAGAAGGATTAAGTTAAAAAAAAAAAAACTAACTGTACCAACACTTTTGTCGGGCACTGTATTTAATTTCTAAAGATACACAATAAAGAAGCGTGTTATAGCATAACAATTTCATTTGTTGCCAACTTGCCAAACTAAACATGATTTGCCGTCATCGCCTCGAATTGAAAATAATTTTGTTGTAGTTTGTTGCTGCTGTTGTGGTTTTATGCTCCAGGGGTCACCAATGTCAAGCATGTACTACTGCAGCATACTTGGACATTTTACATTGATATTGAAATTTAATTGACATTACTTGTGGTCAATGCCAAACAATTTTATCACCATTCCAATGCAAATGAAAGTTTTTTTAATTGTCATTGATTAGACCAATGGTAATGAAATGACACCAATGCCTAAAACAACCAATTGTAATTGACGAAAAAATAATTGTTTATAAAAACTGTTTTGTTTTGGAAAAAATATTATAAAAATTTAAGATTTAAGTCCTAACTTTAAAAATATTCGCTATTTTTTCAAATTTTATCACGTATATACTATTTATTCTTGTTTGGTAACGGATTTGTAATGTTGGCTCAGCTTTTCATAATAAGGGGTGTTTTTTATAGAGGTATAAAACTTTGAAATAGAGTAAAACAAAGATGAATTTTTTAAATTGACATAAAATTTACTTTATTAGAAAGATAATCTTCTGGCATTATAATTTAAATATGTCTTCTGGCATATGACCGCCACGGCTGGCTCGGACGTAGTCTAATCTGAAGGTCCAATTTTCGATGACTTTTTAAAACATTTGTGGCCGTATATTGGCAATAACGCGGCGAATGTTGTCCTCCAAGGGGTCAATCGTTTCGGGCTTATCGAAGTAGACTAGCGACTTTACATATCCACACATAAAATAGTCCAGCGGCGTTAAATCGCACGATCTTGGAGGCCAATTCATGGGTCCGAAGCGTGAACCTATGCGGTTACCAAACGTTTTCTTCAATAAATCAATTGTGGCACGAGCTGTGTGACATGTTGCGCCGTCTTGCTGAAACCACAGCTCCTGCATATCATGGTTGTTTAATTGATGAACGAAAAAGTCAGTAATCATGGCTCTATAGTGGTCACCATTGACTGTAACGTTCTGACCAGCATCGTTTTTAAAGATCGTTTTTCCTCCCCCAAAATAATATTTTCAAATACAAAAATGTAAAAAAGATAAAAAAAACGCGCCCAATTGTAAACAAACAATTATAATAATCAATTAGGCATCAATAAAGGCATTGTTCATTGTTGTGAGCAATTGTAATGCCAACAAATTTAATTACCATCCACATCAAACAATGCCAATTAAGTCGTCAATTAATTGGTTCATTCAATTAACTAGACCCATGTATGTTCTGCAGCAGCATTAATATTGTTGTTATTTGTTTTTTGTATTTTGTTGCTCTGGCTTATCTTAACAAAGCCATGAAGTGTTGGTTGATGTTGACATGAAAGAATAAATTGCGAAAAATTCTTACATTTTGTGAATATTGAAGTCCATACAAAGAAAATACTGGGTCGGTATTTTTTTCTACCTCTAGAGATTTTGTTTTAGTACAAGTTATTCAAAACACACACTATAATTTCCTAGTCGTTGTCATACTCATCTGTAGAACTATCAATACCTGCACAGTGGAACAATACCAAAAAAAAAAATACAAATTTTGTCCGCTCATACGAGGGCCGATCTGACAAAGAAAACACTACAAATTTTTGAAACATTTTCTTTATTTCTCAACATAATCTCCTTTACACTTTTCCCAGCGATCATCCAATATCATTTTGTGGATTTTCTTAACTTCAATTTCTTAAATTTTTAAAAAATAAAAACAAATTTATAATTTTTGTTTAAATATGTTCATTAGGATTATTTTTCATTGAAAACTATTATATGCCTAATCTATTCATCAGGGAAATATAGTGGCGATATTTGTTAACAAAGTCCATTTTTTTAATAAGCCTTTATCTATGAAAAAATGGACGTCTGGTGTATTTCCACAACTAGCAAAACTTGAAATTTGGCGCGTAGCTTCATCTACTGACCAGAACAAAATCAAACAAAGCATTTTTGGATAATCGAATGTTTTAGTGGTAAAAATTTGCTGAGAAATTTAAAAAAAAATCAATTTTGGACCCATTTTTTTGAGGATAGAAAAGGGAGGGGGCATACATGTCCACCTTTTTCTTTCTAATTTAAGGACCCCAAACGGGAGTCTGAAGTCCAAATATAAATATGTCCACAAACATATAGTAGGCAGTGAAAGGGTTAACCGTTTTTGGCGTGGATACCTCAATTGGTGGACCACTACGGTGTTCTTCATGGCAGCTCGTGCGGCCTCCTTTAAACTCTGCCACCCAATATCTTATAGTCGTAAACGATGGAGCAGACTCCCCCATAGTAGAATCTAGCTCGGCTTAATATTGGTTTCACTAAGACCTTTCAAATGAAAGTATTGAATTACATAACGCTGACCAATTTTCTCATGTTTACAAATTCACTGAGATCATTTATTTTTGATGGCTCCAAAAAAATACTAAACAACGTGGAGCCTTGAAACTTAAAACATATGTTTCAAAAGGTTGCCAATGTTCACCAAAATATTTTTTTTTAAACTACTCTTGTTAAAAGGATCTAAAACATATTTATTTGCAAAACAAATATAAATTATTAATTGTTATACTTTTTTTATATACTTTCAGGTAAGATTTAGATGCAAATATTGTACTTATACCATTACAAGTCAAGTAAGTTTTGAAATTCAACGATTTACATATTTTAGCTCTCATAAGAAATACGTATAAGTTAGTAGGCTCTTGCTTACATAATAATAAAATTAACATTTTAAAATTTAAACTTTACACAAGAGTAATTTTGGGATCGCCCTCGTATACTAGAGTGTCCCAAAAAAAATTTTGTTTATTGGTCAAGCTTTATTTGAAAGCTTATGAGGATTTTTTTAAATTTTTTGGAAGATGTTTATAGGTCTCGCAATTCGACTTTTCCCCAGAAATCGGGGTTTCTGGACGTTTTTTTTAATTTTATTTATAACTTTGTCAATAACCAAAATTTTTATAGCTTCTAAGTCAATGTTTTTAAAGAAAATGGAAGTAGTTGGAATTTAAAAAAAATAATAACGCCATTTTTGGTATTGATGCCAACAGCTTTTAAAAAGTGATAATATCGCAAAAAACAGAGTAACTTTATACTTTTCTGACGAACACTAACATACAATAAAAACCCATTTCAATCACGAAAACCACCGATTCAATAACTTTAATTACTAAAATTCCGCCAACAACAAAAATTGCTAAATCAATTAAAAATTTTTGAAAATTTTCATTTTCCATACAATGAATTTTGTAAAACCATCACTCGTCAGTTTATCATATTTCACTTCAAAAATCAACAAAATGGATACAAATCCTCAAAGTTTTTAGCGCTGCGCAAACAAAAAATAGAATTTTTTAATGTTATCAATTTTGACGATTTTTTTTTAAATTTTAGAGATTTGTTTTATAGTTTTACAATTGTTTTCCAATTTTCCCCATTTTCGGCCTTATTTTTATTTAGTGTTGGAATTTTCTGAAATATTATGGTTTTTTTTTATATTTTGCAGATTTTTTTAAAATTTGGTGATTTGTAGTTTTTGATATTTTTTTAAATTTCAACGATTTTTTTTAATTTTGAGGGGGTTTTTTTTTTAATTTTTGGCGATTATTTTCACAATTTTGGTGAATTTTTAAAATTTTTTTAATATTGTCGATTTTTTTTTCAAATTTATTTCTTTTTGTTTTTAGCGATTACACCACACCGTAATTTTTGGCGATTTCTTTGTTGCAAATTAAAGTTTTAATAGTATCTATTAAAAATTTGTTTGAAATTAAAAACAATATTTAATTAAATTTCTAATCAATATGATTAAAACCTTAATTAAAAATAAAATCTATTAAATAGTTTCAAATTATTTTAATTGATACTACAATTTCGTTACTACGAACGAATTCAACTAAACTTTTAATTGAATCAACAAATATTTTAATTGAAATTCGAATTTAGTTTTTCCTGTGTAAATAAGAAAAATGATCGAAATTTATGTTTTTAACAAAAAAAAAAGTACAAAAAGAAGTACATAGGCTAAAAAAGTACTTTTGCGTACTTCCTTAGGTGTTGTGCCAAAAAAAGTACAATTAGCAAAAACAAAGTACACTCACGATATTTTGTCGTTAAAAATAAAGGAATATGTACTACTAAACATACACACAGAGAGAAAAAGTGCCAAGCGAATTGAAATGTGTATTTTGGTGGTAAAAACCAATAAACTCTGTTAGTACAACCATATTCAAATTTGATTTCTAAATATTTTGGGAGTTGCAACTATAATTCGGCGAAAAACAATATTAAGTCGTACCAACCGATTTCAGTCATAATAGCATTTAGTATTAATCAAATTTTAGTTGGCAAATGGCTTTTAACTATAGTTAAAAACCGGTATACACACTTTTCTTTTAAATCAAATATATTTTTAATTTTTTTTTTTTAACTATTAAAAAATTAACTCAAAATCCGAAAAAATTAAATTTTTCTATCAAAAATAAAACAAAAAATTTTAAGAAACTCCCAAATCCGTAAAATAAACAATTTTATTTTAATTTTAACTATCAAAAATTAACTTCCAAATTATTAAAAACAACAGTTTTTTTTTTCACTATCATTAACTTTTTGGTTTAAATAAAGAATTTTTTGTGAAAAGAAAATTTTAAATGAAAATGAATGACACAGAAAAACAGTATTTATGTGTAGTTTTTTTTTAATAAGTGGTAAAATAAGTTAAAAAAAATATTTATTTTTAGTTTAAATATACATTCCTTAAAAATAATCTTACTGACTACTTTTTTAATAAACTACAATAAGTTACCTTTAAAATATTGTGAGTGTACTGCTGAAAACAGTACGTCTGGCAAGCCTAACTGTTTCCTAAAATTTTAAAAATACACTACGAAGGCCGCGGGTGGACTCCATAAGTACCCTCAAAAATAATTTTATTAATATGATTTTTATGAAATGAAAAATTATCTTTGGTAGCAGCGTACAAACACAATAAAAGATGAACTTTTTTTTTAATACATTATTTTTAAAACCCAATATTTTTGCAAATGTGGGCGTTGTGGTGTAATGGTTAGCGCGTTGGACTGTTACACAGATGGTCACGGGTTCGATTCCCGGTGACGACAACATCAATTTAGAAAAATAATATGTATGAGTTTCTATCACTTATATGTCTCGCTGCGCCCATAGCACTTAACCCCACCGAAGTAAAATAATGAATCAGGGCTATGAAACAAAAAAAAACCTTCAATAAATTCGCCAACTCTACATCAGGTGGCGAGCAACAACTGTTCTAAGACTTATCTACTCGCGCAATTACAGTGTTGCCATGTTTGAAGCCCTTCATCTTTCACCACCTTTCATCTCTCCACTATCCCCTTTCCAAAGAAAGCAACACATTAATTAATAGGAAGAATTTCCTGAGTGTTGCTTCTCTTTTTTAAAAAAAAAAAAAAATATATCAATTAAAACTTAGAATTTAAATACAAAATAAATTAACTTAAGAATTTTCATTTTGAATTGAAAAAACATTTAAGAATTTTTGCTTCTACTGAAATTTATAAAAATTAAATTTATACTGACAAAATTCAGGCAAAATTTAGAACATGTCATCAGATAAGAAATTCTGCTTTTGGTTGATGTTATGATAGTTTTAAATAGAAAATCTAAATTAAAAATCACATTTTTTAATTTCAAATGAAAATTCTTAATTTCTATTGATGATTTCTAAATTTCAAATGAAAATTCTTAATTTCTATTGATAGGAAAACTAAAAATATATATGTTTACACGTTTACACATAAATTCTTATGAATCTCTTCATAATACTATGACAACTTCATAAATATGATGAACAATTGATGACAATCGATTTATGAAACAGCTTCATCAATATTATGAAACTTTTTTCCCTGAGTGTATGCATAGGTCAAGATATCCTTTTATCCAAAATTAAATGTCTATTGTTGAATATTGCACTATATGTTGTTATATATATAATTTTGATTTGTTTTATATCTAATTGTATATGCTTTCGTATAGATTAATATATACAATATAATAAGATGCGATTATATGTGGCATCGTATAAAAAATTTAAATGATATTCACTTACATATAATATCATGCACTTACATATAATAGCATGCAGTAACATATATATATATTTGTTTAAAATAATGCATGATTGTATATAAACGTTTTTACTCGGGATAACGTAAATGTCAATCTTAAGGATCACTGTGCAATTTTTTGCACAAAATATAAAGTTGTGTCAGGAATAGTAGTTTGTTGTCTGTACTTAATACGTGCTTAGCATAACGAAATGATTAGTAGAATTTGTTTGTTCTTAATGCTGTTTATTTTTGTCAGTTGCCGCTGAGAAATGCATTTGAGTATTATTTTGTTTGTTTTTCATGCGGAGTGCAATATAATTTTTTTTTGTTTGTTTGTAAAACTACTGTAAAAATATGTTTATTTTATGTTTTTTTATTAGTTGTACATTATTATTAATATTAATATTATTATTACTATTACTGGCAGCATCAACCAAAGATTTTACGTGCTTTTCTTTACTTGTTTTGTTTTTTAAATTAAAATGCTTTTCTTTAACATTGAGGGTATAGTGTCAATTTAACATGGTTTTTTGTTTAATATTTAACACAACACTATCATTATTGCACTGAAAAAAATTAATTTAGTAGAAAATTTAGTAAAACGTCTTGTAATTCAGGTATACTATTTTTCAGCAAATTTTTGCTAAAAGTATGTTTTCAGCTAAAATTTTAGTTATACTTACTCAGCACTTCAGTGTTTTGGACTAATGTTTTACTAATATTTTACTAATGTTTTACTAATTTATTTTGCTAAAAAAGAAATTATGCTGATTAGCATATTAAAAGTGTGGACCACAACCATATTGAAAGATATACGCAAAATGAATTAGTAGTGAATTAGATGTAGTAGTAGGTCACGATGTAGTAGTGACGAGGAAAATTATACTAAAAAGTGCAACTTTTGTAAGACATATTGTATAAAAATCAACCATGGAAGATTTTTTATATTTTTTTCATACATGAAAAAAATTGTGGATTAAAACAACTTAAATTTTGCGTCGTCACCGTTGTGAATTGCCCATTAATTAAATAAAAGACAAAATAAGATATTTAAATTTAGTGAAGATTAAATGTGTATTTGTAAACTAAATGTTTATAGAGATTAATAATCTAGTGCGGTCGAATTGAAAACAAATATACAGCAGGTAGACAGACTAAAGCGAAAGACAAAGGCACATATCTTACGTAGATTTTTATGATTCCTTTTTCTTATTGCAAAAAATGGGTTTTACATGTTATATTTTGTCATTTTTTCGTTTCGGTTCTATAAAAGATTTAGATAACCATTGATGTAAGTAAAGTTTGCTTATGTTATATATAATTATTTCTATATTTTTTAGATATTACATTATATTCGTCGTCAATGTGGGAGTATCAACATTTTTATATTTTGTAACATATTGTAAATTATTTTTAAAATAATCACAAAAATATGTTTTATGATTTTCAGGTTTTTTCAGTCTACTAATGTTCAGAAAAAAGTTTGTTAACTTTTAGCTAGGGTTTTTTAATTTCTAATCCACTAAGTGTTAGCAAAACTTTTGCTGAATCTACTAATTTTGTGGCTAAAAATCAGCTCGCTGAATTTCTGCTAAAGATTTTGCTGACATTTGCAATTTTTTTTGCAGGCACCCATCAACATTATTTGTTGACTTTACTAACTTTTTTTGTTTTGAGTGTATAATTTATAAAAATTATTATTTATTATGGCTGAAAAATTTGTATTTTAGTTTAACCCATAGATGCCCAAGGTAGTAGTATTAGTGAGAGTGACGAAATAACACTGGAAGAAAACAATTTGCTATTCATTTTATTTAGTCGTCAACGAGATTGCGACGAAAGCACATGTGTGGCGGGTGTGATATATTTCGAAATAAAAAGATTCTTCGAAAATTAAAATTTCCCTCAATTAATCATTGTTCAATTTGCAATTAAAATGTAATGAAATCTTCTATGTAGATACTCTTATTGCAGTTACGCAATAAAAGTATATTTCTCAAACTAGAAGAATTCAGCTTATTGCGTTTTTTTTGAGCTAATATAATTCAAATCTGAAAATATTTGTTCGCAAAGATACGTTGAGGGAAATAAAGATAAACACTTCAATGAAATCTTCTTTATTTCAGGATATATTGTACCATCCAGATTTTTCCAGAATTCTATATTGTTAAAATTATCCGGCAAATCTATTTCACTTCGAAGTATAATAAGTTCTGTTTGGATTGGAAATTCGTACTTTAATATATCGCATTTAAAAGGGTTTTGAAAAAAATCCAGTAAATGCTGAATATTTTCAAAATCCTTAAACCTGTCATTAAAGTTATTAAAAAGCGTTTCTAATATTTCCAAAAGTTCCAACTTTTTCAAGATTTTCTCCTTGTCGTAAATAACAGAAGTTTCGGAAAACCGAAAAGTCTTCAGAATAAATTTGAGCTGCAAGTAAAAATAGCTGAGTTTTAAAATTTAAAAGAATTTTAAACATATCTGAAATTTTATTATCTTTTCCCTGCAGCTACAAATTTAACTCATTCAAAATGTTACAAATGTCTGTTAAAAACGCCATGTGTAAAATAAATTGATAATCTTTTAAATATTCTTTCTGCAAGTGTAGTTTGTCTCTCCCTCTCAACATGCTGATTTCCTATTGGTTGATTGACGATCAAACAAAAGAGCGTAAGTATACGTGTGATCTATGGTTTAACCGAAGGTTTAACAATGATTACTGCACTCAAAAAAAGTCAGTAAAGCCAGCAACATATTCGCTGGAAGGCTCCTTTCAGAAAAATTCCTAATATCAGCAAGAAAAATTAGTAAATTCAGCAAAAATTTTGTTGATATTAGCAATTTTTCTGCATTTATCCTCCTAGCAAAAATGTTGCTGAATTTGGCTCCTTGAAAAATTGCCGCCAATGAAAAGTTACCCCAAAGCGGACTCTAAAAAAGCCCCAATTTTGGGGTCATTTCAAAAAGAATAATCGTTCCCAATATGATGTGTGAATTTTGGCCCCAATACATATAAAGTGAAAAAGTGGCAAAAAAAGTATTTTTATTAAAATAAACAAAAGCCCCAAAAATGTTTATGAAAAATAGTTACCTCTAAAAATTAAAATAAGCCCAAATAATTGTATTTGATAAAGGTGTATTTTTATTTCATAAATTTCATACATTCCATTAGAAATCGCCACAAATCTGACCAAGAGTCTTCAGATTTTCATTGAACTTATTATGAAAAATCAACGGGATTGTCTTTAGAGTTAAATAGACATTCTCGTTATTACCTATTTAAAATTGTAATAACTAGCGGCTTCATGTACTTTTTTAATTTTTCAGAGTGTTTTCTTTAATTTTTTAGGCAGTTATTCAATTATTGGAAGTAATTCAAGCCCCGTTCGCAAAAATTTGGATTTCAAAATCGCCACGTTTTTTTTCATATCAAATTTTCAACAGCTGCTCTTCTTTTATGTTTATATTTTTTTTTTGTAATAGCCGCGATTTTGAAACTGTTATTTAAGCGCCGCTTATATTTGTAAAGCGTGGCACCAAAAATTTCGTATTAAAGATCTCGTCGATTTTAATTCCGCTCCTACTGCTAAAACACCTTGTCTATTCAAGCGCTGCAGGCGAAAATTTGCTATCAGGAATCGCGGCGGTTTTTGATCTGATGGGCATTCTTCAATTCTTCATTTGATTCAATAGGATAAGTTCTCTTAGAGAATACACCAAATTGATATTTATTTATTTAACAAAGTCGAAGTTCCCTACATACACTTTAACTAACCATGTGTTTTGAACCAACCAACAACAACTAAATATATGATTTCAGTGAAATCGTAGCGATTAACTTATTAATAAATTCACCAACATCCATTTGAAAAAAAATAAACATTTAACATGACCCCCAAAAAAATGAAACAAAAAATTAAAAAAAACTCATTTTTTAACTTCACGGGTTCTTTTCCGATGGGGGTTTATTTCATAATGAAAAAACATAAAAATCAGCAATGAACTAATTAAAAAAATTAAATGAATTATGTAAAATGGCCCCAAATCAAAAACTGAAAATTATACAAAAAAATTCCAATAATTTGGGGTAATTTTATAAATGAAAAATTACAATAAATTATAATATAAAAATTAACCCAATTGAGCTTTAAAAATTTTCGCGTTATCATCAATAGACAAATTTGGGTCCTTTTTTTCATTTTCGGTTTGGGTAATTTTTCAAGGAGCCGCTGACCTTACAGACTTTTTTATTTCAGTGTGCTTTGTGATTTAACCATTTTTTAAACGAAGGTCTAAAATCATGGATGGCAGGCAATACCGCTAAACCCTTTTAGCAGACTATCGTTACCCCTAAAATACCGCTACCGATATAATTGAAATACCGTTATCCGTAAATAACAATAGCCCTAAACTACCGTTACCGAAATATCTAAAATACCGTTATCGCTAGCATCCGAAATAATCTGACAAGATCTGAAAAAAAATCGCTGTAAATAGATATATTTCCCCAAAGTTTGATCCTAAACTAGGCAGCATCATTAGAATTCGGGCATAATGGGGCTAAAAATATCGGTGTGCATTGACGTTGCCCTTAAAATACCGTTACCCAAAATAACTAAAAAAACCGTTATCCCTAAAATAACGTTACCGAAATACCGTTATTGCTAAAATACCGTTATCGAAATAAGTGAAATACCGTTAACGCTAAAAAACCCGTTAGCACAATAACTGAAATATCGATACCCCTAAATACCGTTACCGAAATAAAAGAAAATAGCGTTACCCTTAGGCAATACCGCTAACGATTCAAAACCCTTTAGCTGACTATCGTTACCCCTAAAATACTGAAATAATTGAAATAGCGATATCCTTAAAATACCGTTACCGAAGTAATCTGACAAGATCTGAAAAAAATAGCTGTCAATAGATATATTTCCCCAAAGTTTGATCCTAAACTAGCCAACATCAGTAGAACTCGAGCATAATGGTGCTAAAAATATCGGTGTGTATTGACATTGCCCTTAAAATACCGTTACCGAAATAACTAAAAAACTGTTATCCCTAAAATAACGTTACCGAAATAACTACCGCAATACCGTTATTGCTAAAATACCGTTATCGAAATAAGTGAAATACCGTTAACGCTAAAAAAACTCGTTACCAAAATAACAGAAATATTGATACTCCTAAAATACCGTTACCGAAATAAAAGAAAATAGCGTTACCCTTACCGATAACCGCATCGAATCGTTTACCATCCATGTTTGAAATGCATCATTATTCCAACTCTCCCGAGCAATCTTCAGCAGAATTTCAATATCGGTTTTGGTTTTGAATTTTTAAATTTTCCAGCTTTGAAAATTGATTCTAATTAATTTACAAAATTTTCTCTTAAATTTAGTTTAAACTTGTAAGTGTAAACTGTACTCGTGCCTAACTAACTTAGAAAATTCCATGCATTCATAAATTCTTCAAATATATGAATATTTGTTTGTACGTCGTTCATAATACTTGACATTATTTTTATAAATTGTTGACATTTTTATATTCTAAATAATTTCGGGTTGATGCTGTGTTACTTTAACGCTCTGTCATCATCAATATTCATTTGTCATCTTTTTTCATAATTTTATTTTTTTGCATACTAAACATTTTATGTTTGCTGTCTTGTTATTTATTTTTTGCTGAGAAGATTTTCTTGGTAATTTCCTTTTATTTCCATGCAAAATATTTCGTCGCACTGAGTTTGCATATTTAATGGAAAACCATCGTTAAAAGATTTACTGCAATTTTGCACCATAAAAAAAAATGAGTTAAAGAACTTTCAGTTGACAAAACCTTGTCATGAAGAGTAAATTGTTTAATATTTTGAAAGAAATTGTGTAATTGGCTACAAAATTGTGGGCTTAAATGAATACTAGGATGTCCCTTAGAATAACGATTTGTCGATTGTTGTTCATTACACCTCTCAGTTTTATTGCAAATGGTTTCAAATGGAAGAAATCGATGTTTTTTTTTGTTGGAAAACATTAAGACGGCCAGAAATGGCCCAATTTGCGAAAATAAATTCCCAAAATTCGAAATTTCGAAAAATTTACTTATTATTTAATTTATTGATTAAATATACTCTAAATTATTCAGTTATGGAATTCTGACTTCATCGGATATCATTAAGCCACTTTAGCCAGGAATCCAAAATGTCCCACGAAATTGATGAAAATGTAAAAGAATCTTTTTTTTTTAATTAATTTTAAAATTTGATATAATTTTTATTAAAAATAAAAAATATGTTTTTCGACCTTTGAAAATGAAAATTATTCAAGTTCGAGACAATACTCCATATTTCTTTATTATGATATTGTCCTAACAAATAATCTATAGAGTTTTTGTTTTCAAATTTATTCAAATTGAAAACTTTCAGGACTTCGAGCTCATATATTAGTTCACATTTAGTGGGAATGTCTGATGTTTTGCGTTGGATTGTCACTTTTTTCAAAACGTGTTCTGATGATGGGAACCTAGAAAATTTCCGAAATAGATCTTTCACCACATTCGTGAAAGTGGTCAATTAATAAAGTGGTCAATTTAATTTACATAAATTTGATGAACACACCATATACTTTAAACGTAAGCTTTACTCGATTTTCTATGTCGATTGACAATACAAAATTTGCATTTGGGGGAAACTTTACCTCCCCCTAAAATGAAACCCAGATGTAAACTTTCAAAACGCCGATATACGTGTCTTTTTTTGTCTCTTCTATCAAAATTTATAGGTCCGACCTATTGTTATTTTGGAAAAAATTTGATTTTGTTGAACAGTGTTATCTTAACTGGTATTTGAAAACTCTTTTACCCTTAGTTGCCTGGGGAAAAAGTTCGTCTTAATCCACGATTCATCTTAATCGAGTTCGTATTAACAGATTTTTTTTTTACATGCACTTTTATCAAAACTGTTCGTAATAACCGGGTTCAACTGAAACGACTTTTTACTGCAATTGAATAGTTTGCATGGAAAGTGTAAAAAATAAACAAATTTTAAATTTTATATTAAAAGTCAAAAAATTATTCACCACTTTCTTGACGCTAAAAATATTTAACAAATTATAATACCCTGAAGTTAAGTTTTCCAAACAAGTCTAATTGCTATATCGCCCCACCAATTCCACGAAACAATTAAATTCCACGAAGCAGTAAAATTCCTGACAGTGTGCCATTCGTTATACCGGGCTTTGACTGTATTTTCATCAAATGAAATGTTTAAATACAAATGTATTTCCATATAATGGCAGCAGTTAATTTTAACATCATATCAATTAGTAATTGAACAATACAATTAATTAAGATTATTAATAGTATTAATAAAAAAATACTTCTTTGTAAATATTTAGAGCAATCTTTGTGTCTTGCATAAAAAATTAAAACAAAAATTCGAATTCAGTTCCACTTTAATTAAATATTAGAAATATATTTCCCATAAGAACTAAAACATCACAAATTGCTGTAAATGTAATTATGACGTTGTTACCATCGGGCGGTGGGCGTTTGTTATAACAAAAAGTTTCTCTTAAGCAAATAGACCTTCTGACATAATTAAATGTTTTCTATTAAAATGAGTGGTTCTGGATATCTTCGAAATTGATATTGACTTTAAATTTGTTTTTCGTTATTATTTTTTGCAAAGTACTTTAAGTTTTAAAAAGCCATAAAATATATAACGGTCATCAGTAGATGTCAATATATTTATAAAAGAATAACGTTACTGACTGATTCACTGACTAACTCAACATCGCCCAGCCTATACTGCTAAAGGTAGGAACATGCCATCCTCCATCGTAGACGTCCGCTAAGACGGAATTTTAGGAAATTCCTATGGGGAGGGGCAATAAGGGAAACTCTTCCCCTTGGCGACCTGACCAAACCCCTTGGGAAAAAAAGCTGATATTTTTAACATGCGTTCTTTCGGATATGACTCAACCCCGTGGTGAGGCACCTTTTGAAAGTTTGCCCAGAAACGTGGTAAAATAGCGGCTAATATGGCGCAAAAGTCTCTCACTTTGGCCGTCTGACCAAAATGCTGAAGCTAGGAAATTCAATTTTGGTTTGTGGAGTAGATATTTGCATAGAGCGGATTTTTGGAAATTTACATGGGGAGGGGTGGTCTGGGGAATGTGGGTAAGTTATCACGTGTAGATATTTGCATCGAAAGGATTTTTGACAAAATCTCCCCCTTGGTGGCCTGGCCAAACCGGCGAGGCTAGTAGCTTCAAATTTGTTATGTGGGTTCCTAATCAGAACTAGACATTAGTATAGAGTGAATTTTTGGAAATTCCTACGGGGAAGGACAGTAAGCGGAAAAGTCTCAACCTTGGCGGACTTTCCAAACCACTAAAGCAAGGAATTTGAAATTTGGTATGTGGACACAAGTAGATAGGAACATGCTTTTCGGAAATGCCCATGGTGAGGGACAAAAAGGGTAAAAATCTCCCAATTGCCGACCTGGCCAAACCGCTGAAGCAAGAGACTTGGAATTTGGTAAGCGCGTTCCTAGTTAGGAGTAGAGGGGCAGTAAGGGTAAAGTCTCCACCTTAGCGGCCTAGCCAAACCACTAAAGCGAGGAACTTGAAATTTGGTATGTGGCTACCTTATCACGAGTACACTCATAATAATCTATAGGTAAAATACACGAAAACCGTTGTTCATTTTACGAAAGTTTTGGTTATTTTGACATTACGAAAAAATCACATTTCGTAAAGTTTTGTATAAACTTTTTTTAAGTAAAAATGTGGTGCATACCTTACGGGTTTATTTTAAAATTAAAAAAAAAAATGTAATGGTGCCACACCAGAATCGAACTCACGATTTCAGTGACGTCCTGCTGTGTTGAAGTAGACCCCTCTACCATTTGCACCAAAGTAGCTGATGCAATACAACAAACTAAAAAGGAACTTAAGTCGAAAATATTATGAAATTTTTATGAAAACTAGAAAAATATGCTATAAATATTTAATAAAAAAGGTAAAATGGCAATTAAATATTTTTATTATGTTCATTGAACTAAATAAAATAATATAATTTTTTTATAAATATATCAAATAATATATTAAAAAACAAAATAAAAAAATAATAAAATAATAATAATAAAAAACTTAAATAACAATTTCAAACTAATTCCATTTTATTATTAAATATTTTATCTTTTTAAATATTTGTTTTATTGAATTTCATACTAAACCCGGCAAATAAAGTGGAAGTAGTGTTTTCGGGTCCTCTTTAACTTGTTTTAGGATCCTCTTTATTAAACAAAATATCCATTTATATCAAAACACAAAAATAGTAATAATGAAATAAAAAAATAAAATATATAAATTTAAAAAACATTAATAAACAAAAAAAATATAAAAACTAAAAAAAAAAAAAAAAAAATTTGTCCTGGCCAGGAGTTGAACTCGCAACCTTCTGATTGCAAATCCGACCTCTAACCACATCAACATCCATATGTAATATTTGTAACATTATAAATTTTTGTACAATGTACTAAAAAAATATTACGAAATCATGTTTGTATTTTTTACGAAATTTGTAAATTTATATAATTTGTTTTATACAAAAGTTTTGTAATATAAACAAAATGTTTGTACATTCTACGAAAAAAAATTTACGAAAAATATATTTGTATTTTTAAGCATGGATTATTATGAGTGTAGATATCTATATTGACGGAATTTTTGGAAGTTCCCACGGGGAGAAGCAAAAAGGCGAAAATCTTCATTTGGGAACCTGGGCAAACCGCTGAAACATTTCCGTAGAAGTGATTTTTGGAAATTCCTACGGGGAGGGCCAAAAATATTTATAGTCTGCCCCTTATCGGCCTGGCAAACCGCTTATGCGCCGTACTTGAAATTTTGTGTGTCGTTAATGGCTAAAAAAGTTTTAATTTAATTGTAAAAGTTCCTTGGAATATGTCCTTAATTACTCTTAAGACTCTTTTATGTCTGCTTCTAAAAGCCGCTAAAGTAATGATCTTAAAATTTGGTTTGTTAATGCACACAGAATTAACCGTTGAATCGAGAAACTTATAATTTGGTGCAGGCATCCGCTAAAACTGAGTATTCAAAAAATTTTACAGGGAAGGACAAAAAGTAAGTCTTCCCCTTTTCTGAGGTATAGTTTGATAGTTTTTTTATAAAATCTTGGTATAAATGGAGTTTAAAAGAAATAAATTCCACCTTTAATGACCACTGGAATTCCATTAAGTTAGAAACTTGACATCACAAAAACACCCACTTAAAAAGGATAAACTATTGAAACAAATTCCTTAACAAATAATTAATTTTTCATCTTAATATATTCCGATATATAAAACTATCGGTAACGAAGTATCAGCCTTTTAAGCTCGTAAGTAAATAAAATAAAAAACAAAATCCAAAAAAAAGTTCTGTGTTGGATATTGTGGAAAATGTGTGTGGTTTTTGTGTAAATTGCCATGTAAAATAAAGTTTAAACATTATAGAAATTGTTTTTAAAAACTTTGTTATATATGAATTTGTTTTAAAACAAAATTAAAGTTTTAATAGATTTTTTATAAAATATCTACAACAACCGTTGAGGTTTTGACACTAAAAATCACTAAACATCATCATTGAAAACCATCAACGCACAGTAGTACGTATTGGATATTTTCAATTAAAAATTTAATGTATAGAAACCAATGTTGGTCACCGTTTCAGTTTTAAAATTTTTCGAATTTGAACTGGAAAAATATCAGACTAAAAACTTAAGTATTACCAGGGTCAGGAACTTCATGCACTAACAACGAGTGCTTTAGACGTCTATACTATGCATGAAAAGGCTTAAAATATGCACTAAAAACTTGAAAATATGCACTTAATTGTTTTAAAATTAATTACACTGCACAACTAGAAAAATAAAGCGAGAATACCGACCATTGATCCTAAATATTTCGACCAAGCTGATTTGAATGGCGTACCCAGTTTTTTCAGTTATGGGTCAGAATGTCTACAAAATATTTCCAGTTTTATTTTAAAATAAATATGTGAACATTTTTAAAATATACATATTTATGTGAATATTTTTAAAATAAAATTGGAATAAATTGGGCAAATTTTAAAATAAAATAAAAGTGGCCAAATAAGTGAAGAAGCCATTAAAATCCGCTTGACCGAATTTTAAAATAAAATTTGAAAATATTTTCTAGACATTCACTGTCATTAGAGTGGTTGTTAAAATAACTTTCGCAAATACAAATTTTTTTAAGTTAATTTTGTAGCGCAGTGTTATTTTAATGTTTTTAAGCAATTTTAACTAAGCTTTATTTGTATTGTTTAATATATTCTCTGCAGACGTTTTGCATAACTTACACACAATTTAAATTATTTTTTTTTTGAAAAATATGCACTTTAAATAAATATGCACCCTTAATCACAGTTTGCGAATTAAATTTAACATAAGACCTAAAGGTCTTGAGTAGCTTGTTTCCTTTTTAACCTAAATGCTCGCTCGTTCGTCAAATTTAAAATAATGTTAGAAGTTTTTTTTTTTACGAAAAACTAAGAAAAATTCAATATAAATATGCAAAATAAGTAAAAATATGCAATAAAAATATGAATAAACCAAAAATTATTGTGAAAAAAATTTCAATTAAACTTTTGTTCGATGACAAACTCACTTTCAATTAAAAGTTTAATAATACCTATTACATGTTTACTTGAAAATGGATTTGTTGCACACAAAATTTCCAGGTTTTTTAACCCATAATGACAACAAAACGTTAAAATAAATCGCTAAAATTTAAATAAATACCCAAAATTTAAAACAAATCCACAATTGAGAAAAATAACTCTAATAAAAAAAAAAAAAATCTGCAAAACCAAAAAAACAAAAAAACTGCCAAAAAGAAAACAAAAAATGATCAAAATACAAAAAAAAATAATGTTTTTAAAAATTTTAGATATTTTTTACACTTTGGCGATTTTTTCCAGTTTGAGCGTTTTTTTTAATTTTAGCGATTTTTTTTTCCAATTTTGGAATGTTTGACGATTTCTTTTACTTTTTATTAAATTTTGGTGGTTTCTTTTTAAATCTTGACAAATTTTTTCTAATTTTAAGCGAATTGTAAGTATTTTTTTATTTCGGCGTTTTTTGCTGCTTTTGCTGTTTTTTTCAAATTTTGCCGATTTCAAAAAGTTGATTTTTTGCGGTTCTTTTTTAAAATTTTGACGATTTTTTTTTTTGAAAATTTTGTAATTTTGACAGATTTAGAAATTTTTTCAATTAGGCGATTTTTTTTTTTTCAATTTTAACGATTGTTTTCACGATTTTTTTTTTTTTTGGCAATTTTTGAATTTTTTTTTGCAATATTCAATCAACGTTTTATTGTACCCAAAAACAATTTGTTCGAAATTACAAACAATGTTCAATTAAATGTTTGACAGATATGATTAAAATCTGAATTGGAAATAGTAACAAATTATTTTAATTGATACTACAATTTCCTTAATTGGGCCGAATACAATTTAAATTTTAATTGAATTAACAAATTTTTTTTTGAAATTTAATTAAAACTGGATTCTAGTTTTTGCTGCGTAGACAAATACTTAGAAACATTTATGCAAATGGTTTTATTATAAACTAATAAAAAATAAAAATATTCAAGAGTTTAAAAAAATGTAAAAAACTTTTTTTCTGAATTGAAGGACTATAATAAGTGGTTTTTGTGTTTACAAAATATTTTATAATGTTAAATATAAATTAATAACATAATTTAAAAAATATTTTCTTTTGACAATGAATCGATATTGAAGGCTTTTGTGAAATCGGTGTTTATTTAATAAATTTTTTTACTTATGTTTCTATTATTTTAATTTTTTTAGATTTCGTTTCAGTCTTTGACGTGTAGCATTCCGATGTACATAGAAAAGGAGCAAATAAAGACAGATACAACTCTGTATTTTAGTTACCTTATACATACAGAGTTGTATTTTAGTTGTCTTTTTATTTCTAATAAACATTTGCACGAATATATGGCGCTTAGTTTTCATGTAATAAACTAAAAATTTAACTAAAATTTAGTAGATTTTTAGACAGTTTTTATTTTTTACTAATATTTAGAAAAAAGATACTGCTAATTTTACTGCTTTTTCCTGCAAACGTAATTTTAACTAATTTTTAGTAACTTTTTCTGACTTATTTTTACAGACTTATTTGTATGAGTGCAGACTTAAGGGGAAAAAGCATGTATCCTTGTTTTTGAACATTCAAATCGGGTTTGATTTCTGCATGATAAACCAACACCTTTATTTTAAAACTGAAACGTTGACCAACATTGAAAGAAACAATCAAACACAGAGAAATAAAGTGCCAACCGAATAGAAAAGTGTGGTTTAATGGTAACAACTTATAAATTCAGTTAGAACAACATTATTAACATTAGTTTTCCAAATACAGTAGACTCGCGATAACGTGAACTTTTAAAATCTGAGCATGTTCACGTTTGCGAAGTTGTTCATGTTTACGAAGGTGTATTTGTTTACATCTTAAAAATAAAATAGTCATATATTTAACTCAAATTCATATATTTTTTTATTAATTCATATTCATCCTCTTTTTATTTTTTCTATTACATCCACTTCTTCCTTTAAAGATAAAAAATTTGGTAGTTTTTGCGACATTTTGCACGACACACTTTATATTAAACTAAAAACAAAATAAGTAAATCAACAGCGCGCGTTACCCAAAATGCCAGAATATATTTATAAGCAATCATTTACGGGGATTCCCAATTTTTAAAAAAGTACTGATTGCTTAAAATTGTTCAAAAGAAAACAACGTTTTCTATGTTCCATTAATTTACATTTGTTCACGTTATATGGCTGTCTTACTGTGTTCACGCTACAGAGTAGTCAGTGTAAAAAAAATTATGTTCATGCTAGCCGGTGTTCACGTAAGGCGGTGTTTTTGTTATCGCGAGTATACTGTATTTTGGGTGTTGCAACTAAAATTCAGTTGAATTAATCATGAAAACTAATGTTTAGATTTACCAACTGACTGAAATTCGTAATAACCGAATTTGAGTCGTACTAACCGATAAATAGTCAAATAGCTAAATTTTCTTTCTATGCACTGCACAATCCGATCAAATGTCGCACACACATGTATAAAGGTTTAAATGTAGAATATAGTCTCAGCGTTTTCAAACAAAACTTTTAGATTTTCCAAAAACTCCTTTTATTTAGAAAAGAACATAAAAAAGGCTCTTTAAAAAGAGCTAAATCTCGCTTAAATGTCAAAATTTTGTTTAATAGTTTTTTAAATTTATATAAAAAATTTCAGATATCAGCAATACAAAGCGATTAAAAAAAGAACCCTAAATTCTGTTAAATGGAAGTTATCCGATTATCCTGCCGATTGTCTATTTTGGACCGAAACTAATGCCGATTATACGTTCGGTCTCTAGTCATATGTACCAGCTCTGCCCCCTAATGCTACGATTTTCTTCATTAATTTTGCCCCCTTTTATTAAACTTCTTAACACTGTTCTATGTATTGCAAAATATGCTCTATATTAAAAAAACAAAAACACTCACATGTTTGTAAGTAAATAAGTTTTGCTTTATAGTTTAATGTCATCGTAGTTTATTTAACACATTTTTATGTATGACCGACCCTCCCAAAGTGGTACTTCATGCTGTCTTAAGAGACCTTGTATGATGTTGTTAAATGTAATAAAACAAACCCATTATGACTATAAGTAATATTTTATTGTCATTGGTTGTATAAAACAAAGTTTAGGAACTAGAAAATGTTGAACATAATGGAAAATGATGCTGCTAAATTTAATGTCTGTGTTTATATAGTTTTTATTCCTATTAAAAACATAGAAAATTGCAATATAATTGATTTATGGCACAAAATCATGTTTTATAATTTAATAAAAATTAATAGTTTCTTAAATAAAAGTAAATAGAAAAAGTGATTTTAAAGGCAAGATGACATTTTTATTTCTATTAAAATATAGATTGATATCTAATAATAAGTTCATATAATTAAAAAAATTATGATAGAAATTTAATTAAGCGTGTTGTGTAAGTCCTATCTATGTGCAATTAGTTAATATCACTCATACGCCACAGTGTTTGAAAATAGTTTATATATGGGACATTTAAAACAAAAAACACGACATTTTCAACTTTACTTCTTCTGATTTTAGTAGAACTTGGTATAAACATTCTCCTAGTAAGTATGAAGTTCACGTATTTTTCATTTTTTAATAATTCGCTATAGTTCGCTATTAATCGCTACTCAAAGTTGGCGGGTTTTTAACACATGGGTATGAAATGTACAATGTTTGAATTATCATAACTTTTGAACTTGTCAAAAGAAAATAAACACAAAAATGTGCTATTTTAAAGATTAAATCATTTACTTTAAATAGTATTGCACAAAAATCAATTTTTTGCACGTAAAGTATAACGAAATTGAAAAAAATATACTTAATTCGCTAATATCTCAAAAAACACACTTTTATGAAATTTATTTTCCAATTAACTCAAAGTATCACTTACAACATAAACAAATTTCAAATTGTGCATCAGAGGAGTACAAAAATAAATGGAATTTTTCGCAAAGTATCTTTGATATTTTATATAACATTTTTTATATTCACATATTACCTTATACTCAGGGAAAAAGCTTCAAACATGTATGAACAACTTCATAAATATGATGGAAAACTTCATTGACTTGCTTCCAATGTAACACTTCATGCATATAATGAAGTTGCTTTATAAAAGGGCAAATTTATGACAGGTTTCTTTATATTTATGAAATGTTTCATAAATAAGATGAAGAAGTTTTATATTATTTTATGAAAAGTATCATAAATGTTATTAAATATTTCATTAATTTCTATAAAATTTTATAATTTTTTATGAAACGTTTCATAAATATTATTAAATATTTCATAAATAGGACGACGAAGTTTCATAAATTTCTATAAAAGTTTTATAATTTTTTATGAAACGTTTCATAAATGTTATTAAATATTTCATAAATAGGACGACGAAGTTTCATAAATTTCTATAAAAGTTTTATAATTTCTTATGAAAAGTTTCATAAATATTATTAAATATTTCATAAAAAACCGAAGCAGTTTTATAAATTTCTATAAAAGTTTTATAATTTTTCATAATGCAATGAAAATGAAAATTATTTAAGTTCGAGGCCATACTCTATATTTCTTTATTAGGATATTGTCCTAACAAATATTCTATAGAGTTTTTGTTTTCAAATTTATTCTTTGACCCTTTCAGGAATGTGTTGGTAGATCTATTTCGGGAATTTTCTAGGTTCCCATCATCAGAACACGTTTTGAAAGCGGTAACAATCCCATGCCACCCAAACATTCATATAAACTAGTTTACTCACTACATGAGAACTAATATATATTATATGAGCTCGAAGTAAAAAATTATCACCATTGATCAAAAAATAAATTGAAAACTTGTTTGAAAAAACACAATTTTTATTTTTAATAAAAATTATACCAAACTTGTATAAAAGACAAGTACAGTCTAGTTTACTCTTCCTGTTTTTGTTTATAAACGAAACAAAAAATAAAAAGGAGGAAAAAACAAAAAACGTGTATTGAATATCCACCAAAAGCGGACCTTGCACGTAACAAACAAGTTTCCAATTTATTTTTTGATAATCTTTAACTTCGAGCTCATATATTAGTTCTCATGTAGTGAGTAAACAGGTTTATATGAATGTTTGATGTTTGGCATGGGATTGTTACCTCTTTCAAAACGTGTTCTGGTGATGGGGTACCTAGGAAATTCCCGAAATATTTCTATCAACACATTCCTGAGAGGGTCAAATAATAAATTTGAAAACAAAAACTCTATAGATTATTTGTTAGGCCAATATCCAAATAAAGAAATATAGAGTATGGCCTCGAACTTGAATAATTTTCATTGCACAGTTAAAGGAAAAAAAACATAATTTCTATTTTTTAATAAATAAATAAATTTTTACGAAATGCTTCATAATTAATATGAAACATTTGATATTACATTTTATAAGAAATTCTATTTAAAGTTTAATAACACATCAAATAATATACAATTGTTGTTTTAGAATTACAAATAATTTCTGGTATTTGGTGACTTTTAAAAAGTCGAAATTACAAATAATATTTTGTAAATTTTAAATAAAAATAAAAATTTCAATAAAAAGCAACAATTTTTGTCACAATGTTTATGGAACTTTTTATGAATTCATGAAGACCTATGAAACATTCGTCATAAATTTTTATGAAATTTATTTATGAAATTTTCATAAATAAGATGAATAAATGATGGCAAACGATTTATGAAACACTATCATCAATATAATGAAACTCTTTTCTCTGAGTGTATGACAAATTTTAATATTTTTTGCCGCGCATGTTAAAGTCAGTATGCCTGTTAAACAGGAAACCACATATAGTTAAACTGAGTACTCAGATTTTCGTTATCACATCCTATGTCCTTTCAAATCTAATAATCTCAGCTATTCTACAAAATTATTGCTAGCAATATTTCAGGGCCTTAAATTTTAAAAATTTCCTTAGAAAAATTTTATCCTTTCATATCATTGATTGTTTTAAATAAGTTCGTCGAAAAGAAAAATTCATGGTAAACGTTTGACTGTACTGTAATGCATGCTCAAATTTCGAATATTCAGTAGTACCAACTGATTTTCGGCGCAATAACCAAATTTTAGTTGGCAATTGGCAAAATTTTTCCCAGTTTTATTAGTTTTATACAGACATCGAGATTATTTTTATGTTATTTTTAAATTATAATTTCAATTTCCGTATATTTACAAAAATAAAGCAAATCAAACATATTAGCTAGGTTGGTACTAGTATTTCGATCTGGCTAAAGATCTCATTAGAAGCCGGGCGCTGTGGTGTAATGGTTAGCGCGTTGGACTGTTACACAGATGGTCCCGGGTTCGATAACCCCACCGAAGTAAAATAATGAATCAAGGCTATGAACCAAAAAGCTTTAATAAGTTCGGCAACTCTCCATCAGGTGTCGAGCAACAACTGTTCAGTGTTGCCATGTTTGAAACCCTTAATCTTTCCCCACCTTTCATTTCCCCACTATCCAATTTCCAAAGAAAGCAACACATTAATAAATAGGAAGAATTTCCAGAGTGCTGCTTCTCTTTAAAAAAAAAAAGTTTTAGAAAAGCTACAGAATCCAGAATTAACAAAATTCCTATTCATCATCAATTTTGCTCCGTTCTTGTATTCTTAGTATTCAAACACGTGGCTAGGGTATTTTTCTAACAAGCATCATGACGTTTCTCTGTGTATATGTTGTAAGTGATACTTCATAAAAACAAATTATCTGTTTTTTTTAGATATTAGAGTATAAAGATTTTTTTTAAATTTCATTATCCATTTCCCGAAAAAAAAAAATATTTTTGTGCAACACACTGTTTAAGGAAAAGGATTTAATATTTAAAATGACACTAAATGTTTAATTTTTATGTTAAGGCGTTAAAAAGTTATAATAATTCAAACTTTGTACCAACTGTTTAAGTTGTTAAAAACCCCCAAATCTGAGCAACGTTTAAACGCGAACTTTAACGAATTTTTAAAAAAGAAAAAATACAAAAACTCCATATTTACTAGGAGATTATAAATACCAAGTTCAAAGGAATTTGAAAGACCATTATCTGGAAGATGTGTCGAAAGTTTTTAAAAGCTCCCATACAAGAAAATTAAAATGTTTTGAATATTTAATTTGGGGAAAATGTTTACATGAAAGCTTTTCTTTATTTATAATGTATATTTTTTTTACATTATAAACATTTCTATTAAATATATTTTTACGTTTTTACTTACACAAACGCATAAAATTACATTTTTTTTTATTATTATTTTGTTGTGCAAAATCAAGTTCAATGTTGATCAAAATTCAATATCAACTACTATTACTACCATGTAACAATGACATTTAACATACTTTGGAAAATTAAAAAAACAGTATGAAAAAAGTATGTTCGTTTATATAGTTATAGACTATCTCAAGCCACATCATTAAAAACAAAAAAACTAGTCTTTACCATAAAACTACTAACTTATTTTTTAAGCTCCTTTACTCTATTGCAGGGCTGGAAAAACTATGACGACTATGGCGTCATTTTTGGTGGCACGCGGAGTTTTCTTAATTATTTGAAAAAAGAAAAATTAACAAAAAATCTAAAAATAGAATATTTGTGTTTGTTAGTGTTGGTCACTTCAGAGTATAATATACAATAACAGAAATAGCTAGTAATTTAGCTGCATTACATTCGAGGCCATACAAATAATAATACAATTTAGACTGGAAAATCATTGATGACGCCTGTCCATAAAAAGGCAGAAACTAGCCTAGTCTGATTTAAAAATTAATAGTGTTTATAATTTTTAGAGAAAAACGTTTATTCTTCTTAACCTCAACATTTCTAAAAAATAATTTTATTTGAAAACCAGCCACGATTCTGCTAAAGTAAAGTTTATAATCGATACAAAAATGTGAGTTTTAAGCCGTTTATGGTGAACGTTTTCATATAGATTATAAATCACCTTTTAAAATGTTTAAACAAAGTGTAAAAAACTACTCTTATTTTTACACAATTACGATTAATAACAAAAAAAAAAACGCTTTTCACAAATGCAGGTACCACAAGTTTTAAATATTAGATGTACGGAAGTTTTAAGTTTTTTTCAGAAATTATCAATTGTCTTTCAGATTTATTATTCGGAAATTATATATTGAATTTAAAATTTATCATTGAATGTCAAAAACTATTAATTGTACTGCAGTTGTATCAATTGTATTTCAGAAATTATCATTTGCACTTGAAAAATTATCAATTGTTTTTCATTAATATACAAAGTGTATATTAAAAATTTTAACATTAGAAGTTGGACAGTCAACAAAGCTTTAAGATTTAAAGCTATTAGATAAACTTGTAATAAAGGACGAAAATAACTCATGTTGTTCGGGTAAGCAGTTATCATTACCGATTTTCTGTGGTTGGTTGACATATAAAGGGTGCTTTTCATAGAGGTATAGAATTTTAAAATGGAATAAAACAAAGATGATTTTTTTAAATTGACATGAAATTTACTTTTTTCGAATGATATTCTTCTGGCATTATAATTTAAATATGACTTCTGGCATATGACCGCCACGGCTGACTCGGACGTAGTCTAATCTGGACTTTTTCCAAAATTTGTGGCCGTATATTTTGGTAATAACGCGGCGAATGTTGTCCTCCAAATGGTCAACCGTTTCAGCCTTATCGGCGTAGACTAGCGAATTCACATATCCCCACATAAAATAGTCCAGCAGCGTTAAATCGCACGATCTTGGAGGCCAATTCACTGGTCCGAAACGTTTCCTTCAATAAATCAATTGTGGCACGAGCTGTGTGACATGTTGCATCGTCTTGTTGAAACCACAGCTCCTGCACATCATGGTTGTTCACTATTGACGTATAGACTGCTTGGGGTCTTCCTCTAAAAAAAAAAAATTAAGAGCTCTGATGGACGATAATGTTGACCGTAAAATGGACGTAGTGCGCGTTGATATGCCAAACCAAACTAAACATAAATCACTTGACAGCTGACAAAATGACCGCCAATTAAAAAAGTGTTGCCAATTTAAAGCTGTATACCTGTATAAAAAACACCCTCTACATATATATGATCAAATTCTTGATTTTCTTGTGGGTGGTGGATTAGAATGAGGCTGATGATGACCTAGTCGCTTAGGTCATAACTGCGGCACTCCCTCTATCGCTGATCCCCACATAATTTTTTCATCTTCTCTTACATTTATTAACAATTGAAGAGATTACTGTAAAAACTTGACTATCCACATTTATTGTTTAATGAATTTTCGCTGTTTTCCGAACACCCGTCGATATGATAGAAGTCTTGCTAAAACACTTATTGCAAGTACCTATAAAATGTCCTGCAAAAGAAATATTTTCTTCATATTTTTTTAACCTTTAAAAGGCGAAAATAAACTAGAAATAAAATATAATTGATAACTTCTGATAAGCAATTTATAGTATCTGAAATACAATTAATTGTTTCTGAGACACAACTAGTATTTTCTGAAATATAATTAATAATTTTATTTGAGAGTTAAAAATTTGTTCTAAATATATTATAGGATGGATTACACTGTGCTACACAGAAATATCACTCGTCAAATGACCTAGTGTTGGTTGTAAGTCTAGCTGAGTATATTACAAAACCGGTTTGAGAAATTGCAATATACCCAAAAATTTTCGAGATAACGGAAAAGAGTATTTTTTGCGACTGGCGCATTCAAACATTTGTTAATCAGTAATTTTTTATCCGATTTTAAAGAAGATATTGGTGATGTTAAGACGGAAGTGAGTAGGTTATCAACCGAAAATGAACGTTTACAAGAAGAAATGCGGAAGTTAAAAGAGGAAAGAAAACAGGACCAACAAAGAATGATGCTGCTCGAAAGGGATCTAGTGAAAAAGAAGCTCATAATTAGAGGCCTAGAAAGTCAACCATCTTCTTATAAAGCGGTTAAGAAAGCATTTAAAGAAAATTTTAAAATGTTCAAAAATGTTGAGATTGAACAAACTAGAAAAATATATGAAAAAAATCAAAAAATGACTGTCATGGTAGAATTTAAATCGGCTAATACAGTGGCTCAGGTGTTTAAGCACACGAAAAACCTAGCAGGGTCTTCTATACAGGTGGAACGAGAATTGTGTAAGGAGCGTCAACTTAATAAAAAAGTAATGTTGTGTATGAAGAAAGAAATCCTTCAGGTTGAAAAGAGTATCAAGATTAATGTAAGGGATGATAACATGATAATTAATAAAAAGCAGCTCTATTGGAATAAAGATAAAATTCTAATGTGCGGAGAAGAGAAAGGCGATGACGTTTTAAAAAAGCATTTATGGTGAGAAATTGGATAACCTTAATTTAAAATATGATACAATTTTAGAAAAAGTAACATCAAAAAACTAATAAAATCAACGCAAAAAAATATTAAAAAAACATCTAAAGAAAATGTAGTAGTAGAAAATATAATAAATAATATAAAACTTAAAATACTATCATATAATGTTCACGGTCTTGAGAATAAGTATCTTCACCTAGATTTTTTTAACTACGTGGAACAGTTCGAAATATTTGTACTATTAGAAACGCATGTTGAAGAAAAAAATATTATAAAATTTGAAAACAAATTCAGAAAATTCGATCTATTGTGGAGACCTGCATCTAGAATTAGTAAGCACGGCAGGGGTATAGGAGGTTATGTCTGTGGGGTTAAAAAAAGTCTTACAGATTTTAAAGTCAAACACGCTTTCAGAAGATATGGTGATACAGATGTTATAACAGTAAAAACAGTTTCAAAAGAAGTCAATATAATCCCATTATACCTTAGGGGAGCAAATTGGGAGGCAGAATTTCAAATATTACAACAGTTTATGGTAGCAAATGATGTAACGAATCCTATACTAATTGGCGATGTAAATGTAAGAATTGGTGAGGAGCAACAGGTAATAGACTGCAATATTATCTCAACCTTTACAGCAGGCATGGAAGAAAGAAAATCACAAGATAAGAAAAAGATTACAAGTAATGGAAGAAAGCTGGTAGATTTATGTAACAACTTCGGTTTTAGTAGTCTTAAATGGAAGAACTTTCGGTGATGAGGAAGGTCGATTTACATTTTTAACAAAAATGGAAATTCAGTAATTGATATCTGTGCTGCTTCAATGGAAATGTTAAATTTAATAGAAAGTTTCATAGTAGAACGAACGAATATGGTCAGATCATCTTCCCATAAAGCTTTCCTTAACGGTAAATGAAACACAAGCTATAGCTAAGAAAAATGAATTAAACCAAAAATTAAAATGGAATCCAAAGAGTATGGAAAGTTATAGACGCAAATTGAATAATAATATCAGGTCACTTCAAGAAAATGAACAAGAAATCGATGTGAATGATCTTAATAATTTGATAAAGCAATCATATAGGCCGCCTTATGTAAATCCTAAACAATTTCGTTTTAATAATAAATGGTTTGACAAAGAGTGTGAAAAGCAAGAGAAAAGTCAATGGAAGCATTAAAATCATTCCGGAAGTCACAAAATGAATCGGATAAAGAAATTTATAACCAAAAAAGACAAATATATCAAAATATTTTGAAAAGTAAAAGAAAAGATTATTACGAAAAATTGAACGAAGCCTCAATAATGTTACAGATAGTAAAAGATGGTGGGCTTTAGCAAGAGAGATACGGCAGCATGAAAATTATACTGGAAGTGAAATAGAAGTTGAAAGGTTTCGAGATTATTTTGAAACTCTCTTAAATCCCTCAGTTACATCAGCAGAGATAAGTTATGCCTCAAATTTAATTAAAGATGATATTTTAGATAAACCATTTACATTGCACGAAGTGAAATCCCAACTGGCCAAAGTAAAACCAAATAAAGCACCAGGTGAGGACCGAATACCTTATGAATTTTATATTCATGCTGGTGATACTTTTTAGATTTGCTCACGAAAACGTATACGAAAATTTTAAACGAATCAAACTGTTGCGACGTTTTTCAAAAGAGCATAATATTACCAATTCATAAAAAGGTGATATCAACCAACCCTGTAACTATAGAGGCATTTCTTTTATGAATTGTATTGGCAAAATCATGATAGGCGTTATAAATGAAAGAATTGCTGAATGGACAAATCGTTACAATATTCTAAATGAATTTCAAGCAGGTTTCCGCAAAGGATATTCCACAGTGGACAACATATATTGCCTCACAGCTATAGTCCACATAAAATTCGCTGAAAAACGCAAAGTATATGCATTCTTTGTGGATTTTAAGGCTGCGTTTGATCGAGTTCCACGAGGATTATTATTATATAAGCTGCACCAAATGGGAATATCTACAAAAAATAGTAAATTTCATAGAAAAAATCTATCAAAATACTAAATCAGCGGTATGGACTAGCTCAGAACTATCCAGTTATTTTGATACACGGACAGGGGTTAAGCAGGGATGTCTGTTATCGCCAATGTTGTTTGCGCTCTACCTCAATGATCTGCATGATTATTTGGGTGGCGGTTTGTATGTAAATGAAATCAATGTTCGAGTTTTAATGTATGCAGATGATATTGTGCTGTTGGCGGAGGATATAAATACTTTACAAAAAATGAGTAACAAGTTAGAGGAATATTGTCAGTTATGGGGTATGGAGGTGAATCTCGCAAAATCAGAAATAATGATATTCCAAAAAGGTGGCAGACATAGTTTAAACGAAAAATGGACATTTAATGGTGAACCCGTAAAGATTGTACAAGAGTATAAATACTTAGGAATAACATTAACACCCAAATGTCGTACACCAAACATGTGGCAGTTAAAAATAATGCAGCAAAAGCTAGTATTAACTCCACCTGGAAGAATTTCATTGGGCGTAGAGAAGTATCACTAGCAGCTAAATGGAAAATGTTTTTAGCAGTTTGCAGAGCAATACAAACCTATGGAGCTCAAGTATGGGGAAACTCGCAATTTGAGGAAATTGATAAATTCCAAAGATTTTTCACAAAGCGATTATTAAAACTTCCAGAAAACACCCCTAACTACGTTTTAGCTATAGAAACTGGCTACGAAGAAGGGCATTTCTATACATACTCCTTGCATCTAAGGTATATTTTAAAAACTGTATTTGATTTAGAAGAAAGCAGGCTACCTCATAGACTTACGAAGCAAATTATGGAGAAAAATATATTTTGGTATGCTGACTTTAAAGATAAATTACGACTTTATAACATTAGTAGTGATGGTCTAGAACAAAATAAGATCAAGTGGAACGAGGCTTGTTCAAAACTTATAAATGAGATGAAAAAAGCTAAATATAATGACCATTTAACAAATGTGCACAGTAGTCGTCATCGAATTTATAAGAATCTAGATCACTCAAAAGGCTTGACCTATTGCAACCAAAATTACAATCAGGAGCAGATAACCTATATAATGAAAGCAAGAGGTGATCTCCTGTGGTTAAATGGCAACCAATTCAGAACAGGCCAAGCAATATTGTGTTCATTGTGCAATCTCAGAGAACCAGAAACAACAATTCATTTTATTGGCAGATGTCCCGTGCTAAATGCAATAAGATTAAAGTATTTTCGATGTACAACACTTACTGACGATCAGGTTATTGACGTTCTTAACGGAGGTGAAGATACTTATTGGCTAGGTCTCTATTGTTTTTTAAAAGAAGCATTAAAATATAGAACTATGCTTATAGCTGAATTTAATTTTTAAAATAATGTTTTAATTTTATAAAAGTAAATTAAAAAGTATAATGTATTTGAAACTATTTATGTTTAACACCATTTTCCGGCTGACGGTTAATTACAACCAAGCCGTACATTTCTTTATTATTTTTATTGTTCATAAAATTATCTTTAAATTTAAGAAAAATTTTGTAAACTTTTTGAAAGAAATAAAGAAAATAGATAGATAGATAGATAGATATCCGATTTTAAATCGGATGTTAGAAAAAGCGGGTATTTAGAAAACTACATGGTCTTTCTAAAAATATATACGTTCTTTATATTATTAATCTTTTCCTGAGTAAAATGAGTCTTCTTTTATGAAAATCGGTTTAAAATTGACAAAGTTATGGTACTTTTTATACACATACAAAAGTTTTCTTCTTCCTTCTTCGCACAAAATTCGTTCTGGATATATAGAAAAAGTACCACAACTTTGTTGATTTTCCACCGATTTTAATAAATGAAGGCTCATTTTACTCCGGAAAATACTAATTTTAAGAATGTTGTTGTTTGAAAAGAAGATTCGAATTCCATTGTAGAAGTTGAAAAAGTTGTAAATAAACGGAAAATTTTATTTATTATATATTTAGAAAAGTACCATAACTTTGTCAAATTTCAACCGATTTTAACAAATGAAGGCTCATTTTACTCAGGAAAACACCAATATTAAGAATGGTGTTGAAGAAGATACGAAAAAAATCCTCGTAGAAGTTGGGAAAGTTGAAAAAAATAAAAATTTTAATTTTAATTTATACTCATAGAAATAAACCTGTAAAAATAGCAACAAAGGTACTTGAAATTAGTTAAAATTACCTTGCAGAAAAAACTGATAAAATTAGCAGATTGTTTTACACACTATTAGTAATATAGGAATAGCAAATATAAGTCTGTTGAACTTACAAATATGTAGTTATATCTGAGCTAAATTTTAGTTAATTGAAAGTAACAAACTAATCCGCTTACTTCAGCAAAAACATTTATTAAACAAAAAAGTCATTAAAAAATGTGAAATTTTTAATGCATTTTTTTTTTTAGTTTTTGTTTTAAGCAAACTACAATATTTTAACAGAAATATCTGTTGATTTTAGCAAAATAAACTGTAATATGCATTTTACTGAATTTGAGGTAAATATAGCAAACATTTTGTTAATATTATAGTTTTTGTTTGCTAATTTGTGTCTACAAATATTTATTAAAAGTTTTTGCTAATTTTGCAGACTAAAATATTATTTGAAATTATCTAAAATTCACATCGAATATAATTAAAATTTTGTAATGTTAACAGATTTATTTTTGCTGTTCTTATTTTATTAATATTTAGCACAAAAATCTGCTAAATTTCGCAGAGCAATTTTAACTAATTTTTAGTAGCTTTTTCTGCTATTTTACAGGTTTCTTTCTATGAGTGTAGTTATGTAGAAAAAGTACTACAACTTTGTCAATTGTAACTGATTTTAACAAATGAAGGCTCGATTTACTCAAGAAAATACAAACTTTAACAATATTGTTGCTGTAGGAGTTGAAAAAGTTAAAAAAAATTTTAAATTTCATTTGTTATTAGGAAAATCTCTACACTTAGGGAATTATGTTGGTAAAGACGACAGCAATTGCAGTCAAAAAACAAATGAAATTTCATTTAAAAAAAGGACGACTTGCATTTCATTAAATTCAACTAACATTGTCATTTGTTTTTTAATGTTCAAAAAATGACTAACATTGTAGTAAAAATGAACCACATGGTAGTAAAAAATAAACCAAAAATTTTTTTTTTTATTTTTTTAAATAACAAATAACAACTGTAAAAAATGAATGTAAAATCATAAACAGTCATTTGATATGAGTTGTTTTTTTAAATGAACTACAATGTTAGTTAAAAATTTTATTTGTTCTACAAATGACTTACATTTGCATTAAAAATAATGAAACTGTATTACAACCCCAACAACTACATATTTTTAAAGCAGAAGTTCCCTGAGTGTACCTATTTATATTATTAATATAAAGACAATCACCCTTATTGTGTATGTCGTATTTAAAATACGCCTACGACTGTTTTGTAATAGATTAAAGAGAACGTAAACTTATTTTCTTTAATCTATTACAAAACAGTCGTAGGCGTATTTAAATACGACATACACAATAAGGGTGAATATATAAAAATTTTTATTAAAAATAAAAATTATGTTTTTTCGACCTTTAATTGTGCAATGAAAATGAAAATTATTCAATTTCAAGGCCATACTCTATATTTCTTTATAAGGATATTGTCCTAACAAATAATATATAGAGTTTTTGTTTTCCAGAAAGTGGTCAATTAATAAATTTGAAAACAAAAACTATAGATTATTTGTTAGGACAATATATATACATTAGGGTAGTCCATGAAACGATTTCTAAAAAGTAAATTCTGAAAATTTGAGCAAAATCAATTAACCCTACGATGCTGCTCAAATTGGTCAAAGTTTGGGCTCCTGGGCCAAAACGGCCAAAATTGGAAAAAAATTTATAAATTAAAATTTAATGAATATATCAAAACCTAAATACTTTTTGATTTACATTTGCCCAGAGATACTGTGATAAAAAATATAAAGTTTTTGGGATATCGTTAACCCTTGTTATTCCGGTACCAAAAAAAGGTAAAAAATAGCATATTTTTCAAACCTCTAAATTGATTTTTTTTTTTAAAAATTTTGTTTAACAAAATTTCGAAAAATGTTAATTTTCTTTATTAATTTTAGAGTATATTAGTTGGGCATTAAAAATAAAAAAAAAAATTTAAAATCTATGTTTTTAATTTTCGGGTATACCCATTTCAAAATGGCGGATTTCAAGAAAATCAAAATTTTATGCCATATTTTCAAAAATTAATTTAAAAAAATCCATATAATTACTAATAACCAATTAATATATTTTGTTTAATAGCCATTAAAAAATTGAAAAACATTTTTCACCTATGTTAGACCGGTAGCGATACTACACATTTTAGAAAATTTGGAGCTTTATGCTAAAATTGTTAAAAAAATGAAAATGCTAGAAATTAATTACTAAAGTATGTTTTTTGTATTCTACTAGAATGGAACTAAACATATAAAAAATATGATGTTATATGCACGTCGTTAACCCATGTTTACCATAGGGCAAAAAAATGGTATTTTTAAAATCAATGCCCCATATAAACTGAAAAATATATTCTTTTATCAAGTAAATGGTCAAATTAAGTTACAAAATATTGTAATTTGTGGTAAATATAATTTTGTAGTAGTTAATTTTTTTTCAAAATTAACCCTTCGCTGCACCGACACCAATTTTTTTTTTTACGTACTTATTATAATAAGTAAGCAGAAAATTCACAAAAATTGTATTTGAATTAATTTTAGCATTAATTTATTTATTTTTTTTTTTGAGTCTAGACAAATCTTAAATACAATTGTTAATGGAAAACAACGGCAAATGGTGTCGTACAGTTTTAAGTGCATTTTTGAAATTCCACTTCGATTCAAATGTTTCAAGAAAAAAAAAAAGTTCATAATCAGAGAAGTGAAAAAGCGCCAGAAAATGGGACAGCAGGGAAAAACAGTCTGCAATAAAACTTTATATAAAAAACTTAATATGAAGATGAAATTAAAAGGTTTTCATACTAAAAGTGCTTTCAAAAGACAAATAATCTTAAGGTGGCACGCGACATAAAAAGTTTGTTTTTTTGTGGCATGCAACGAAAAGAGTCCTGCCATCCCTGCACTATTGTGTGTAGATTCGATTAAACGCATAATTTAGCAAAAAAAAAAAAAAAAGCTTACATCTCAAATACAACATATGTTCGTTTGTCTTGTCTGTTTCATCTATTTGTTCAAACAATATGCCTTATTAAGTTATAATGAGCATAAAATATACCAAAAAGTTGTTTTTTTCCAACTAATAATAGACTTACCTTGTTTTATTTTTTAATAAGATTTTGTAAAAATACATTAAAAATCCAGCATTCCTAAAAAAAAATAAAGCAAATAATTGCAACTTTCATAAGAGAGTTGTAAATTTAGGACATTAAAATGAAATGTTTGTGAGTAAAACATATTTTTAAAACATGATCATCTTAAATTATATTTAAAATTAACCTTAAAACATTCATCAAATTTTGTTTAAAAATTAATTGCTTTAAATCAACGGTTCCCAAATGTGGGTTAGCGGACCCCCACTGGGAGTATGTAGCGTTGTTCTTAGGGGGGTACGCGAAGAGTTCCGAAAAAGTAATTGTTTAAACCCCATTTTAAAAGATTTCACAATATTTTTTACTTTTTTATTAATATTCAAAATTATTAAAAAAAAATTGAATTGAATAATTTGAAAACTTTTGGACGCCATTAGTTAGATAAATTCGTTCTCGCGTAAAATTCCCTGCTACTTACAATAGGTCCCTTTAATAATTGTACCCCAAATTTGAAAGTAACTTCCACTGAATGTGTTCATAACTTTTTAAGCCCTTCCTATAAATAAAAATTCTGTGACTCTGATAATGACTGTATTACCCATGAGACTGTATGTTATGACTGTAGTCCCTATATGTGAGCAAGAGTTGTTGCCAGAGTCACAGATAATTTTATTTGCTTGATATTGACATGATAAATACAATTTGAATTTTATTGTATTTTTGTATAAAAAGTTGTGACTTTCAGTCAGTCTATAAAATAGTCTTGAAACAGTCACAGACAGTAACAGCAAAGAGTATACATAAATAGATAAATAAAAAGTATAAGCAGAGCTCGTAGAACATTGAAATCTGAAACAAAGCCTTTCATTGACTCAATTAAGAAAAGAAATAAGTTTCATCAAAATTAACCACGCCCATTGCCCCCTCACCCTTATAAACCGAAAAGATTTTTTCGCTCCACATTTTTATTTCTTCGCCAAACAACTTGAAACTTGGCACAAGTGATCAGTGTTATAAAGTTGAGATATCTGCAAAGTTTAATGGAAATCGACCAATCCCATTGCCCGTCGCCCATATAACCCGAAAAGATTTTTTCGTCCCAAATTTTAATTTCTTTACCAGAAAAGTTGAGATATCTGCAAAGTTTAATAGAAATCGACCACGCCCATCGCCCCTCGCCCTTATAACCCGAAAAGATTTTTATTTCTTCACCAAAAAACTTGAAATTTGGCACAAGTGATCAGTGTTATAAGGTTGAGATATCTGAAAAGTTTAATGGAACGCCCATATAACCCATAAAACACATGGGCCTAAAAGTATACACCATTTTATATCGTGTTTCATTGAATTACTGAAATGAAATTTCGTGTGACTTTTTTTATAAAATTTATTATTTTTTCAACATTACCAAATATTATCCGAATTTTATTTATTAAATCAAAAGAATACACTCCCACCTTTCATTTTTTTGCAACTAGAACACAAAGGTCGATAAAGCTTACCTTTATTTTGTCCAAGAAATACTAAAAACACTGAATTTTTGAGTGCCATCATAAGAACTTAGACTAGGTTCACACACGGCAATTATAATTGCCCAATTCTTGAGTTTATAGAAGAGGGAGGGAAATAGAATGATAGGGGGTACAGAATTGCCCGTACTACAATTCCGGTTTGTTTTGTCATTCGCAATTTTCAATACTGCAGGTTGATATACGAAAATTGCTGAAACAAACTTTTCCTGTGTGAACACAAGAGCAAGTTCAAAGGAGAATTGAAGAAGAATTGGGCAATTATAATTGCCGTGTGTGAACCATGACTAAAATATTTTTACACTATTATTGTTTTCCATTATTTTTTTTTTTCAAAACTAATGCTAAAATATTTTATTTTTTAAATATACTTACATCAAATAGATATGACAAAAAGAAATTATGTACCCGGACCACCGAAATGCATGAAAATCTCAGGCAGTTACTGCAGAGTTTCGTTTATGTGACTTTCTTGCGTTATTTTCGACAAAAAATTTTTTTTAGAAAAAAAAGTAATGATGCATTTCTCTTAATTAAATAATTCTCTACAAAACTGCATCATTACATTATTGATATTTTACACTCGAAAAACTTGCTTTTTGCAAGTAAAATCCCACTGTGCGCCTCTCAACAACAAAATACCGAACTCGTGCAAGCAAATTAAAAAATATTTTTTGCACTAAAAAATAATTGCAGCATGTTGATAAAAAAATTGTTGCTTAAAACACTCACTTTTATTTTGCTTATATTTTGTTCTTTTCTATTAACATTTAAAATTTAATTTAATTTTATTTTGCTGCTTTTATCATTAATGTTTAAAATAATTAAAAAAATTTTAGTTAAAATCATGATAAAAATTAATATATACTTTTAAATTTCTGCGATCTGAGAAAACCAATCCAGAGACTATCCTTGTGAACAGCAAATTAAATATTTTGGAATGTTATTAAATTTTTTAAATTAATACTCTTAAACGACTTTGGCTGCCACAATGTTTGTCATTTGCTCTTATAAAATAACTTTTTTTTTTTTTCTGTAGTGTCTCAAATGATTAATGATTGGTATGTTTTATTGACAGTTGGTGGTAATCTATATCGGCAGTTCCACCGAAAACCGCCCAAAAAAAAAAAGCATTTTTTGACTTTCTGTCTTCGGATTTCAATTAAATTTTGAACTTAGAAACTCTATGTATCCACTTAAAGATTTGCGAATATTATGCCAACTTATTGGACCGGTTTAACTAGGATTTAAAAAAAAAAACGACCCCATATGGCCAAGAAATGCCTATTTATGGACCTCGAAAAATCCAATTTGTTTGGAAGGGATACAAAAATTGGAGAAACATTGGACTAAGTATAAATAGCTAAAAGGAGATTATGTTGAAAAAATGTGTTTCATTCAAGAAGTCACGGACTTATTGATCCGCCCTCGTATTTCAAACTTATTTCTATTGTATATAAATCTTATTGAAAACAATTTCATATACAAATAATGTTAAGTTTTCCTTGATCTTCTTTAACTTAATTTTGTCCCTTTTAAACTAGCTCAAGATCCTTTATTTATAAATTACAATTATTTATTTCCAATATTTCGTCTCCAGCCAATACTTTTTCAGGGAACGATGATTATAATTTTAATTGTGAAAGGCGTGGTAGAGAAGAATGAGTGTATTTTCTAAAAATCATAACTACATTGTAAATTTTCTGAATCAGACTGCGCAGTTTCTTATAATTTGATTGATAAAATTTTGTTGTCACAATTAAAAATATAATTATAATCTATAAATAATGGAACTTAAGCTCGTTTACAAGGTATAGAATTTCATATATAATTAAAGTGACTACTAAACATTTTTCAGTGTGTGAACGAAACTTCATATCACTCACGCGACCGTCTCTAACAAAGTTAAACACATTAAGAATTGTAACAATAATAATAGCGGAAATAAAGAAGAAAACAAAATGAAAATCAAAATATTGTTTTTACAAGAATTTCAAGCTACAGGAGATTTGTCATAAAATCTAAAATTTTAAAAAATCGGCAGTTAACGCGGAATGTTTTTTTTCTGATTATGACGACTAAAATTGTGTATTTTATTAAAAAAAGAAATACTAAAACAAACAACCTGGAACACTTTTAGTTCTATTCCATCAAATACTAAAAATATTCTACATTTAGAACATTTTATAAAACCACAACAAAAGCCGTTCTAAAAAAAATTAACAAAAAGCACTTAAATATGTAATAAAATAGCTGAAATTACCGGTTCCATCAATAAGTATTTGATTTTTAAAGTTTTTACAAAAAAAAAAAAAAAAAGCAACTTGAAATGTGCTAAATTAAAATTTTTTTTTTGTTAAGCAAAAACACGAAAAATTATTCTAATTTGATACAAGGATTTTTAATATATATAAAATCCATGTTTGTTTGAACAGAAGCAGAAGAAGCATTTAAATTAGAAGAACGATTTTGACTAACATTGATGTCTAATTTTGTCTATTTTCACCCGGTACCAAATATTATAACAAAAATTTAGTTCTAAAATATCAATTAAGCGCCACTTTTGACTCAAATATTATAAATACCAAATATTATAACAAAAATTCAGGTCTAAAATATAAATTAAGTGCCACTTTTGAATCATTTCAACCCAACGTGAGCGGGGATCCATAAATGTGAATGTACAACCATTTGGTGAAAATTTCATATTTTGCTATTATGAATTCTTTTTGAAATCGAGAACAGAGATGAAAGCCGTGGAAGGTGCCAGCTAAATCGCCCGTAGCCGCCAAAATATGGTCAGGCTCGTCTATGAGGGCCAAAGTGTCGGCGGGGGCTGATAACGGGCTGAAGGTATATTTCATAAGAATTTTGTATGTTACAGCTGGTAGAAAATCAAAATTTGTTCAAGAGGACAAAACACATGTGAAGAAAAAAGCAAGCTAAATTTATTTATCTTCACGAAAATCTGAATATGACATAAAAAATCACTATAAATAGCTTAAATTTTGTTAGCTAGTAAAAGTGAAAACAGACGAGCTAAATTAAAAAAAAAACCGTTAGAACTTGATACATATAGGAATTATTGGGCTATTTGAATTTTTTTTTGTGTTAAAACTAGTTGTTATTACTAAATAAATCTAAGTAATACAAAATATTAAAGACATTTTCTCCCAAAAGACAAAAAAAACCAAATTAACGTCAATTTTTAGTTAACATGTTGTAAGATGAATTTTAAAGAAACATATATTAACTTTTATAGGAAAATGCAATACAAAAAATGTTTATTTTTTGATGTAACGATAAAATTTAATGTTTTTTTTTTAATATTTCATACATTTTTTCGCTGGACACTAAACTTTGACTAAAAAGCGGAGATGGATAGGGTTTAGCGATTTGTCGCAATTTTTCAGAATTTGTCTTTTTGTTCTTGATCAAAGTTTTATTAGAAAAAACTTTATTTATATAAATTTGCAACCGTTATTCAAGAACTGTTATGATATTATCTTAGGCCATAGTTGTTTAAAAAATTTGTAGCATAATCTCGCGTCTTCACATGCAATAAAATTATAGCATGCAATTGTCAAAATTGTTTCAGCTTAATAAATTTCACATGAAGAAACTTTATTTTAATGTTATTGCAAAATCAAGATATCGTTGATATGCAATCGGCTCTTGCAATGATATTTTGACATCAAATCTCACATTAAGTTTTCATTTGAATTTAGCAATCAAAAACTTCATAAATTTTAGTAAATAAAATCTGGAAAAGTATTATTTGTAGACAAAGCAAAATTTTTGTTATATGTTTCTGTTTTTGAACAGAATTATAAAATTTCTTAGAATAAAATGGCCAAGTGTTCTCCACTACAGTGCACTTGACATAATTTTGACATATCTCTGCAATCGATTTGACATACTGGCGTTTGTTAAATTTGAGGACAACAACAAATTGTACTTGGTTTATTGCTTTGAATGTGTTTAATTTAAATTATGTGTTATGTTTAGAATCACAGCGATTCCTATTTTCACTTTTACCATTAGGCTCAGATTTTGACAGTTAAATTTTCCCAATTATTTTTTTTTTTTTTTTGTATTTTTTTCTTGTCCAAGCGTCTTTGTTGATTGTAAAAAATATTTAATAAATCAGAAATCAAAATGGGGCTACTTACTAAAAATCGGGAAATAATCAGATTTGAATATTAAAGTGAATGTCGAAAGTGAGAATCCGAATAGCTACTAATGATATTTACTAGTAGTTTTTTTTTCACACGCTAATCCAGATTTTCTGAACAACAACAGCTTGGAATTTGAAAGTCTAACGAACGTATTATAAATTTTTTGTTTAAATAAATGTTCTTTAAAAGATGAAACAAAATTTTTGCAATTATGGTCGAATATGTCAAACGGCTTTGCCGACAGACAATAGTGTCGGCGGTGGCGTCGGCTTGAAAAAAAAATCTGTCGGCGGCGGCGTCAAACCGGCTGACGGCTGGTATCACTGATCGAGAGTGGCCAAACGTTAGAAAAATGTATTAGAAAAATGCATTAATTGCATAAAAATGCAATTCTTTACCACTGGAAAAAAAGTATAAAAGTAGAGCACCGTACCATTCCAATGCAATTTAAATGGTGATATTTCGATCAATATTAAAGAAAATACAAATACATAGACTTACAAACTTTTTGCATATTTATCACTACTAAATCGAGCATAAAACCGTAAATTTTTTGAAATTTGGAAAACCAAAAACGCCAATCTCTTAGTGGGCCCATAAAGTTTCTGAATGCAAAGTTTAATTGAAATCGAAAAACTCAAGGTAAGATTTTTTGCCGATTTTGTATGGAACGGCCGATATAAATATTGTCTGTTCAATATTTGTTATTTGTTAATAAAGCAAATATATGGTTGGATTTTTTTTTTTGATAATATTACTGATGTAGTGAATATTGTGACATTTTTACTAGCAACGCAATTTGTTTTTTCATCTTTATATTAAAAGTATGTGAGTTTTTGTCTGTCTGTCATTTTGTCTGCCTGGGGTTTTGGGTTTTGCGTGCCATATCTATTTTGTTTCCAGTACAGTGGGCTCATCATTAATCTTTATACTGTTATCTATGTCAAAGCAAAAAAAACAAAAAAAAAAACAACCAGAGAGATCTACAAACTAATAAAAAAAAAAAGAAACAAATGTCATGTGAAGTGAATGAAAATGAAGAAAAACCCATTATAACATACATGTTCAAAATGCATATTTCATCAGCGAAAGAAATGGGAAAAATTGGTATTTCATTCTGACATTTGTCTGTAGTTTGACACACATATATTTACATAACTTACAAAACACTTTGAGTGATATTTATTGCTATAATTTATGAATAAAAAATATTTATATACATTTAATAAATCAGAAACAATTTATTGTATGTGACATTTTTTTACAAATTATTATTAATTGATAGCGTCCGACCGAATAGTTTGTCCAGAAAATGCATTTTTTTTTTTTTAAGAGAAGCAACACTCAAGAAATTCTTCCTATTAATTAATGTGAACAGTTGTTGGTCGCCACCTGATGTAGAGTTGGCGAATTTATTGAAGCTTTTTGTTTCATAGGCCTGATTCATTATTTTACTTCGGTGGGGTTAAGTGCTATGGGAACACCAAAGGTGGGCGCAGCGATACATATAAATGATAAAAAAACTCATACATATTATTTTTCTAAATTGATGTTGTCGTCACCGGGAATCAAACCAGGGACCATCTGTGTAATAGTCCAACGCGCTAACCATTACACCATAACGCCCACAATTTGATATCAAAATCATTCAGTGTGGAGGGGGTGGGGGAAATTATTCAAGTTCGAGGCCATAGTCTATATTTCTTTATTAGGATATTGTCCTAACAAATAATCTATATAGTTTTTTTGTTTTCAAATTTATTATTTGACCCTTTCTGGAATGTGTTGTTAGATCTATTTCGGGAATTTTCTAGGTTCCCATCATCTGAACACGTTTTGAAAGCGGTAACAATCCCATGCCAAACATTCATATAAACTAGTTTACTCACTACATGAGAACTAATATATATTATATGAACTCGAAGTAAAAGATTATCACCATTGATCAAAAAATAAATTTAAAACTTGTTTGTTATGTGCAAGGCCCACCTTTGGTGAATATTCAACGCACAGTTTTTTGTTTTGTCTATAAACAAAAACAGGGCGAGTAAACTTTTATTAAAATTAAAAATTATGTTTTTTTTTTTTTTTTTTTTATTTAAAATTTTCTTTTTACAAAAAAGAAAAACTGTAATTTTAAAATCTTTTAATTTTAGGGATTTTGAGTTGAAAAATCTAAAATACTTTTGGTTTAAAAGAAAAGTGAGTAGACCGGTTTTGAGCTATATGTTTAGTGGTTTTAAAATACAAATTCCTTTATTTTTAACGACAACATATTATGAGTGCAGGTTTAAAAGTTATGTTGTGCGAATTTGAAAAATATCGGATAAAAAGCTTTAACCAGGGTGGCTTTCCAATAAAGTTTTCAATTTTTAAAAATTTTCTTAAATTGCTTTAAAATTATACACTCAGAAAATTATGAAGGTAGAAGCAACTGCAAATTACAGGTAAAATAACTGCAGTAGCATTTGAAAAGGTTTACACTATATACAGTTAAATCGACTGCAATGTGTAGTTATTTTAAACTTTTAAAAATTTGCTGTCGAATTTAGTAAAATCAATTACAAATGCAGTTAAAACAACATAACCAGCAAAAAATAAATATATATGTATATTAGTAAAAAAAACATTTTTTTGCTCATTAGTCTTGCCATATGTCTGCAGCACAAAAGACCTACATTGGTCGCGGTGCATAGTGCCTTCTGATCTAATCTAATCTGCCATATGTCTGTCTTCAAGTTATACAATATTGAGAGATGTTTTGATGTAACAAGCCGCTTGTAACAAACCCCATACACACACGCACACACTTTGTCAAAAAGTCGAAACAACTGCAAAAAATAACTTACCGAAAGGCAAAATTTTGGAAGATTGTTTATTAATATAAACCGTCATGTAGTTAGTAATTGTAAAACTTTTCTCAGTGTACACATGAATGTTGAAAAAATCTTTACTTTCACGTTTGATTTTCATAAATTATTTAGTGGATTGTTGTACCACTAGTTCCAATAGTTATGTGGTGCAAAATTTAAGAAAAATCAGATAACTTAAACCATAACGACCTGCGAACAAAGTTTTTGATGTATGAATACAATTAATTCAAAAATATATAAATTGTAATACATCGTTTCTAATTTCAGACATAATTATGATCAAATAAAAGAACGTTTCGAGTGCAGAAACAAAAGTTCTAAGATTATATCCAAAAAATTTCTATAACATGCGTCATTTTTAGTGAAAACCAAATCGCAATATCTCGAAAAGTATTAAAGTAATTTAAAATTTTAAAACTTTGGTTAGATAAAGCTTTCTGATTTTTCGAAAATGTGCACAACAAAACTTTTTTAGCTACACTGTAAAAAAAAGTCTATAAAGTCAGCAACTGTTTTGCTGGGAGGGTTCTTACAGAAAAATTGTTAATATCAGCAAAAAAAAATTCAAAATTCAGCGAAATTCTTGCTGAATTTACTAAATTTGTTGCTGATATTAGCAATTTTTCTGAAAATATGCTCCCAGCAAATATTTTTAAATTTGCAGAAAAAGTTTTAATCATACGAAAACTACCGGTCCAATAAACATATTTTTTTTTGTCAACAATCATGTTGTACCAAAAAGAAAAACTGTAGTTTTTAATAATTTTTGAGTTAATTTTTGACAGTTAAAATAAAATAAAATCGTTAATTTTTACGGGTTTGGGTGTTTTTTTAAAATTTTTATTTTATTTTTGATACTAAAAATTAAAGAAAATTTTTGATACTAAAAATTAAAGAAAAAGAAAAGTGAGTAGACCGGTTTTTAACTAAAGGGTCCGCCATCTAACGTTTTTTTTCAACTAGTGCTTATTTCGTGAATGGTAACACTTAGCTCATGTCTGATTTGACAGATAATTAGTTTTATCCTTCCGCTGAACGAATATGGTCCGTATGTTCGTTATCTTGTGAAAAAAGTGAAAGAAACTGACATCCTCATCGATAAACCAAAGCGTGAAAAGCCAAAAACAGTGCGTACACCCGAGAATATTGCTGCTGTGTCAGAAAGTGTGCGTGAAGCGCCATCAACATCAATTTACCGTCGTTCTCAACAATTGAACATTTCGGAGACATCATTGAGACGAATTTTGCATAAAGACCTTGGTATGACGCCATACAAAGTCCAATTGGTTCAGGAGTTCAAAAAAAAAAAAAGTTATTTGGTGGACCCTTTATATGTTTAGCAGTTTTAAAGTACATTTCCTTTGATTTTACTTACAACATATTGTGAGTGTACTGATGCTGTGCCACCAATACCTAAACATTGTTTATATGTTTTTAATGGTCTGAAGCCAACTTTCTTCGATTTTCACCTTTTAGCCATTTTTTTTTGACTGCAAATATACCACCCTTCACGCAGTTTTGTATATGTCGCTTCAATGTGTCATAAAGATACACGAAGTAAGAGCTCCACAAAATTGTAAAAAAAGATCATTTACGAGTGGCATAGCCAAAATTTTATTGCCAGATGGTTCGAATATGATGTTATTTAATTACTTTACACATTTTACACATTTTGCCGCTCATAAATCATAAACTTTTTGTTTTTCCGGGTTTTCCATAAGTTTTTGCAAAAAGAGATGTTTTCAATTTTGCATGCCTTAGCAGATTTATCTATAAGTCATCTTGAGTGAATTACGCGTTACTTTTAATTTAACAGATTTTGCCATTTCACACTCCAATCGTTGATGGAAATTCTGCAGTAAATATATAAACCGTAAGTCTTTATTAAGTTTTACTAATAGCTATTAGGACGCTAAAAAAGGGGATTATAGAGTATATAAGGTTTCAATATTTCATGCTTAATTCTATTTTGCCATTAAAAATTGTCTATCAGCTATAAATTTCGCGAAAATCTCGAATTATGGATTTCTTAAAGGACATAAAACACAAAGTTGCCCTTTCAACCTATTCGCAAAAGTGTAAAATGAAGTTTTAGATTAGTTTTTAAACAAATTAAACCAAAAAACATACCACTTTCCCGAAAACAGTTAAAATGATACTTGTTAGGAAAAAACCCTAGCCATGTATTTGATTACTAAGATGACAGTAATGGAGCAAAATTAATGATTAATATAATTTTTTGTTAAAGCTCTGCCTATTCTGAAGGCTCTAGTTTTTCTAAAACTTCGGGTTCTGAGGAGATCTTTAGTCAGATCGAAATACTAGTATCAACCTAGCTAGCTTTGTAAATATAAGGAGGTTGAAAGTTCGTTATATATTAAAAATAACGTAAAAATAATCTCGATGTATATAAAAACAAAAAAACTAATAAAACTGTAAAAAATATTATTTGAGCCAGAGTAGAATGTTTTTTTTATAAATAAAACATTTTCGGTCTTCAAAGTTTAGTAACGTCATGATGCTTGTTAGGAAATGACCCTAGGCACGTGTTTGATTACTAAGAAGACAATAATGTAGCAAAATTAATGATTAATAGGATTTTTGTTAAAGCTCTGCCTATTCTGAAGGCTCTAGCTTTTTAAAACTTCGCGGTCTTTTGAGATCTTTAGCCAGATCGAAATACTAGTATCAACCTAGCTAATATGTTTGATTGGCTTTATTTTTGTAAATATACGTTATAGATTGAAATTCTCGTTTGAAATCTACGAATAACAATTTATAAACCGCTGCAACCTTTGCGGCCCTCATTGAAATCAATGGACGTGAACGGATTTAAGTTCCTTATGTCTACGACTACAAGTGTGCAAAGCGGCATTAATATGACATTTAAACCTAATTAGATCATGACATTCAAAAAAATTTCAGAAAATTCTTTACTGTTTGCAACATGTGATGTATATTAAAAAAATTGGAATTTATGTGGACTTTGTTATTTTCCAAAAATGATATATACGGCTTGAATCCATATATGTATCTCTTTACACTTACGAGATAAATCACAAATTTAATCAATATTTTTTAAAAATATAAATATAATATAAAATTAATGTAAATTTACTTATTTGATATTAAAAATGAAACATTCAACACTTTTGCACTTTTGTTAGAACAATTAATTAAGAAGACTTTATGTAATTAAATATTTGTAAGTTAATTAAAATGTTTTTAATTTCAAAAAAAATGTCAAATATTTGTTTAGATGTTTTTAAAATTTTCCTACTAAAAACTGCTGTTCATTAGGTTCTTTGATGTCTTGTTGCAATTGATACCATTACAACAATATTTGTTTGTATCTTCTAACTTCATCAAATTAGTTTGTGTGCATTTATACACAAATAAGTACCAAAATTCTTTAGGCCAGTGGTTCTTAAACTTTTTAATTGAAATAACGAGAAATTGGTTACCCGTTTAAAAGAGTCCATATATGTCCAAATATATTCATACATGGAGGTTAGAGTGTCCCTTAGATTGTTCCATAAGTTTAAATGTTGGAAATGTTTATACGGTACCCTCCAATTTTTTTTATGTTTGACTTGAATATAACTCATGTGCAATTATAGGACTCTACGACAACACCTACCCTCAGCGACTAGGCCTTCAAGAGCAAAACATGCGTTTATATGGGGAAAACCTGATTTTTTTCAGTTTTTCCAAATTTGTTTAAATATTGTAATAGTTTTTATTCTAAATGATAAATTATTCGATATAATGATAATATTATGTATTCAAAAAGGTATAAAAATCAAAAATCGGTTAATAGCTACTGCTCCAGACCACTAATGTGCCAATTATTACTTGACCGAAAAATTCGAGTACACATCTTAAAATTGATTACTGCAATAGAATTTTTTTATTCAAAAGACTCAACATTGTGAGATATGGAAGAAGTTTTTTTTTTTTTTTGGATGTCGTTAACCTGTCTTTAGGTGAAGTGAAAAACATCAACATTTTTGGGGTGTTTTTCAAATCTCTAATTTCAAATTTTAAAATGTTTTCTTCAACAAAAGCGAAAAAATTGCTATTTTCACTCCAGGGTCTTATTTAAAACATCTTAGAGAATAAAAGTAAAAAAAAATTAAATTATCCCCCTGCACACTTGGGTAGGGCAACGATTTGATTTTACGGATTTCGAGGAAATTGTGTTTTTTGGTAATAACATTATATTTAAAATCGAAAATTAGCTACTTTAGTAACTTCTGTTGTTTTATTTTATAACGGTAACTCAAGGTTAAAAAAACTATTTTTTTCAACATTATTAACCCATGTGGTCCCAAATGACCCCAGACTTATTTATTTCAATTAACAAAAACAGTCAAAGCTTTGCTTACTGCTATTGAATTTTAACAAACTTGATCTAAAATATTATAACACAATACCTGAAGATTCTGTGGCAATAATTTTGAGCAAATTGAACAACGTTAACCCGTGCCGTGCAGCATTTAGGTCAAAGGAGATATTGCGGGAATTTTTATATATTTACAGCTACAGCCATTTTTTAAACTCCTAATAAAATATTCTGAGCTAAATTAACCCTTAGATGTTTTTGGTGCCAAAGTGACCCTCTGTTGCAAATACTTTAAAAATACATTTTTTGCAGCAGACATATATTTTTTTTAACCTGAAAGAAAATTTTACCAAAATTGTTATAAAAAGCAGAGAAACATCGCAAGTAATCTTTTGAGAATACTTGATCTCTTATTTTAGGAGGTGCTTCTTCTGTTTCTAAAGAACTGTTTAAAAAAAAATGTCACCAGCATTATTAAAAAATGAGAGGGTACCGTATCAACATTTCCAACATTTATACTTATGGGACACTAATGGACTTATATGGTTGCGTGTATAGACAAATATGGAACTATATGTTTCATATATGGGCATATACAATATGAAACTATATGTGATTACATTTTTTTTAAAGAGCAGCAACACTCAGGAAATTCTTCCTATTTATTAATGTGTTGATTTCTTGGGAAAGAGGATAGAGGAGAGATGAAAGGTGGGCAAGATGAAGGGCTTCAAACATGGCAACACTATAATTGCGAGAGATGATAAGTCTTAGAGCAGTTGTTGCTGGCCACCTGCTGAAGAGTTGGCTTCAATACGAAGCTTTTTGGTTCCTAGCCTTGATTCATTATTTTACTTCGGTGCTATGAGAACAAAAATCACTCAAAAAGGACTGATATATGGAGGTACATGGGATTCCATAATTGAATAAAGTGCTCGTTAGAGCGGCATTTTTTTCTATGAAGAAATACTCTTTTCGAAAAATTTAAATTTGTTGTTCTGATAATTGTAGTATTAGCGCTAAAAGTGATTTGGTACAAATTTGATAAATATTGGATATCTTTAACCCAAGGCGTCCCGCTACCAAAGTTTTCGATTTTTTGAAAATCTTTCTGAAATTGCTTTAATAAAAAATATCTAGAGGCACAACATTTTTTTATTAACTTAACTGAACACTAATATTTTGATGTTTTTGAAATCGAATTAACGGTTTTTGATATATTGGAATTCGATTTTTATTAAAAGTGGCATCTTTTTCCTCTATTCTATAAATTTTTTAAAAATTATCTTAGAATTTTTTGTTTTTGCACTTAAATTCTACACAAAACTTGCTTTCATTTGATCATAATTATGTCTGAAATTAGAGATGATGTATCACATAATATTTTTTTTTAAATTAATTTAAAATTTTTGTCCACATAATAAAGGATTTTTTCGCAGGTCGCCAAGGGTTAAGTAATCCAAGTTTTCTTAAATTTTACACCACAAATCTACAGTACCTAGTGCTTCAAAAATTAAAACATTAATAACTGAAAATCAAAAGTTAAAGTTAATATTCCTTCAGTAATCATGTGTATTAAATTGAAAATCACAACCAATTTACTTGGTAAATTTTCTATTTTCCGAGATATTTATAGGTAAATTTACAATTTATCCTGCAACCAATATTGACATAATTATGCTTAAATAAAAAGTAGTTTTATCCGTTTTTCTAGTGCAAAAATAAAAATTTTTAGGATAATTTATAAAAAAAATTTTGATTGTGGGGAAAAACTCCGTTTTTAGTAAAAATCAAATCGCTTTATCTCGAAAACCGTTAGTCCAATTTGAAAATTCTTTAAATAGTTTTTAAAATAGCATGCGAAAATTAATTCAATATGATGTGTCGCAAGACATATTTTATTAAAGCATTTTAAAAAAAATTTTTGAAAATCGAAAACTTTGTACGAGGGCCCCACGGATTAATTCTATCAGATTTTTCTCAAATTCGTACCATCTAACTTTTAGACTTAGTTCTGCAATAATCGCAATAATACTTGATAAAACTAATAGGTTTGCAAAAAAAAAAAAAAAATGCCGCTCTAATGGACATATGCATATGTTATTTGATATTCGCAAAAGAGAGCCATATATGGGCGAATACGAAAGTATATGGAATTAGATATGAGTCATATATGACCATATAAGGAAGTATATGTAACTCCATATACCCCAAGACTAATATATTAACTATAAGATAGACATAGCAAATATTGCACAAAATTACAGACATTTAGTTAATAGAAACTAAGATAATTATTATGATGTTTAATTATAATAATATAACATTAGATGTATTTCAATTTTCTAGTTAATATTTTTATAGCTATTTTTGTTTTCTGTGATATTTTTATTTAATTTTGATTTCTGGGATATTTTTATTTTTTCATATTGACGGAAAATATTTTTGATTTCCCGCCTTTTTTTAAAAAAATTGTTATATGTATATAAGTTTTTAATTAGTAAAACTAGTTTTTCAATCAAATTGTAATAATTGTTCCCTGAAGAAGTCACCCAATGTGGAGACGAAATATTGTAAATAAATAATTATAATTAATAAATAAATGACCTTAAGCTCGATTAAAATAAGAAAAATTTGATAGTTTCATAAAAAAAATTAATTTTATAAATTATCTCTTCATAAATTTAATGAAAATTTTCTTTAGAGCTATGAAATTATATCAAAGACTTATTTTTTCTAAAATTTCATAATTTCATTAATTTTCATACATTTCAAACTTTAGGTTTAGGATTTAATTCTCAAGTGTTCAACATATTATATAAAGGCTTTATTATTATGAATAAAGTGATTTTATTAATTTTTGACTGCAATCCTTTTATCAATTTTGAACTTCCAAGGCATTTTTGAAGAGTTTTGTTAATTCAATGAAACTTTTTAATATTAAAAAAATGTTCGAAACTGTTTCATAAATTATATAAACGCTTCATTGCCGGAATGATTCATTAGTTTTATGAAAAATTTCACTAATGTATTTAGTTGGAACATTGATCTACCTCAAGTCCAAAATTCTAATAAGATATTGTCATATAAGATTTTATTTGTTGCTTTTTAAAAAGATTAATAATTTTCATGATAGACAATACAATTGTTTCATTGGCATCACCAAAATCTTCAGTTGTCTGCAATAGTAAAAGATACAACAATATTCAAACTAAATATATTAAAATATAGAAAGTCCGAAAAAAAAAATTTTGAAGTGACTGAGTAGAAAATTCCCCCTATTTACGATACTCTCCTTGTTAGTAAAATAAGTTCAGAAGTGGTTTTTACGATTTTTTTTAAATTGTTATATTTGACAAATAATAATGAAGCGCAAATATAAGTATTAGAGTTAATTTTGAAAAATAGATTTCTGGATATTATCACTTTTTAGAAGGTTTTTGTATCAATAAAAATAATGGCGTATTTTTTTTTTTAATTCCAACTCCTTCCCGTGCCTATAAGCGACTCAAATCCAATAAATTATTATATAAACCAATAAATTATTTGGTATTCACTAAAAAATTTAATTTTTAAACTTTTGAACGGGTAACTACAAAATTAAAATTTTTGGACCATTTTTTTCAGATGTAAGTATTTTTTCATTGTAAAAAAAAAAAATAACAAAAAAAATATTTTAATTTTTTTTTTTTTAATTATTTTTTTGGACCACTCTAATTATGCATTCTGTTGCATTCCAAAAACTAAAAAAAAACTTATGGGCCTAAGTTTTTCCGTAGAATCGAATACTGAAGTAAGATTTGACATATATTTAGCCGTTTTTGTTGTATGGAAAAAGGGACCCAAAATCCGCGATTTGAGTCGCCTATAGGCACGGGAAGGAGTTGGAATAATAAAAAAAAAAAAATACGCCATTATTTTTATTGATACAAAAACCTTCTAAAAAGTGATAATATCCAGAAATCAAAATCAAAAAAACATTTTAAAACGAACTCTAATAAGTATAGCCCTTGCTTAAATTTAAACATAGTTTACAAATTTATTAGTTACCCAGCAAAAGAAAAAACAATGTATTCTTCAACAATAAATTTTTTAGCGCATGTAAAAGAAGCAGTATATGCTGATTTTCCACTTCCAAAAATTGATTTGAAAGGGCTTCCAAAAAGGCTTTTATTTAAACTAAACCACAACAAACTGAAGTGATTTGATCTTATTTTTTCATACGATACAATTAAAACTACACACAGAGAATAAATTGGTTGGAATTTCATTGTTATCAACAAAATTTAATCATTATTCAATAATTGTAATTGTAAGTACTTAAAATTTATCATCAGAATAATTAAACTATATTGTAAACAGAAAATATATAAATTTAACCAAAAAACACAGTCACATCATTCAAAATATTGGCTTTCCTAATCAATATTGAAAAAATATTATTACTTTCTTGACTTTTCGGAGATTTTATCTCTTGAATAAAATATTTGCAGTTAAAATCGAATACTAGTTTCGCCTGCCTAAAAACAAGAACTCTATCTAAAATATTAGTTTTCGTTACCAATTTTAAAATAATATAAAGTTTTTTAATAGTTTTGGTAACTCTAATAAAATATTAAGATTAGCAACCCAATTTCTGTTGGACATACAAATCTTTTTTTTAGACATTAATATATAAACTTGAAAGAAAAAAATTATTCAAGGTAGAAATTTGTAAATACAAATTAAAATTCTGTGCGGGCTAGAGGTAAAGTAATTGCCGGACAAACAGAAGATCTTTGGTTCGACTCCAATTCTCGGAATAAGAATTTCTTTTTAATAATAAAATAATTTTAAAATAAAATATTATTTTTTTTATAGTTTTTGCTACTCTAATAAAATATTGAGATCAGCAACCGAATTTCTGTTGCATATACAAATCTTATTTAAGACAAATATTTAAATTTGAAACTATAAAATATTTAAGGTTGAAATTTAAAAAAACATATTTAAATTGGGTGTATGCTAGCGGTAAAGTACTTGCCTGACAAACGGAAGATCGCGGGTTCGAGCCCAGTTCGATTCATAAAATTTTTTTTTAGTAATAGAATAATTTTTGTTGAATGCATTTGAATTTTTTTTTTAGAATATTATAGTCCATCCACATTAAGTATTCAATTGTTGCAATAAAAATTCGAAATTTGTAAATAAATGTCAGTTGTTACAATAGTATTATTAAAATTTAATAATAGTGATAGTACGTGGAACCACAAAAATTCAGTTGACTAAAAATTCGGTTACAACTACAAAACTGTTTTCTGTGTGTAATTTTTTTAGCTAAAAATTAATTTAATGAAAGGTTTCATTAGCTCGTTCATTCTAGTGCAACTTTATTGATTTTTTTTTTAAATTTTTTAAAATATTCATGTCCTCTCCAAGGACTCGTCAGTGGTTAAATTATGTGTCAATTGAACAAAGTATTTTTAAATTGTTAAATTGCTCTTTATGAAAAACTTTTTACTTTGTGTCGCAGTGAGTTTCAAACCCACAGCCATACAACAGGCTATGACTCGTAGCATCACCTCTTAGCGAGTTGAGACACGGTCGACACAGCGATGAGTGTGGCTAAATGGAGTTTTGTCAATTACCGCATTCACTATGTAGTGTTTTAATCAGAAGAGACAGAGTTAACTAATACCTATGAACATTTTTTTTTTTAAAACTAGAATGCTTCCTCTTCTTAATCCTCGCTAAGTTATGCGTTTTTTGTAATTGTTTCTGTTTTCGCGTATTCTATCTCTAACAAAACAAGGGTGGCATCCCTATCTAAACTAGCAGATTTTAATGAACATTGGATATATTGTAAAGGTGCAAAAAAAGAGACACATATTTTTTTTAGCTGCCAAATCTCACGTTTAAGGGTTAAATGGTCATTAGTTTATGTATGCAAACTTGTCTTTAGTTTAGGAAAACTAGATCTATTTGTACGCAGAGTTAAAGTACTCAAGAAAACAAACAATTTAATACCCATATTGCTTATATAGTGGATCCAGAGTTGACACGTTTTTGAATAAACCGAACGGTTTTAAATATCGGAAAAAGCTCAGACAGCCCCTCGAGTAAATTAAATAAGCATTATTTTTTGTTTCACACAACTAAAATTCCTCTATAAAATGCCAGATGTTAATGTTACTCAAAACACAATTTTTGGAATAACAAAAATACTTGAAAGTCTTCAGACATAATTTGTACACTACTAAATGTGTCTTCAAATAGCCTTTCATTTAATACTTACTACTATAATTACTTTAAATAGAACGAAATAAGCTGAAAAAACATGAGATTGGGTATTAAAAAAAAAAAACACGGGTCCCATATTATTTTATTCTCTACAACATATCCGAAGTTCATTAAGATCTGCCGGTCCGGGTCGTGATATCTCCCTTGTAAGTAATTAGTGGAGCTAATCAAATGTTCAAACAGTGTAAAGAGTCATTAAAGAGAAGTTATATTATAATATAACTTCTCTTTAATGACACTAATTAGTAAGAAAAAGGTTATTTTATCAATGCGTTTTTAATGCAAAATTCGCGATTTATATAACATTTTACATGGCGCCATAGCTTTCCAGGATGACTTCAAGGTGTAGCTTTTAGTATGATATGAAAATACATTTCAAACGTATGTTTTAAAATGTTTAGCTAATATTTGCCAAAGTTTTCCTAACAAAAACCTCCGTTTTGGTACATATTTCTCACAAAAGGCGTTCACATATTATACTAAAATTTAAACTCAGGGAGTGCGCCCAGGTAGGTTAGTTGGTAGCGTGCTGGCTTATCAGTGCGGGGTTCGTGGGTTCGATTCCCACCAGAGGCACTTGTCTGTTTTCGCTACAACGTGCCGAAGGCCATAGTAGCTAGTGCTTGGTTAGGGTAATAGTATATAATTTGTAATTATATGATTATTAATTAATAAAATAAAACAAAAAACTCAGGGATTCATATCGGAAAGCTATGCCATATAAAATTTTTAACAAATCACGCTTTTTGCATTTGAGACACCTTATCAAAATAGTTTTAATTTTATGAAACACCTCTTTGTAATAGGCTCTTTCTACTGCATGACCATTTGTTTAGGTCAATTGCTAGTTTAAAGCAATAAAATTCGCGTAAACAACTAAATAGCGGGTGTAATCTAGAGTTTTGTGAATAAAATATGTTCCTCAAATAAGAATACAGGGGTTGTCTTTGTATTTCAACAGAAAAAGAGTCAGATTGTTTGAATTATAGTTATATTTAAAAAACAGCTTTTACTTTTATTTTGTTTAAAAACTGTACCATTTTATGGTATACCACACACCTCTAAAAAGTGGTTTTAAAGCATGCAATAAACATCCCTCATTAAATACACATTTAAATGCATTCACAAGAAGTTATTTTTCAGCGCTCTTTGAACACTAAAAATTAAGTTATTAAATGTATAAAAATGAAAAAACAAAGAATCGACCTTTTCTACAATTGAATCAGTCGTTTTTATGAAGTGCAAAGTAGTAATTTAAGCGCATAAACACCTTCTTGCCTATGACAAGCGGATGTTAAAAAAAAATGTGTTTTTCACCTCAATTTGAACGCATTCGTTGTGAGTAAAACAGGTTCTTTTATTGCTTTTTGGTCAGGTATTTTAAACAGCACCTCCCTGATCAAACGTTCCATTAGTATTAATTGTTGAACTGTAAGTTCACATTTTCTTTAAAAATTTCTAAGTTTTACTGTATCATAATTAAATCTTACTATTCCCGGCTGAAAAAGTTCATATGTGATCATATATATTTTTTATATCATCATATATGGTCATCCATATTCGTAAATACTAGAATAATGAACCTACATTTCCATATATGGCCAAATATGGTCATATATGTTTATATATTATTTTATATGGTCATCCATATAAGTTCATACATCATATATTTTTTGTAATTTCTATTAGAAAATTTTGTATTTTAAAAGCAATGTTTTAATAAAAAATACAATATTATTCATTTAAAAGGCCTAATTGCGATAAAAGAAAAACCTGTATCAAATGGCAAAACATCCCAGGAAAACTTTGGTAATGGGTGTGATAAAGTAATGGAATACGTTGTAATGTGTACTCCTTACCTGTATAATTACTTTCCAACAAAAAGTAATTAGTTACCGGTAATGGGTTACATAGTGCTAATGCTAATGTAATGGATACTCATTACATTCACCATTACTTTGACATATAACAATGGTTGATTTCATAATGCATTATATTGTAATTTATACTCATTACTTATAGTATTATTTCGAAACATAATGTAATGAGTTTCCTATGGTTGGTTACATAATGCGTTACATTGTAATGTGTACTGATTACCTTAAACGTTATTGTGGAACATAAAGTAATGTGTTACCCGTAATTGGTTGCATAATACATTACTTTGTAATGAGTACCCCTTCACTTCCATTAATTATATACGTAACCAATTACTATTTCAATCGATATACGTAACCAATTACATTTAACCATTTTCTAATCATATGAGTAACCCATTACTTGTCATCTCGTATGTTCAACTGAGTAACCCATTACTCTTTACTTTTTTGTAAGCATATTGGTAAGAATGGACCCATTACTTTTTAGGCTCATCGCCTGTAAAATTCATCAGTGAAATTACGTGTAAAGTAATGCATGGCTCCCTATGGCATTACTTTACCCATGATTTGGTAATGTGTGGTTTTGCTGGGATTTTTTTTTTTTTTTTTTTTTTTTTTTTAAAAGAGAAGCAACACTCAGGAAATTCTTCCTATTAATTAATGTGTTGCTTTCTTTGGAAAGGGTATAGTGGGGAGATGAAGGGTGGTGAAAGATGAAGGACTTCAAACATGGCAACACTGTAATTGCGCGAGTAGATAAGTCTTAGAACAGTTGTTGCTCGCCACCTGATGTAGAGTTGGCGAATTTATTGAAGCTTTTTGTTTCATAGCCCTGATTCATTATTTTACTTCGGTGGGGTTAAGTGCTATGGGAACACCGAAGGTGATCGCAGCGATACATATAAGTTATAGAAAACTCATACATATAATTTTTCTAAATTGATGTTGTCGTCACCGGGAATCGAACCCAGGACCATCTGTGTAATAGTCCAACGCGCTAACGATTACACCACAGCGCCCACAAAAAAAAATTGTATGCATTTTTTTTATGAAAATCTATTTATAGACACATTACTTTTTCCCACCATGTAACCATATAAGTAACCAGTTACTTTACCCCCTACAAGGTAATGAGTCCACCCATTACTTTTAGGCTCATCGCCTGTAAAATTCATCAGTGATGTAAGGTGTAATGTAATGTGAGTAAATGTGAGCCCTATGGCGATACATTACTTTACACATGATTTTGTTATATGTGGTTTTGCTGGGTAATGAAGACAAAAGTAATAAAAAAATATAAATATAAAAAATAAGTACGTACTGTCTTCAATTTAATGAATTTAAATGAAATTAAGGCATGCGCTAGAAAATAAAAATATGAATTAGAGTCTTTATGAATTAGATTAAGAATTGAAGTTGTTTACAATCGGTCTTTAAAATGTGTGATTGGATACATTATATATTTCAAAATCGTTCATGTCATTTCTGCAATTTTAAACAAATATCTCATATAAATAAAAAAATATGTAAGTAATTTTGATATATTTTTTCCTATTTAAATTTAGTCTTTGGCAATATTCATATATACTTCCTTATATGTTCATATATGAGTCCTTTTTGCACATATATAATTGCATATACTTCCATATTTGTCAGTATATGTGCAACTTTTGCAAATATGAACTCATATATAGCTCGATATATGACCATATAGGAGTCCTTTTTTATATATGTATTCTCATATACTTCCATATATGTTTCATATATGAAATATTTATTTCCATATTTGTCCAATATTGGCCAACATATATGAATATATTTGTACATATATGAACTTTTTCAACCGGGTTAAAAAGAAAATTCAAAAATATTTTTTAATTGTAAGAGAAAAAAAAATAATTTTTATTTAATTCGTATATTTATCTGTAAGGTCTTGTTTAAAAAACTCATAACATTAACATACAAAATTTTCTAAAAAAATGAAAAAAAATATAAGATGTATGAACGTATATGGATGACCATATAAAACCATATATAAACATATATGGCAATATTTGTCCACACATCGAAATGTAGGTTAATGTTTCTATTTATTATCATATAAAAATATATATGATGATATATGAACTTTTTTTAACTGCGAAAAATATATTTTTCCTGTAATTGAACCAAAGATGTTGGCGCTATGTTAAACAAGGTACTAAATTAGAACATTGTAAATATTATTATTATTACAGCTTCATCTGATCACAAATGTATCTGATACATGTCCGTTAAGAGCCACTGCAAATGTATACATCATAATCATTTTAAAATTTGTGTTTAATTAAGTGTAAAGAACTAACCAGAGGGAGTGTTTAAAAAGTACTTTTTAGCGCTTGATTGCAGCAAAATTAATTATAACAGCATAAAATACACATACATTCACAAAATAAGTTTATGTAAATCAAGTTGTTTAATACTCATACATGTAAATATAAAAATTAGTATACACAGATACAACTATTAAACTAAAATTTCTAACGTTTTAATGAAAAATATTGTGTGAAAAACTTGATTTTCTCCATTTTTTGGATAAAGAATACAGTTTTTGAAGCTATTTTATTTCAATCGAATAATTTTTACGAATAATGATACTATTTAGGTATTTGGTATTCGGCCAAATAGCAAAAACATGCCAACTATACCGAATACCGAATAGTAACCCAATATTCGTGACATCTCTAGTAGAAATACAGTACACAAAAAGTTGCCGTTAAAGTATTGAAAATATAATATCTTCTTTTTAGAAAAAGTTCATTTGTAGTTCGAGTTTTTAACTTTTTATGACTTTTTCTTGTTCTTTCAATGATTTCTCTTTATTGAACTTAAATAAATATTGTAAACAATTTCAATTTTATGACCGTTTACAATTTGTCTTATGACTGCATTTATTTTATTATGGCTTTAAAAACTTTTTTTGCCGCTGCAATTTTTATGGTATAACCGGGGCAGCGACTTACATGCAAATGTATGCAAAGAATTTGCAACAAAATGTTATATAAAGGGTGATTTTTTAGCAACTTTCTTTTTGGCTACACTGTTTTTGGCAGCTCAGCTGTTTTCGTGTAACATGTAACATGTTACTGTTAAACATGTTCAGTTTGGCCTATAATTTAACCATGAATCGACTTACAAACTATCAACGCTTGCAGATTATTGAATTTTATAATCAAAATTCATGCTCGGTTAAGAGAGTGCATCCTGCACTTCTTCCAATTTATGGTCAGTTTGGGCGACCTTCTGAGGCGGCTATTCTATGACTAAAATTTACATTTTTGAAAATTAAACCACCAACATACGTAGAGTGCGGACAGAGGAAAATATCGCAGCTGTATCCGCCAGTGTTGTTGATGATCGTGAATTATCGATTCGGCGCCATTCGCAGCAATTGGGCCTCTGTTACTTAACTACGTGGAAAATTTTGCGCATGTATTTGGTGTAAAACCTTTTGCAATATACCTGGTGAAAGAATAGAAGCCACACGACCTACCACAACGGCTAACTTTTGGTGAATGGGCGCTATCAAAGTTGGGTGAAGATCTACTTTTTATCGGAAAATTGTGTTCAAAGACGACGAATTCTGGAACGTTACTGTAAATGGCGAGCGCTACCGTACGATGATGACATATTTTCTTGGCCAAAATGGAAGAGCTGGACTTGGGTGACATATATTTTCAACAAGACGGTGCCACATGCCACACAGCACGCGAAACAATGGCCCAATTGAGAGGCGAGTTCGTTGAACAGTTTATTTCACGTTTGGGGCAGGTCAATTGGCCGTCTAGATCGGTGCGATTTAACGCCTATAGACTATTTTTTGTGAGGCTCATGTTAAGGTTCATGTCTATTGACGGTGCGGTTGACGCACTGAAAGCCAATATTTAAGAATTTATTTGTGAGATACCGGCCGATATGTTAGAGAGAGTATGCCAAAAATGGACCCAGCGTGTGAAACATGAAATCATCTTTAAACATTGAAATTATATAGATCGTTTTATCGACTCATTTCTTTGTTTTTTGTTTTTTTGTTTTTTTTTTAAATCAAATCCGCAAGCTCTTAAAAATTCACCGTTTATTTTGCATTTAGCAGCTAAATGATAAATTCATATTCAATGATTTTTAATGCACATTTTTGCATATTTTGAATTTTCCGCATATTTTTATTAAATAACTGTTATATTTTAATTAAAATTATGCTAAAGAAATAATTTGTAAACCTTTTTATGCACTGATAAAATTTTAATTCATAGCATTAATGAATCGATTTCTTTAAAATGGATTCAGTGATTTAATAAATAATTTCATTAAATTTGAAAAATGTGAATTTGAAAATTCATTATTATTGTTAAATTTTTCATCAATTTTTTTATGATTTTTTTCATAATTTCATAAAAAAAAGTTCATTAAATCAATAAAAAATTTTCGGTTTTTTTGATAACAATTTTAACTTGTAATATGCAACAAAAAATTTGTTTAGCGTAGTTTTGTAATTATTTTCTATATACAATTTGGATAAAAAAAATAATCCTTTGTATCACAAAGGATATACATTTTTTTGTTAAGCAGTGGGGGGAGTTCTATAACTATGCGAGAAATTTTCTCACCGAAAATAAAAATGAGGTCAAATTTTCGTATGTCGTATGTACAAAAATTATCTGTGTGTAAAATTAATATTATGTGACTCGCCCTGTTCTAAATATGGTAGAGTTGCTATTTTCGATGTGAAAACTTCTCACATAGTTATAGAATATACAGAATTATCGAAAACTTTGAAATAAATTGATATGATGCGGTCTCAAATTTTTTAGTATATAAAGTGTTGATGTGAAATGTCTACAAAGTTCTTAGAAAATTTCTTAAGTTAAAGAAAAAATTGTTTTTGGCTAATAAATTAAGCTCTGCAAAAAGTGTATAATAAAAAAATTGATTTTTGTTTTCTAATAAAAAGTAATGAAAAAATTTCATGCAACCTATGTATTTTATTGATCAAACACAGTTTCATAACGTTTATTCTAGAATTAATGTAAAATATTTCATATACTTTGAAATTTACATTGGGTCAATGAAACTATTCATTAAAAATTATTTAATGAAACATGTTTCATTGATTTCAATAAAACCTTTCGAGTTTCAATTAAAATATTTGTTAATTCAATTAAAAAATTAATTGAATTCAGTCCTATTAAGAAAATTGTAGTATCAATTGAAATAATTTGCAACTATTTGATTGATTTTCAATGAAGATTTTAATCATATTTATTAAAAATTTAATTGAATTTTGTTTTTAGTTTTTTTTTTGTAGATACTATTAAAACTTGAAATAACATTGCAAGAAAACAAGAAAAACACCAAAAACTGAAATAAAATTGAAAAAAAAAAATGGTAAAATTGGAAAAATACAAATTTTTGAATAATCGCTAAAATTGAAAAATCGAAAGTTTTTCTAATTTTTGAGTTTTTTTTTTTAAATTTTAGCAGTTTTTTTAATTTTGGTGACTTAGTTCGATATTAAAATAATTTAAACTGGTTAATTGATTTAGTTTCAGTTAAGGTTTTAAACATATCTATTAGCAATTTATTTATTTTTTGTTTTTGGAACAAGGTATCTGATTTCAGTTATTAGATCTGTGTTGTTACCCCAGTAAAAAACGCTGCTTGCATGCAAGCAGGTTTGTAAGAGAGTAAGCCCAAAAGAATCAATTACAAGCCTGCTTACATATGCTATGATATTTATATGACGAAGTCCCACTTGGAAGCATTACTTTTGGCAACAAGCAACAAGCTGTGATTTTATGCACTCAGGGAACTTCTGCTTTAAAAATATGTAGTTGTTTGGGTTGTAATACAGTTTCATTATTTTTTATGTAAATGTAAGTCATTTGTAGAACAAATACAATTTTTAACTAACCTTGTAGTTCATTTAAAAAAACAACTCACATCAAATCACTGTTTTATGATTTTACATTCATTTTTTACAGTTGTTTTTTCTTATTTAAAAGAAAAAAAAAAAAAATTTTTGGTTTATTTTTTACTACCATGTGGTTCATTTTTACTACAATTGTTAGTCATTTTTTGAACATTAAAAAACAAATGACAATGTTAGTTGAATTTAATGAAATGTAAGTCGTCGTTTTTTAAATGAAATTTCATTTGCTGTCGTCTTTACCAACATAATTTCTCAAGTGTGTCTTTCAGTAAAATCATTTTTCATGTCTACATTATTACGATTAAAAGTAAGAATATGAATATACATAATTTGTTTTACATAAAATTCTACAGATATTAATTTTTTCTTGTTAAAATTTTGGACATATAATATAATCATTTTATTTTTTTTAACGCTCCACGTGCTAGCTCTTCAGAAACAGTTATATGACTAATTATTTTTTATTTCATACTCGAAAATACCAAACAGAATCGGAAATCACTCGGGAAAATTGATACAGATCGCTTATAATCAACGATATGAAACTTTCTGCATTACAACCTGCATCCTTATAAGGGATTAGGGTAAGCTGCTTACAACCTGCATCCTGGGTAGGGAATACAGTAAGCTCAAAATTTTTGTTTTTTTGTTTTTATACGAAAACTATTCTTTTCTTTCGCTGCTTCTCAGTACTATGTAATAGTAAGCAATTTCATCAACGCATTTGTTATATCCTGGTTCTAAAAACACGAACATTAATAGTAAGTAATATAAAAAATAAAATAACATAGTCAAAAAAATATTACAATTCAAGAAATAAAAATAGTAAGAACTCGTTAACTTTATTTTCAGTTAATACAGTTTCGCAATTTTAATGCATGATTTTCAGCTTTTATTTTATAAACTCCAATTTTTTTTTTAATTTTATAGTAAAATTGTTTATAATCATACGATATTTGTCCTGCAATTGTTTATTGCTTTCAACATATTGTTGAATCTGACGTTCTTGATCATCTGACCGTTTTTGAAGAATTACTTCATTATTTTTAATAAAATCAATTTCAGTCAATTTTTTTTCTATTCCAAGCAGTATCTTAGTGGCAAATTCCAACTGTTGTAATACATTTTGTTAAAAACTGCAACTTCTTGTATCCAAAATTTGATTAAATTTCTTTTGATTTTGTAGTTCTTTAATGAGCTTAGCATTTTCTTATATAAAATATATTATATCCTGTGGTTCCTATTGGGAGCAAAGGACCACAGTTGGGCAGTGCGATTTGAACATCTTAATGGGCTCTTTTCGTTTCTGATTCTTGGGATTGTACTGAGCAAAAAAGTCCACTAGACCATACGTACGCCGTATTTTGTGAAAGTAACAATGTGTGGGATGGACATATCTCAGGAAGTAGGAGGAGCTTATCCAAGATTATGGTATCATAATTGAAAGATTCTCTAGCAGATTAATGTATCAATCATATTTGTGGGTGGGGTTTAAGGGGTTAATTTTTAATTTCAATATAGGGCGTTTTAGCCGTATTTTGTGAAAGTAACAATGTGTGGGATGGACATATCTCAGGAAATAGGAGGAGCTTATCCAAGATTATGGTATCAATCTGTTCTTTGGAAGATTCTCTAGCAGAAGCACCCATTAAGACTTTTTTCCTTCCATACTAATCGCCCCACCCTAGGCCACAGCCTTTTCTTTATCTATAAATTTTTTCCTTAATGTTTCCATATATTTTTCTACCTTACACTCTTCCCCCACCATTACTTGACCAATAGTAGATGCAACATTGTCACATTCTTCTTTAACTAGGGAAAAAATAGGTTAAATTGAAAAAAAAAAAAATTGCTAAACTTAGAAAAAATCGCCTAAATTGAAAACTAATCGCTAAAATTAAAAAAATCTCTAACATAGAAACAATTACGTAAAACCCATTAAAACGTTCATATCCATGGATTTTTTTTTTAATTTTTTTAAATATTGACAATTTTTTATTTTAATTTTAACTTTTCTTTTTAAGTTTAAGCAGTTTTTTTTTTTAATTTCGGTAATTTTTTCAAATTTGGCGATGTTTTTACGTTTTTGGCGAATTTTTATTTTTAGCGATTTATTTAAATTTTGTCACATTTTTATTTTATTTTTTTTTCATATCAATTTCAGTTAATATTTTCTGAATTTCAAACGATATTTTCTGAATTTCAATTGATATTTACTGAATGTGTGTCTGAATTTAATTAATCTTTTCTGAATTTTAAATGATATTTTCTGAATTTAAAATTAAAATCTGAATTTCAAAAAATGTTTTCTAAATTTCAATTTAAAATTCTGAAATTCAATTAATGTTTTCTGAATTTCAAATGGAACTTCTAAGTTTTAACTGATGCTATTGAAATTCCAATTGATATATTCTGAATTACAGTTGCGAAATGTGTAGAATAAAAATTATTGTGGTATAATTTTTTTTTATTCAGTTGTAAAACAACACTCTCGAGTTAAAAATAATGTTTATAAATATTCATGTTAGTTTTTAATGCATATTTGTTGGTTCTTAATATATATTTACCTTTAATTTCACATTTGTAGTGCATATTTTAATCGTGTATTTTCGATTTTTCTAAATGCATGAAAGTCGTTGCCCTGGATATAACGTTCGTTTGTATTTTTTTTTATTTGCAACTCTGTTCTTCCGCTTCCTTCATAACTATCAATGCAATAATATTTGAACATTGAAGTGATTGTAGCCATCAAGAGTCAATTGAATATCGACATAAATTTTTGATACAAAGAATTGTACTGCATACATTGTTAAATGGAAGTGTTGTCTCTCGAATTTTGTCTATATTTTTTTTTTCCCTATTTGAATGGGTGTCTGTGTGTCGGTGTGAGAGAGTGTGTGAAAGACAGAAAATTCCTTTATTGCATTTTTTTGTTTTGTGTGAGACTTTTATGATTGCATTTTACCACAGAGTACACTCAGGGAACTTCTGCTTTAAAATTTTGTAGTTGTTTGGGTTATAATACAGTTTCTTTATTTTTAATGTAAATGTCAGTCATTTGTACAACAAATTAAGTTATTTACTAACCATGTAGTTCATTTAAAAAAACAAAAATTACTGTTTTATGATTTTAGATTAATTTTTCACATTCGTTTTTTTTTTGTTATTTGAAAAAATAAAAATTTGTTAATTTTTTACTGCATATGTGGTTAATTTTTACTGCAATTATGGTTCATTTTTAAAACACTAAAAACAAATGACAATGTTAGTTGAATTTACTGAAATGTAAGTCGTCATTTCTTTAAGTGAAATTTCATTTGTTTTTAACTACATTTGTAGTGGTCTTTATATATAAAAAGAGAGACTACACTTCCCACGAATCTCAGCAACAAAATACCGAATTCGGGCAAGCAAAGGAAAACTTGTTTTTTACACAAGTAAAAAACGATTGCAACATGTTGATAAAAAATTGTTGCTTAAAACACTCACTTTCATTTTGCTTTTATTTTGTTATTTTCTATTAAAAATTAATACATTTTAATTTTAACTTTCTGATTTTATCATTAATAAAGGGTCCGCCATCTAACGTTTTTTTTTTCAACTAGTGCTTATTTAGTGAATGGTGACACTTAGCTCATGTCTGATTTGACAGATAATTAGTTTTATCCTTCCGCTGAACGAATATGGTCCGTATGTTCGTTATCTTGTGAAAAAAGTGAAAGAAACTGGCATCCTCATCGATAAACCAAAGCGTGAAAAGCCAAAAACAGTGCGTAGACCCGAGAATATTGCTGCTGCGGCAGAAAGTGTGCGTGAACCGCCATCAACATCAATTCACCGTCGTTCTCAACAATTGAACATTTCGGAGACATCATTGAGACGAATTTTGCATAAAGACCTTGGTATGACGCCATACAAAGTCCAATTGGTTCAGGAGTTCAAAAGAAAAAAGTTATTTGTCGGCCCCTTTATTTGAAATAATTAAAATTTTATAAAATTATTAGTTAAAAACATGATAAAAATTAATTTAAACTTTTAAATTCCTGCAACATATTTTAATTTGCTCGGTGTGAGTTTACGAACAAATAAAAATACAGCAGATTGAGCGGCACTGAGTAGTATGGAAACCCTCTGAATTTATCATACTTAAATTATGGTTGTAAAGTTGAAGAATATTTATAAGAAAAATAAAAAACTTAAGTAAATAAACTTAAAACTTAAGTAAATTATACATTATGCAAGATAACTATTAAAAATACACAATACACTAAGAGAATTATCTGCTTGATATAACATTTTTTTTTTTTGGTATTGAATCGATGAAACAAAACTTGACCTGACGATAGCTCAGAGGGCTAAAGCGCTCTGTCTAACGTGTAGTGCGAGTGCATGTGGCATTAGAAATCAGTTTATCTATACCACGGTCAGTGATTGCGCAGAAAATTTCATATAGACGCAATCGAACAAATAAAAAAATAACAAATATTACATTACTAAAAAAAATTCAAAAAACAGGGTCACTGACGAAGGTTCAATACCAGAAACTGCGCAGTCTGATTCAGAAAAAATTTAAAATTTGCAATGTAGTTATGATTTTTAGAAAATGCACTCATTCTTCTCTACCACGCCTTTCACAATTAAATTAAATAAAAAATGGCATATTAATTATAGTAGTAATTGCAATTGTTTGAAAAAGACGTTAAAATTCAAACTCAAACAGAAATTGCGCTGGAATTCGTCCATTGAAACGTCCAGCATTTTAATGAAATTGTATAAAAAATATAATTTTATTTATTAAAAGTTTCATGCTTTCTCTTCAGAAAAAAACTGGTTTTGTATAAAAGTAAGAATCTGTTCATCAATTTTATGACAATTTTTGTTTATTTTGTAAAGAAATGTTTCATTGATTTAAAGACAATTTACTTTATTTTTTGTCCACTAAAATTCTTTCAGTGTACATTTTGATCATACACCTATCCCTCGATTTACACAATAGATACGTTCCAGAAAAAATCGTGTAAATCGAATTCAAAAAATTTTGTATGGCAAATCGTGTAAATCGAAAAAAAGGCAAATGCTGTATATGAAGTAATTTTTTAATATATATATTTATTTGTTTTAATGCAAAAAACGTAAATAAAACAAAAAACTAAAACCAAAAAACAAATTATGAAGCCTGGAACAACATCAAAAATCCATAACACCAGGTACTATAAATTAAGTCTACAATAAAATCAGTCTACTATTTATTAATAAAAAATAATAATTCAGTTCATTAAAAGAGATCAGTTCATTTCTCACTAATAGTGCCAACTAATCTTATCTTTCTGGTTGGTGACGAATCACTTTCATCACTCGATAGTATTTCAAAAGTTTCTGTTTCGATGTTGGAGATAACTTCAGCCCGCAGAGATTTGGAAATATATTTTGTTATAAGAACTTGTGACGTATTATTGTTCAATTCTTTATTTACCTCCCGATATTGTGCCAGGCCATGAGAAATATATCTCTGGAAGTTTACAGCTCTTTCAACATTTTGGTCATGTTGGACAAAGTGATTTCCTAATTTTCGTCCTAATTCAAGATCTTCACAAATAATTTTAGTTATCAGTGCAACCATTTCTTACTCATCTCCACCTGAGTCATTACACTGTACAACACAAAAAAAAATTACAAGGTCCGACCGACAAATTTTGATAGAAGAGGCAAAAAAAAAAGACACGTGTATCGGCGTTTTGAAAGTTTACATCTGGGTTTCATTTTAGGGGGAGGTAAAGTTTCCCCTAAATGCACATTTTGTATTGTCAATCGGCATAGAAAATCGAGTACAGCTTACGTTTAAAGTATATAGTGTGTTAAGCAAACTTATGTAAAATATTACGGAGAACATTTTTGTGGAATATATTAACCCTCTAGCTACATAAGGTAAGGGTCTTTTTTGTCCTTCTTTTAAAAAACAGCAAAAAACACCATTAAAACGGGGATTTAAGGGGTTAAAATGTTCCGCAAAAATATCCGCCGTGAAATTTTACTATAAGTCCCTGAATACACCAAAACGGAAAATTCAACCAGAAAGTCAGCAATAAGACACAACAAAAGAGAGCTTATTGTTAATTTCGCATTTATTAAGAATTTTATTTTAAAGTACCCCAAAAATTCAGCATGAAAAAAAAATAGTTCAAATTTCACTATTATTTTACCTCCTATAGCAAATTTGGATAGGAAGTATTCATTAATTACATTTTTTTTAGCTATATGCAATTCCACTTCATTATCATACATTGTCCAGCATATTGCAGCGATAAGCAAATGAATGCTTTTGCCTTTATAGCGGTCTTCAATGGGTGCGCACGTCTGGTTCTCAAAGTAATCCATATGGGAATTTAAAAAATGAACGCCTAGTTTTTCAAAAGCTCTAAGCATGGTGTCTACGTATATTCGAGCAATAGGAGACCGATTTTTGCATAAGACATTGAATATTACTTCCTTAATGCTTTTCCACGCATTAAGCTCAATTGATTAGAGCATTTCGTCGAAGTCAGCGTTTTGCATTAGCTTTTCTTCTTGACCGACAAAAACACCTGTTTGTATGATACCAATTTTAAGGCTTTTAACAAGAACAACGACTTGAAGAACACATACATACCTTCTTTAATGTTAGCTTCGCTTAATTTTGGAAACATTGTTTTCAGAAAATTCAATGCTGATCCATTTGTATCCAGACATTTAACAAAGTTTTTTACCACATCAAGTTTGATATGCAATGGGGGTAAGATAGTTTTTTCAGTTGATGAACGATATTGTGCTCTCCTAATGTTCCTAATGTTATAACAAATGCGACAGCAATGCTTCGGCGTCCACAGTTCATCCGAAAAAACTTCTAGCTCAAAATACCTTTTATAGATGTCTTCAACTTTACTATTGAAAAACGTAACTTTATATTCCGATATAGTATGTTTACCGCAGATATAGCAAAAGAAATCGTTTTTCCAAACAATTGAACATTTTCGCCAAAACAAATCTTACGCGCTAAGTTTAATTGCTTACTTTAATCTTTGTTATTTTTTAAGTAAAACACTCTAATTACAAAACAAATTATGTCCACAATATATGCACCGCAAATTGACATGTTTTCAGTAGAATAAGAAATATAGCACTGGATTTTTGATTTGATTTTATTTTTGTTTTTTTTGTTTTTGTTGTAATGTAACGGATCTAATCTGCCAAAGAACAGCTGGCAATCTATATACTTATATATCTATGAATTTAAAGGTCGGTGTACAGTGTAATGAAGTGGTATTGCCTAGAGCTAAAAAAAATGTAATTCATGAATACTTCCTATCCAAATTTGCTATCGAAGGTAAATAATAAAGATATTACTGATTTTTAGTGAAATTTGCACTATTTTTATTTTCATGCTAAATTGTTGGGGTACTTTAAAATAAAATTCTTAATAATTCTTGTTGTGTCTTATTTCTGACTTTCTGGTTGAATTTTCCGTTTTAGTGTATTCAGGAACTTACAGTAAAATTTCACGGCGAATATTTTTGCGGAACATTTTAACCCCTTAAATCCCCGTTTTAATGGTGTTTTTTGCTGTTTTTTAAAAGAAGGACAAAAAAGACCCTTACCTTGAGGAGTTAGAGGGTTAACATATTCCACAAAAATGTTCTCCGTAATATTTTACATAAGTTTGCTTAACACACTATATACTTTAAACGTAAGCTGTACTCGATTTCTATGCCGATTGACAATACAAAATGTGCATTTAGGGGAAACTTTACCTCCCCCTAAAATGAAACCCAGATGTAAACTTTCAAAACGCCGATACACGTGTCTTTTTTTTTTGCCCCTTCTATCAAAATTTGTTGGTCGGATCTTGTAATTTTGGAAAAAATTTGATTTTGTTGTATAGTGTTATTATACTTATTTGAAACCAATGATTTCATTATATAATACCCTTTGACAATAAAGTTCTCTCATGCATTTTTTTCCAAAATAAACCCGACTCGTCAGCATTGAAGACTTGATCAGGAATATATGATTTAATTTAGTTTTAAATTATGTAAAGAATGCCTTTTTTTAAATTTTCAAACCAACCAAGTAAAAGATGTTTTTGCTGCTGAGGATGTTGATGATAGCTAATCCTTAATTTTTTCGTAAATCCGAAATGCCTTATTTGTAATTACATTAGTGTCAATTGGAATTCGCTTTTGGGTTAGGTCTTCAATCCAAATCATTAGTGACTTCTCAATTTTTTCAATTTTAGTGTCCCAAACGTACGAAGTTGTACGCTTAGATACATCATACCCATCTGCTAAACTTTTCCTGATAGCGTTTTCATTCTTTTTTATAGATCTAATTGTGGCTTCATGAATGGTATCATTTTTAGAGACTCTTGATAATTTTTCTCCTTTGCGGAGACAATCCAAAATTTTAATTTTGGTTTCTAAAGATATAATTTTTCTTTTTATCTGCTTCTTTACAATTTTTTTCGGCAGATTTATTTTTATAAATTTTATAATAATTTTTTTTTTTCACAAAAAAACTGACTTGTATGGTAAACACTGACTGATTTATATATTTGTAGTGTCCGACCGAACAGTTCGGCCAAAAAAACTATATTTTGTCGGTTTTTTGATATCTAGAGGCAATGATGACAAATTTTGGTATTGGAAACATCTTTGTTGAACCGCTTTAATTCGATTTTGTGTATAAAATTTAAGAGAAAAGCCGAAGTTTAGCTATAAAGTTAAAAGTTCGGCCGCCGAACTATTTTCAATTTGGCCGAACTTTCTGAGGCCGAACAGTGAATTCATTGCTTAACTACAGACTTTTCTTCAAATTTGACACTCAAAATAGCATCTAATCAGCCCAATAAACATTTTTCCATCCGCCAAATTTGTCCATAATGCTTTAAAATACCGAATACAGACTAAATGCATTTTCTGGCCGAACTGTTCGGTCAGACACTGTATATTTGTATATTATTGATATTTTGATTTGATATATTTTGTATGTAAATGGATAATTCCCTTTGTAATTTTATTGTCAATGAACTTGTGTGTTTTATTCCGATATTTTAAAAAATCAATTAAAGAAGTAAAAAAAAAGAAGTTAACTTGTATATTTTTTTACTAACGTGAATATGTATACAAAAGTTTTTTTAATTAAATAATAAAAAAAAAAGAATCTCGTAATTCGAGGTAATTTCCATATTCCTCGATTTACACGAGAAATAAAAAATCGTGTAAATCGAAGGATAGGTGTATTGTGCAATTGATGTATACTAAGTATATTTTTGCATTTTCCATTTATGTGGTAGTATTATCCGTTTACCACGTACATATTGTATGAGAATGTATTATATGTATTGGTGGGAAAAATGCTGCAATCATGTCTTGTGGTTGTATGCAAATATATAATTTTTTTTCCTTGGGCGTTTTATAAAAAAAAAATACTTTAAATTTTATTTTCTATGGATTATTGAAAATGTTTTTTTAGTTAATTTTCCTTTTTTTCTGGCAAATAATTTCATGCTTTTTTGTTTGTAGTTGGATTTATAAAAACGTTGACTTTTTTTAAATAAAATTAACAGTCAGCGAAATTTAAATAGTCGCAAGAAAACGTTATGGATTATTTATTTAATATGGTAGTAAATTTTTGATCTTTTTATGTAAAATTAATCATTGAAGGGCAAAGTCTACACAATATATCGACGGCCCCATTCCATAACATGCTAAGTCGACATAGCATGTTTGCTGGGAGTAGCATATCTGAATTCATTGTTTGATAACTGTACTTAGCATAATTCATCAAGTTTAAAAAGTCTTCCGTTCTAGTGTTTCAAGTACACTTAGCATGATTACCAAGTAGTAAAAAATAATATAAATTTCTATTGTTTTCCAAACTAAAACATGCTATCTGTACTAAGATGACCAAATTAAGCAGAACAGACGACTTAAGACGACTTAGACGACCAGGTAACAGTTTTTTGTACATTCTAAGTCACTTTTAACTATGAATTACTACAAATTTTTAAATTTGAAATAAACCAAAAAATTCTATTACAATTATAATATGAACACAAAAAGTCTCAAGGCTCTTTCTCATACCGTTCCCGAGATATCGTCAATAAACTTTAAAGGCGATTATCTCAAAACTACCTTTTTCGACTTAGCATGTTATGGAATGGGGCCGTCGATATGTGACTATAATTATAAATCTCATTTAACGGTACTTTTTCTTGCAAAACATAAAATTTACAGCGAAATTTAAATAGACGCAGCTCTTAACTTTTAATTACTTTTTTAAAGGAGTTGGAAGATCTTCAAAGTGTTTAGGGGTTTTTAAATACCCAGGTGAAAATGATAATATATGTTAATATATGAACATGCATGATTGCATGTATGAGCATATATTGTTTCAATTATCAGCATGTATGAAGATGTATGCCATGTGTGGAAGCGTATATGGGTTCATACACGCAAACAAAAAGTTCATATATGGTAATGTATAAAATTACGTATTAAAATATATGCTAAATTTTGTTTCATATGCTCATACTAACTTAAAATAGACTCGCTAATAAAACACATTTAACAGTTTTATTATTTTTTTTATACATTGAGATTATTTTTATGTTTTTTTTTTATGTATAACGAGCAGTGTGACTATTTTAGCATTTTTGCAGCTAGATTTAGATTTAGCTTTATTTTTTTTGATTTAGCCGCAAATTTTCAATTTAGCATTTAGCATTTTTTTAGCATTTTTTGTATTAATCAGTTAGCATTTTTAGCTTTTTTATTTAATAAATTTCAAATATATTTATTTTATTTTAAATCTAAAAATTCTATAATTTTACATTACATAGTGCACTGCCATCATTAAATCAGTATTAGCTCCGCATTTTCAACCAATATTGGTTGAAGATATCAGTGATAGTAGTTTCAGTCTGATTATATACGAGTCTACAGATATTACTCTTGAGAAATATTTGCGTATAGTAATTCGATACTATAGTAAGTCTTGCAAAAATTTGTAAGTACATTTTTAAACCTAAGTGCATTAGAAGATGCATCCGCAAATGGATTTTCTAAAGCCATTTTTAAAGTCTTAATGATTTTAATTTAAAAATTGCAAACATGGTGGGAATTTCTAAAGCCATATTTAAAGTCTTAATGATTTTAATTTAAAAATTGCAAACATGGTGGGTTTAAGAACAGGTAACGCCAGAGTAATGACGGGAATTAACGGTGGAGTAATAGCAAAATTGCGTGAAAAAAACAAAAACATAATTCTTATTCCGTGTGTCTGTCACTCAATTCAGTTATCAGTGTCTTCAGCATCAAAAACACTACCTGACGAAATTAACTATTTGGTGTCAGAAACTTACAATTGGTTTTCTAAATCTACCTTACGACAAAAAAATTATAAACATATTTATGCTGCGATTAGTGATGACATTCAACCATTAAAATTGGTTAGAGCTTGTGACAGCAGATGGTTGTGAATTGAACCAGCCGTAAAGCGTATAGAAAATCAATGGCTTGAGTTAAAAACTCATTTTGAAATTGCCGCAACGGTAGAATCATGCCATCAAGCTAAAATTTTAAAAAATTTTTACAATGACAAGAACTTGTTATATTTAAAGTTTTTAAAACCTTTGTTGTCAGATGTACAAAAGTAAATAATATGTTTGAATGTAATGATGCTGACCCTACTCTGTTGCTATCAGAACTATACATTCTTTTAAAAGACCCAACAAATAGTTTTAAAATCTGACCATTTTGATCCCTTAAATTCATGTTTAGAAGGCTTTTTTGTTCCAACGCCGTATTTCAATTACAATTTTGAAGAATTTTTAAAATCGAAAATGATATAATCAATCCTGAACTAGAAAAGGAAATAAGACTTACATGCCGAAATTTTATAGCACAATTAATACATCAACTTCGGCAACGATTACCAAAGAATATTCTAAATTTAAAGAATACCAGTTTTTTTTCTGTAGAAAACAGTTTAAAACCTAATAAATGTAAATTACGTAAACATTTTAAAAAGAAATGCTAGATTTCTCTGTAGAAGAAATTACGGTTTTGGAACAACAATGGCAAAATCTAAGTTTATATGAATGGATAAACAAGAACTCAACTATTGAGTTATGGATAAATGTATACGAGTATAAAAACGCATCAAATAAAAATCCTTTCAATGAATTAGTTTCCCCTATAATGAAGTTTTTGGTTTAACCATATAGTAACGCGGAAGTTGAACGATTTTTTAGTGGAATGAACCTTATAAAAACGAAAATAAGAAAAAGAATGATATTGAACACTATGAATTCGCTTCTTTATATTAGATGCGGTTTAAAAAGGTTAAATACACGTTGTCAAAATTTTAAAGTAACGAATAATCTCATAAAAATGTAATATTCTTTGGAAGTTGAGGAAGAATACTCATTAGATGATGTGTTTAATTTATAATTAAATCTAATACTTTTAAAAAAAAAAAAATTTTATAAACGTAAATACTATTGAATAGTCATTTATGATTGAATTTATGATTGAATTTATTTTAATTTTTGTTGATTTTTTGTAATATAATAATACATAAAAATATACATACATATATGTATGTACATAAGTGATATATTGAATTTAACGGTTATTTTATTTTATTTTAAATCGTTTTATGTATGTATGGATATATATATATATAAGACTGAATTTAATTTAAGACTTTATGTTCCTAGTTTTCTAGTAAAAAAAATATTTTTTGTTGTTTTTTAATCAATTGTTAACGAAAGTTGAAAATTTTGAAAAATTTACACATTATTAAAACATATTAAGTAAAAAAACATGTTTAAAATTTTAGCATTATTTTTTAGCATTTTAATTTTTTTTTTAGCATTTTCTAGCATTTTTTTGACTTTGATTTAGCTGCAAAATTTTTCTAGATCTGGTCACACTGATAACGAGCTTTTAACCTACGTATATTTTCAAAATAATAAATTTTATTTCAAATTTTGTTTTATTTGTATTTAAAACATTTATAGTGTATTTAAAAATCGCAGTAAAAAAACTTGGCATTTTGAGTTTTTAAATTTTCTTTCATATAATTTGTTTATTGTTTTTTTTTTTCAAAACAAAATAAAAATGTTTGAAATTTCTCTGAAAACAAAAATAAAAAAAGTTAGAAGAAACTTTTTTTTTCTATTTGTAATACGAATTTAATTGTTTTTTGTTAAAATTTATTGAACATTTAATTGCCACTCCAAGTTCTGAAATGTTACAACCAAAACAATCCATTAAAGGGCAGAGTACGGCTGTTACACATTTTTCGTAAGGAATGGTTCTTAATTGTTATTGTTTGGCTCTGAGGTCGGGTTAGATAAAAAAAACCGAATAAATATCATTTAATAGTTTTTATTTCATCGGAGCTAAAAAATCATGTGAATACACACAGAAAAAAAAGTGTCAACCGAATTTAAAAGTGTATATTAATGGTAACAAACTTATAAATTCAGTTAATACAATGATATTTACATTTGATTTCTGAATATTTTGGGTGTTGCAACTAAAATTCAGTTGGATTAACCGAACATTGTTATTAAAACTATTGTAAAGCTGTGCCAACCGTCTCATATTCGTAATAACCGAATTTAAGTCGTAGTAACCGAATTTCAGTTGACAAATAGCTACATTTTTCTCTGTGTGTATATGAAAAATATTCGAAATAACAAAATATGAACATACATGACCTAAAATATGTGTTCATGTATGTGCCATACACTGCCATATACCCTCAAATTTCGTATACATTTCATACATGATAATGTATGACAATTTTTTTATGGAAATTCTGGGGAATAAGAAAAAAATATTTGTTTCGAAATTCAACTATTTATATGGAAATTGCAATCGCAAAACTAAGTTTTACACCACAAATCTCCCCAGACCAAATAAATGGTTACTAAAGTATAGTTTATCTGAGGAGTGTCATACAAAATAAATATTTTCGAGTGTAGTACACACAGATATTTAGAAAAAAGTTGGATAAAAATTCTTTTCCTGAAAAAAATTGTCAAAGATACATTTTTTTTAAAATTATAGCATTATGGCCAACTCAGAGAATATTGAACCAAAACTAAATAATTTGCTAATGAAATGTATTTTAACTTGTTCTCCTGATTAAAAAGTATACTGATAGGGTTGTCATTTATTCGGGTTTTTATTTTGTGCGAATAAACGATTAAACAATTAACTTTTAAAAATTATTCGATTAATCGAATGAGTAACGAGTAGAGTAGAGTATTTAACAGCATATCCTTAAAATTTTCTTAATTTTGACATCAATTTGAAAACTACAACAAAAACAATTCTCAAATGTAATAATTTTAGACTAATAACGCCAACATATTTCGCAATTCGCGCTATTATCTCGTGATGAAAAAATACAGTTTTGAAAATCGCCAAAAAGTTAAATATGTCGGCGAAAGTTTTGGTATATTGAGCTGTTGAGATCTTATTTTAGTTATCATAGTTTAAGTGCTAACGTGGTATCTTTGTCAAATAGCTGTATTTTTGATAGTTTGTATAGCTTTAACTTTAAAAATCATGCTATACTTCAACAGTAGCACTTATCTGTGAATTCCTTCATATTGTTTTAAAATTTCAGTTATACTTCTCCAAAATAAAAACCATTCAAAATACCAAACTTTTGTATAACAGCAATAAAAAATTCTTAAGCGTCATTTTGTCCAAAACATATGTTTTCTATCTGTTAAAAATATATTTTTATCGCTGTGTTGCACTTATTACACCATATCTTGCAAAGGTTGAACTTTTGGAATTTTGAGTCTGAAAAAATGGTTTTTATTTCGCATATTTTTTACGACAAATCGCTACATCGATAAACCAATTTTGCTTTATCACTTTGTTTTTAGTCTAGAGAACAAGTTAAAACAGTGTTTCACATTTTTGTTTTATTTATTGTGTTTGCTTATGGAATCAATTAGTTTTATTTAAATTGTGAGTAAAATTCTTACCGTTTACAAAAATCCGACTTGGGAAATTCTTTAAAACTTGTCTGTTATTCATTTTTTATGTGTACAAAAATAACACTTTAATTGCGTTTTTTGAAAATACTCAATAAAACCAAGAAAACCGTGTACATTCCAAGTCGAAACTTTTTTAAAATAGTGATAGCGGAAAAATAGACTCAAAGACAGATGAGTCATTGTTTAACGTGGGTACCCGCCGTGATGGCCTAACAGCACGGTGCTCTTTACACCGGGTGAATATGATGCGTCCACCACCGCCCCCTTTTGCGGGACGCTGAGGGTCCACGTTAGGGTTCCAGGTTCTGAGATTGTATTTGGACAATTACTCACCCCACTGGAGAGGGGGGGGGGGAGGTGGGTCGAGACCCATCTAAAACCTCTGCTTTGATCTCTGGGTCATAGCACCCGGTTGAAAATGCAACTCCACACCGAACAATTAAGTTCTTCCTGCATTTAGGCTAACCAGCAGCCACCACGAAACTCCCCGAAGGGCCGTTCTCAATAGCCATTACCGTAAAGGACAATAGAGGAATCTTGCAAATATGTAAAACAACTCGAACACAAAGCAATGACGCTGTAAAAACAACTCGCTAAAAAAAAACAAAATATTCAGCACACGCAACTAACCTGTGTATCAAACCACCCAGGTTTCAACGACGACAACGACCAACAGTCACTCCACCAGACGCACTCCACTCATCCGCACTGACCGGCCCCATCTTATTGCAACGATTGCCCTGTCTGACATAAATAACTATTATTACAAGTATACCGAGACTTCTTGCCAATCCGAGTTGAACATAAGCAGAGGACTCCTCTAGAGATACCTTTACGGCGGGCCAATGGCTCCCGTGGTATAATTTAATAGTCTTTGGTAGGACCTTGTAGCCGGAGCTACTTATACTTGAGTCCCAAACAACTCAGTAGTGGTCTACCTTTGATTAACGAGGACCACAAGTACCCATCTGAAACCACAGATAGGACCGTAGGAACCTCGTCAATCTAGACATGATCGTTAGCCGCTAAGAACATATCTCTATCGGTAGCAATAGAGACGTCGAACTTGTCGTTGCCCAGGTGAAACCAACATGGAGGATATCTTAAGCACTTGTTGCCAGCATGCTAGGCAAATTTATACCCAGACTCGAAGACAATTGGCATTTTTGGCATATTCCTGCAACAACACGAAATAAAACTAAAGGTCCACTTTAGGGAGCAGGCCAGAATTGGATACATGCCCTTACATTTTAACCTAAAAAATAAGTCCAACCTTAATTTTGTATCTTGTACAGTGTAAAAGTTATATTCCATTTTGTTACGAGACTTTAGTCAAATTTTAACGTTTTTTGCAATGTTCATGGCGTCCGGACGAAATGGTCCGTAATCTGAAATTTATTTTTCGTCGATTTCTGGTCGAGCATGATAGTCTTGGGGAATTTCATTGAAATCGTAATTTTTTTGATTGTGTTGACATGTTTTCACTAAAGCGTAGTTTAAAGTATTTGCATTTACTAGTTATATTTAAGGAATTAGCAAATTAAAATATTTATTTAAAATATTAATAGTACTCTTTAGATGTGTACAGTAATTGTAATGTTTAAAATTATATTTATCTTTCTAGGTAAGTGCAGTAAGATGATTGATACTGGAAAATTCTTAATTGCTTAATGTATGTAAGTGGTAAACTTGAAACTATTATCATAGAAATAATGCCCTCATTAAAAAATCTCAATGGAAATAGTTGGAATTTCAGCTACGACAATAGAAAAAGTACTTTATTGGTGAAAACAGAATTTGTAATGGAAGTTACAAATCATATTCTGAAAAAAAAGTGTGCCCCAAATATTAGATAAAAAGTTAGTTAAAAGACTTCAGTAACTAGACTGTTGAATACATTGACAATTGTAGGTAAATTAGCTAAGAGTTAAGCTTAATCAGCAGTCATAATTTCGCATAAAATTTGGGGTTTTGATTTACTGGATCTGTCCAGAAGCATACTCTCTCCAACATATCCGCCGGTATTTCACGAATAAATTCTTCAATATTGGGTTCCAGTGCGTGCACCGTTGCGGGCTTATCCCTATAGACATGACATAGCCTCACAAAAATTAGTCTAAAAACGTTAAATCGCACGATCTAGGCGGCCAATTGACCGGCCCAAACGTCAAATAAACTGTTCACCGAACTCGCCTCGTCATTGCTTCGCGTGCTGTGTCTTGTTGAAACCAAATGTCACCAAATTTGTAATCATTGCATGGTAGCGCTCGCCATTCACAGTAACGTTCCTGCCTTCGTCGTTTTGAAAAAGTACGGTCCAATGATGCCACCGGCCCATAATCCACACTAAGCAGTGAATTTTTTCGGCATGCATTGCAGTTCTTGCAATGTGTCTGGCTGCTCTTCACAGCAAATACGGAAATTTTGTTTATTCACCTATCCATTCAACCAGAAATGAGCTTCGTCGCTGAACATAATTTTCCGATAAAAAAGTGGATCTTCATCCAACTTTGCCAGCGGTCAATTCACCAAAAGTTAGCCGTTGTGGTAGGTCGCGTGGCTTCAATTCTTGAAGCAGCTGTATTTTTTCACGTAGTGCAGTAACAGAGGCCCAATTGCTGCGAACGGCGCCAAATCGATAATTCACGATCATCAACAACACTGGCGGATACAGCTGCGATATTTTTCTCTGTCCGCACTCGAGGTATGCATGTTGGTGGTTTTATGTTCAATAATGTAAGTTTGGAGTGAAATTTAGTCACAAGACTATGAATAGCAGCCTCAGAAGGTCGCCCAACTGAAACTGAAGTGTATGGTGCATTTTCTTAACCCAGCATGAATTTTGATAATAAAATTCAAAATCTGCAAGCGTTGTTCGTTTGTAAGTCGATTCATGGTTAAATTATAGACCAAACTGAACATGTTTAACAGTAACATGTTACACGAAAACAGCTGACCTGCAAAAACAGTGTTCTTAAAAAGAAAGTTTCGGAAAAATCACCCTTTACATATATGCTCACAAATAATTATAGGTACGGTGTAACGAGTTTTTGTCCATTTTGGTCTATTTTCATGAGATTCGGAGATACTGACTATTTTGTAATTGTTTAATAAAAAATATGAGAACATAACTCTATCTACAAGAGCGACTGTTAGCGGAGACAAAAAAAATTTAACAATCGGCTTTCAATTAACTGACAAATTTGTAAATTTTGGAATCACGATTACTATATATTTGCTTGTAGAATTAGTTAGTTAAAATACGAAAAAAATTGTTCTTTTTGTAAAATAAGATAAAAAAAACCTTTAGCGTAATAACAATTTAAACGATAACAACAGAAAAAATTAGTTTAACAGAATTTGAATCCGTTTATTGTATTATTGCCATTTATAGTGAAGATCATTATTATATATACTTTTTGAAAAGCTACTCAATTGTTTTAATAGTCTTTGAATCCAAATCTGTGGTAAAATTCTTAAACTAAATATAGAATCGAATTTAACATTTAGAATCAGAATCAGTTAGTTTAAACCCAAGTCATGACAAAGATTCTGTTTAATCGTATAAAAATTTCCTTTTCTTGCCGTTATAATGGATACGCCATTTTGAATTTTTAGCTTTTGGATCAAATTGTTAAATTACCAAACATAAATTTCTAAAATCAAATTGGAGAATCGGAATCAGTTACCGGAAACCCAAGTCAATACATAGTTTCTTTCTGATCGGATCAAAATTTATTTTTTTTGCCGCCATATTGGGTCCGCCATTTTGACTTTCTAGTTTTGATTTCATTTTTAAAATCGCCCACCCCTAAGACCTCTTAGTGCACAATTCCTGCTAGCTAAGACAAAGGGAAAGATTTTTGAACAAAAAGTGCATGTTGTGACTATTGACATTGTCTTCCTTATTTCGTCCGCCATTTTGAATTTCTAAAATCTAATTTCCGCATTAGAATCAGTTACCGTAATCCGAGGTCAACGCAAAGATTATTTTTGATCGGAAGAAAATTTACTTTTTTTGCCGCCATATTGGATCCGCCATGAATTTTAAACCAAAACCAAAACTTCTAGGTGCACAATTTCAGGACACTGCTACTACGGGTAAGGCTTTTGGCCAAAAAAACTCAGATCCTGGCCCTGTGTGCGACCGAGTCGGTTTTGTGGGTGTACCTTAACAAAACAAAAAATTCAAGTCTTTTTATCTAAAACATTTTCTTTTAACCTCAACATTTGAGTTTTCACCTCAAATATGTTTTTCATTTCAATTCCATACTCTTTTATCATAACAAAACCACAATTTCAAGGACATTAAAGAAATTCGGCAAAGGCGAATTTAATGCTTTTACTTGTTTTAAAGGACTTTTGTTTATTTTTTTATTACAGTCATTTCGTATTAATTGAAAAATCAATAATTATCCTTCATATTGTATAAACGCACGCAATTGATGAAAAATTTCTGCACTTGGTATATAGACATTAGAGTGTCCCTTAAAATAGATTTGTCATTACACCCCCTAGTTTTATTGCAAATGGTTGCAATGGTGTTTGTTAAACGTTAGACTAAAATTATCTTTACTTTTATTTAAAAAAATCTTTAAACCTTAGTGGCCTGGGGACAAAAAAGACCCATGAAACTTAATTTTAATTATGTTAACACTCAGAAAACAGAGTCGGTAGTAGCAACCATAATTGCTGCCAATCCAATGGTTCTAACTATTGAATTCTTTGGTAGTTATCGAAATTATATTGTCATGCTGGAAATTCTGTTGTTTCAATCGAATGATTGTTTTTACAAGCAAACAATTCGGTCACAACAACTAAAGCATTCTATTGGCAACAAATACGGTTGGAACTACCGGGTCTGTTTTCTATGTGTGCAAAATTTTATAGCTTTTAATATATAAAAAAAATTTCCAGTTGATAAAAATAATTATTTTATGTAACTTGATCCATATGGGGTTAAAGTTTCACTTTTGGTTAAAAAAGGCCGACTTGAAAATTTACAGAATTACAAGTTTCTTAATTTTCGGCAAAATATCACTTAAATTTTATTAGACTAAAATTATCTTTACATTTTTTTCAAAAAATTTAACCCTTAGCGGTCAGGGGACAAAAAATACCCTTGAAACATAATTTAAGTTATGGTTGCAACATTACAAAGCCTTTAAATTGATACAAAAAAAAAATTTTCAATTGTAAAAAACAATTTTGTGGTTAAACTTAATCCATATAGGATTCACTTTTCACTAAAAAACGACCCACTAGGAAATTTACAGAATGACATATTTCAGATTTTTATTAAATTTCTATATGAAGTAGAGGGTACTAAACTAACGAACAAGCGCAATTCTTTATTCTTACAATTTATTTGCTGTTGGTGAAACTTAATTAAGACTTACGATTTCTTTATTTACTTCAGTATTGCCATCAAAGATTTGAGTGTGCCATAGAAAAATATCTTAAATTAAAAGTAACCCGTAATTCACTCACGTTGACTTACGATTAAAATGTCTTCACAGTTAAGGTATATATATAATAGGGATCAACACAAATGTTTACCAGATAGAAACATTAAAAAAAGCTTTATTCTGCTAAAAAATGCCAAATTAAACAAATCTATTCTGCAAAATTTATAGACAACCCAGAAAGAACAATCAAATTAGGTTTTCAGAGAGTCTTTTTGCAAAAATGTGTACGATGGTGAAATATAAACATCAAATCATATTTGCATCACCTGGCAATGAAATTCTGGCTGTGCCACGCGAAAATGAGACTGTTAAAAAAAAAACACATTCATTTTTGTGGAGTTCTTACTTCGTGTATATTTATGACACATTATCGCGACGTTGATACAAGAATTTCGTTCTGCAAAGATCTTATCAGAACCCAAGGAAAGGAAAGCTAGAGCCTCCGGAATAGGCAGGCTTTAACAAAAACCTATTAATCATCAATTGTGTTCCATTCTTATCTTCTTAGCAATCAAACACGTGGCTGGGGTCTTTTCCTAACAAGCAATATGACGTTACTAAACTTTGAGGACTAAAAATTTTCTATTTATACATACATATAAAACATTTTTAGTTTTTACTCTGGCTCAATTAATATTTTTATTAGCATTTTGTTTATATATACATCGCGATTATTTTTACGTTATTTATTTTTTTTAATTTGCAATGAAATTTCAACTTCACTAAAAAAAATCTCTCAAATTAAGGATCTATGATCAAAATGCCTTCACTCTAGAGTGTAAATCAACACAAATGCATGCAGATGGAAACATTAACAAAAAGACTCTGTTCTACTTAAAAATGCAAAAATAAAAAATCTATTTTTGCAAAATTATTGCAAAACCCGAAAAAAAAATTAAAATTTAAAAAGCGGCCTTTTACAAAACTGTGTAAAATGGTAAAATTTTAAAATCTCACCATATTCGGACAAACTGTCATATGTGGAGCTCTAACTTCGTCTATATTTATGGCACGTCATCGCGACATCCATCAAACTGCGCACAATTTTAAAAATTCGAATGCGAAAAAGAGAAAGTTTAAAAACTTTTGTTTTAAACTACACATAGAGAAAAAATTATATATTTGCCAACAGGAACTCGGTTAATACGATTCAAATTCGGATATTAGTAATTTCAGTTGGTTGGCACAACTTAATATTAGTTGTCACAACAAAGTTTGGTTAATTCAACTGAATTTCAGTTTCAACACCAAAAATGTTCAGAAATCTGATGTAAATATCGTTGTTCTAACTGAATTTGTTACCATTAAAATACACTTTTCATTTCGGAAGGCACTTTATTTCTCTGTGTGTATTAACACCGTATAAGTTTTTAGGTGTTGGTGGCACATCTTCAGTACAGATAGTGTGAAGTCCTCCAAGTGTAGAGAGTTCATATTATGCGACTTGAAGTCCTTAGTTGTAAAGTGTAAATAATAAACCATTCGGAATGAAAAATTTTGAGTTTGTATCAGCCAACATTTGGATAATTTTTAACTTCGAGCGTTTATAAGTTCGAATCAATCCCTTCAATTAAACTGAAATTTTGAAAAAAAGATTTTCAATTTAAGTGAATCTATCAGCCTTTCAAGTGAATCTATCAGCCTGTTTCTTTACTGTTCAAAATTAAAGAAATTGTTGCAAAATTTATATAGTTTCATCAATATCAAAAATTTTTCAATAGTGTCCATATGTTAAGAAGTAGTATATGAAAATTGTTCACAATAATGTAAAATACTACGTGGCGTATACGTGTTTAGTAAATTATTATCATTTCGGTGCATTTGACTGTATTTAAGTTAGTGGATCCAATTATTTTATCAAGGCGGTCGAGTAATTTGAAACTATTCGGAAAATAGCTAAAATTGCTCAACCCGTTATTCGGGTTTTTAAACAACAAAATTAGCGATTAACCCTTTCCCTGTCCTGTGCATCACATATGATGCACAGCAAGTCGCTTTCATACGCTTGTGCATCACATGTGATTCACAAATGGTATTTTTTTTCAAGGTTTGTATTTTAATGGACATGAGAGAAATAATGAATTTAAGAAACTAAACGTGTGGAGATGGCATTATTTTATAGTGTGTCAAGTCCCCACATGCCTGACTCCTCTACTTTAGAAGTTTTATAGAAATAAAGAGTCCGTTTTTTTAATAACGAAAAAATAATGAATTCACTTTTATTTATTAAAAACTACCAACAAATTAACAAAAATTCGATTCTTTAATTCTTACATATATATAAATAAAAATGTTATCACCAAAAATGTTATTTCAGTCTTTTTGATTATCATTAAAACAGACATTTTGACATTCAGCGCACAAAGTTGAAACTTGTTTCGTTTTTTTAATTGCAGATCTTCTATCTTCAGTCTCAGCGATTTTCCGATAGCATTCTGAACACCTTTTGCGAACGATTTTCCCGTCAGCTTTCCGAGTACTAGTTGTCAGTGGGTATTGTGATATCAATCAATGCCATTGCAATGGATTTTGAAACCTCTTGTATATATAATTTTTTTCTCGCATAAAACTTGTTGTATAAGACCCAGGTGTTTAAAATCGATATGTTTACACATTCGAAAAATACCTTACGATAACACTTAACGCTCTTACGAGCAGGACTGTAATAGGATATCATCTGATCGGAAAGATCCACACTACCTTTTACACAATTGTAATCTAATATTACAGAAGGCTTCAACAACTTCCCTACTTGTGGATTTTTTTTTTCCAGTGTCTTTCATATCGGGACCATGAAAAGTGGAAATCATATGTATTTCCCTCTTGTCCTGAAATTTCATCAATCGAATACCATAAATACTTTTTTCCAGAGAGTTGTCCTTTCTTCTATTTAACAGTTGTCAAATTTGGTAGTCCTACTCTATTTGATCGCAATGTTCCACAGTAATCTGTTCTTTTTTTGTTTCAAAGACATTGTCAGAGGAATATGCTGTACCTATTATCAGCAACTAGTTGTCTTCCCTCATTCGATAAACCCTCGGCTAGTGAAGCAACAATGGTTCCAGAATCTACTTCTGGAACTTTTTCAGATGATCTCTTACCACAATATATTGATAAATATTTTGGTGCCATATTTATGAGCTTTTCCAGGATTATATTGTTTGAATATGAGTCTTTCCTTGTGTGAAATCATTGTTTCGTCTACCGAAATTTCTGCACCTGTAGTATATACTTCCTGGTACTTTGAAATCAAAATGTTGGTGAAGTTTTATATCTTGTAAAAACGGTCTCCAGGCGGAGCAATGTTATTATCACTAACATGCCAGTTTCTTAAAATTAAGGTGACAAGATTATATGTATTAATTTTATGAAACACTGGATGATAATAAATTTATTTCAAAACGTGTTCTGATGATGGGAACCTAGAAAATTCCCGAAATAGATCTATCAACAGATTCCTGAAAGTGGTCAAATAATAAATTTGAAAACAACAACTCTATAGATTATATGTATATCCTTATAATGAAATATAGAGTATGGCCTCGAACTTGAATAATTTTCATTTTCATTACACAATTAAAGGTCGATAAAAACATAATTTTTATTATTAATAAAAATTATGTCAAACTGCTAGTTATTTTTTTTAATTGATTAATGAATGGTAATGAAATTTAAAACCATTTTCATTAATCAATGAAATGTAATCATCAAATCATTAATTTAAAAAATGATAATGAAAATAATTTCATTATCATTGCTATCAATGTTATGGTAATGATATCATCATTTCATTAGTCCACTTAATTTATTACTCCCATGTATGATAGAAACATAGAAAATACAAATATTGACTTGTGTTGGGATGTGTTTTCTATACAAAAACAAAGACTTTCAAACTTCAAAAATAAACTCAAAAAGACTTTTTCTAAAGTTTTTCCAGTTTAATATTGAAGATTGACTTTCGAATTTTAGCGATTATTTGAACAATTTTCAAAAATAATTATAAAAACATGGTCGAGTATAATGAAAAATCGGGTAGTCCTCTTTTTAAGTGATTTTTAAATTAAAGTTATAATATTGTTAGTATATAAAATATTTCGTAAAATAAGATTAACTAAACCCCATCCATTAATTATTTTTTTTTAATAAATTTTAACAATTCCAGTAAAACTTAATAGACACAGCAAACACAATAATGCCAATTTTTTTACAAAAAATGTCTGCAAATTTTAGTAAAGTATTCTGTTATTTTTATTTTACTAAATTTAAGGTAAATGTATCAAAACCCGATTAAAAGAAATTAATGTGATGCAACAAAGAAATGTATCACATTTAATATAGCCTTATATCTACACTCTAAAAAAAGTTAGTAAAGTCAGCAAAAAATGCTGGTGGGTCAGCAAAATCTCAGTCAGGAGGGTGCTTGCAAAAAATTGTTAACGTCAGCAAAATCTTTTGCTGAAACTCAGCGAGCTGATTTCTGGCAACAAAATTAGTAGAATCTGCAAAAGTTTGGCTATCACTTAGTTGATAAAAAATTTTCAAAATCCTTGCTAAAAGTTAATAAAACTTTTGCTGAATATTAGTAGACTTAAAAAAGCTCAGACAATTTATAGAAAAATTATATTTTAGTTGATTTATGTGCTGAAAATCGAAAACATTCTTTTATGGTTCTTTTGAAAATAATGTACAATACGTTACAAAATATAAAAATGTTCATACTCCCAAGACATGATTCAAGTTAATATCTGAAAATATATAGTAATAATTATATATAACACAAACAAAACTATCTATAGGGCGATTTTTTTAGCAACTTTATTTTTGGCAACACTGTTCAGTTGTTTTCGTGTAATATGTTACTGTTAAACATGTTCAGTTTGGTCTATAATTTCACCACGAATTGACTTAAAAACGTACCACGCTTGCAGAGAAGCAGTGCCAGATCTGCTAATGCATCCCGAAAAATGCACTGTTTGGTGTGGATTATGGGACGGTGGCATCATTTTTTCAAAGACGACGAAGGCATAACGTTGCTGTGAATGGCTAGAGCTAAAATAGCGCAGATTAAATTATTTTCAGAAATATGTATAATAAAACACATATAGAAAGCAGCAATACGGTTTGGTCTTAACCTTATATATCATATTGAAACTTGTAAAATACAATAAAATATAAATTTTGGTCGTAATATTCGTAAAAAAACAATATTGGCAAATAAATTTGTTGGTCCCTACTGGCAAAACACATGCTTTGCAAAAAAAATGCTTGTGTTTTCCTAGTGCAATATTAATTCTACTTTTGGCAATTTCTTACACTGTGATTTTTACAAAAAGAGCAGTGGTTTGACAGGACTATTTTTTCAGTACGGTTGAAAATTTCTATTCTGTTTGGATTCCGTAAGAGTTACAAAAAGGAATTTGGCTACGGCATAGTGGAATAAAAAAAAAATAATGAACAAAATTATTTTGTTAAGAATTTGAAAGAGCCATTTTTTGAAATACATCGGTTTGAACAGCGGATTAAAAAAAATCATTTATCTTCAAAAAATTATTTGTTTTCTAGTTTTATTTAAATCACGAATAAGAGTAGCTTTAAATAAAGATATTAACAACGAATCGCATAGCTTCCACCGTTCAAAATATATAAACGATTTTATACGCCTATCCTATACCAATATTGGTTGAAATCGGAAAGAGTGTAGAAAATCGTTGGTTGATATGTTTTCAATCTATGGAATACCGAAGAAAATAAAATATTGTGTACAAAAACAATTTTTACATTAAAAAATATTAATTGAAATTTTTTTTCAAAGTCCCCAAATTTTTTGGACGACTTTAAAAGAAAAGTGTGTATTGAAAGGGTTTCAAATCAATATTCATGGACTGCCTTTCAATAATATTAAGAGAGGGCTGGCGAAAATTAATACATATCTATTCAGAAGGCAATGCGTAATGTGCCTAAAAATAAAATTAAGTTCTATCGCTGGGGTCTAAGTCTGTTATATCTAAGTAAAAGTTTTTGCTACTGCACTGATATAAATTTGTGCGTCGTATTAATGAATTCCTTCATTAATCCAATGAATTTTTTCATAAAAAAGTCCCCAAAGAAACGTTTTATTGAGTCAATGAAAGGTGTTTCATTAAATCAATTTTAATGAATGGTTTTATTGACCCAATGAAAATTTCATAAGTATATGCAATTTTTTTCATTAATAATAGCCTAATCGTTATGAAAGTGTTATGTGTTTAATGAATAAAATTCATAGTTTGTATGAAATATTTGGTTGATAATTTAATAATTTGCACTTTTTATGATTATAGCATTAATTTGGTGGTTATTGAGAAATTAAAGGGGCAAAAAGTTCGAAAGTAAACATCACAGGCTGCAAAAGCGATGGCAGATTTTATTAAACTCAGCCTGATTCAGCAAATTTTCGTTACTTGGAATAGGATGCCATGTGAAAAAGAAATCTAACAAGAAAGGTTTTCACGAGGCCACCCACTACTGTAGCACAGTGGGGAATAATTCTATGTTTCTCCAACAAATTTGCTAAAGCTCATAATTTTTGCCGAGTTTTAAAAATATCAAATTTGAAAAGTAGCTGATTAGATTTCAGATCAAAGTTAAAAATTTTGAAAATAAAATTTTTTATAGATATAAAAAGAAATATTTTAATTATTGTACTTTTTTTTTAAATTATGTATATTAAGAACTTTAATGATTGAAAAAATCGATTAAATTTAATTAACAGGCATTGAAATATTAAAAGCTGAACTAAAAAAAAACTATTTTAATGTATTTCTGTTTTATGTTTTATTTTTACAAAATTGTTCAATCTTTCTTTATATTTTTTATAATTTGTGTTAAAAGATGACATATTTTCTTATATGTCGGTACCAAATATGTAATTTCTTATCGATCTGGCTTGGAATTCTGTAGAACGATCGACGGATTATAGTCCACTTTTTGTAGTTAAATTTCGACGATTAAATGTTAAATATTGTTGAACAATGTTGTTAAAAAACAAAAATTTATTATCGTTAAGTTTTTGTGTAACATCGTCAAAACGATAACAATTAAGGTCTCGTTTTTGAACAAACCTATATCGTTTTTCTTAAAGAATCTGTTCCCTGGGAATTAGTGCCCAACTATTCAAATCGTCAAAAACTGTTAGCTCTAGGCAAACTTAGTAAAAAAAAATATTATATCAAAGTTTGGTTAATCTGTTTAAAAGAAATTTTTCAGTATTTCAAAATGATAGTACAAAAAAAAAAAATTTTTATTTCTTATTACAAAGTCCAAAATTTTTATTAAAAAAAATTTGAAAATTTTTCATTGATTTAATGATTTTTTTTATGAAATTATGAAAAAATCATAAAAAATGTTAATGAAAAAATACCAATATAATGAATTTTCATTCAGTTAATGAAATTTTCTTTAAACCAATGAATCAATTTTAATGAAGTCGTTTCATTAATACTATGAAGGAAAATTCTATCAGTGTGTTAATAATCAGTTCATATTTCACTCAGATACGTTAGTTGTTTCTACTATTTTACAGGTTTATTTCTATGAGTGTAAGAATTGATATTTAGTCATGTTATTGAGTTGTTACCTTTCGACAGGTTTCCCAATTTGTATTACATTCTGTTACAATTTTTTTAACTTTTAAAATTTAAAACGAAATGATGCTAGTGACACATGCCATTATAATAATAGAAATTGTCAAAGTCACAGGGAATAATAACAATATTGACAATCAATGCAATACTTTGATGCTAATATATTAAGATCCCTTGAACTTTATTCATTTTTTCCTTTTTTTTATTATTGAACTTAACCCATTGACAACCAAACTTAACCGCTGAATATTTTTTGACGAAACTTCGTGGATACTTTTTGCTCCTTTTGGCTTCATTGCTCCCCCTATCGGAGAAATATAAGTAGTACTAAAGCTAAATAATTAATGGGATTTCGCTCCTTAAAGGGTTTTAAATTTTTCTAAGTGAAAATGAAAGCAAAATAATGATTAATCGGTTTTTTTGTTAAGTTCTGCCTATTATGGAGGCTCTAACTTTTCTAAAACTTCGGGTTCTGATGAAATCTTTAGCCAGATTGAAATTCTAGTATCAACCTAGCTAATATGTTTGATTTCCTTTATTGTTATAAATATACGGAGTTGGAAGCTTGTTATAAATTAAAAATTACATAAAAATAATCTCGATGTATATAAAAACAAAAAAACTAACTAACTAGAAAATTATTCAAGTTCGAGGCCACTCTATATTTCTTTATTAGGATATTGTCCTAAAAAATAATCTATAGAGTTTTTTTTATTAATTCACCACTTTCAGGAATGTGGTGATAGATCTATTTCAGGAATTTTCTGTTTTTGGTATTTTCCTTTAAGTAATGGGTAGTACAAAAATAATTGCTATTTTTGTATAGACTCAAATCTGAAAATTTAACATTAGAAAAACTAAACGTAAAAAATCATGAAAAAATACAAATTTTTTGACTTGGGTAGATCTTGTAAGGTTTGAGACTATTAGGCTACTATACACAGGTATCGCTAGAAGGCCACTGCAGGTTTTCCTAAAATGGCAAAAAGTAAAAATTGGACATATCGCTTATTTACTGCAAGACCGACATAACTCAAGAAACACGATTTTGCAAAAAAACTAGTTTAAAGTTTTTAATTCATATCTGCCTCTCTACCGTTTCTCTATTTATTTGGTCACGATTTTAAAGTATTTTTCTCTAAGTGAGAGTTGTGTACGAATTCGCTAATTATCGAGAGATCCATGAGTAGCATAGTTTTTCTATGAAGTAATAATCTTTGCACCCACTTTAAGCAAAAAATAAAATATATTATACTCTATCTCGAAAAGTATACATGATATTAATATGAAATTGTTACACAATATAAAGCATAATATAACTAATAAATCTGCATCATTAACTCAAAATCGCATTTTTTGACTTATGACAGTCTTGTAGTAAATGACAACTATGCGTAGTCAAAGGGTTAAGAAAAAAAAAAAAAAAAAAAAAAAAAAAAACAGAAAAAGGTTAGAAAAATGTTGACAATTTGCTATACCAAAATAAAAATAACAAAAATGTGTTTAAAAATAAACATTACAAAGAAAATGGTATTAAGTTTTTTTTAATTGTTAACAAAAATAGGGGGGTTTCGCTTATAAAAAAAATTTGTTAAAAGCTAGATTGCCTTTAAAAAGCATAACATAATAATGTTTAAAATAAAGTATAAAATTAGACATTAAAATAGCAACGCCTTTTTGTAACAATAAATTGTAATATATTTGGATGCTATAAAAACTTTTAATTTAACTTTAAAGCTATAAATAATTTATGAGGCGTATGAGTATTTTAATTAAAATATTAATAACATTGTTTGTTTTATTACTTTATATTATTTAGGAAGTTGTTTAAAGAAATAATATGAATTCTTCTACAAAGTTAAGATTTTAGGTTTGTATGCGTTTAGTCAAGCTTTAGGGATTTTTTAATGAAATTTTCCTTAAAAATGTTTAATTACATTGTTAAAATCTTCAATTAAAAGTTAATAAATTGGAATTTTGCATTTAAAACTTTCAAAAAAAAACAGACAATATATATGAGCTACTTCAAAAATATTTGGCAGTAGTTGCAAAAAAAGCCTCTTATTCTCAAGGTTTTATGAATTAGAGAAACGATGGATAGTATTAGGTTGGCGAGAAAAGCTATGACACGCAAAGTTTCACACTGAAACGTTTTCACCAAAGAATTGATGCACATTTAAAAGTCGGAAAATTAAAAAAAATTACTTGACACTTACAAGAGTGTTTTCATTAATTTAATTTTTTTTGCTCATAGCTTTGAACTTTCAGATCCGAACCAATACAAACTGGAGTCACTAGACTCAAGAGATACATTCACTAAAAAGGTATTTTCATATGGTGCTTAGTGAAAAGTTATATGGTCCAAGTCAGAAAAAAAAAACAACGGAACACCGCTGGCAGGCACTTTAACTGGTGGTACCAGTGCTGGCAACCAGTGCTTTCCTAATTCCAAAATGATAACATCGTTAGACAAAATCCGTCTGTTCAAAAAGTATAGTACAGGCACTCTGGAAACAAAATTACCAACGTTGGCAAAATGTTGGTAAAACCATGAAATAGGTGGTTTAAAAATAGATTTTCAAAATAGAATACAAAAAAAAATCATTTACAAATTTTTTTGGTCCTGCCGGCACTCGAACCTGGCCGCCAGAGTGTCTGTCGACAGGTCTACCCACTGAGCTAACGATAATACTTGCTAGCTTAAAACGTAAGTGAATGATAACTGCTGGGCAACAGTTGCTGCTTAAATATGTCAGCACTGGCATAAGGTTTGGTAGTATCAAATTGCCAACGTTGGGAAAACAAAAAAA